>CM055856.1:15785779-15868279 GCA_029490765.1 Euthynnus affinis | reverse complement strand
CCAAGAGCGTCATCGGTAAGAGCGCAGAGGGAGCGAGTACGGCGAGCCGGCAGCGTCACGATTAAAGATGTAGGAAGTTCAGGCGCTGTTGTAACGTCTCTCATGTGTGGTGTGTTCAGGAACCCCGGAGTTCATGGCTCCAGAGATGTACGAGGAGAAGTACGACGAGGCCGTGGATGTTTACGCCTTCGGCATGTGCATCCTGGAGATGGCCACGTCTGAGTATCCGTACTCGGAGTGTCGGAACGCCGCTCAGATCTACCGCAAGGTCACCAACGTAAGTCCCCGCCCAGCTGTCCTCTCCCGTCTCTGTCCACATGTTTGACCCTCCGTTTGTCTCTCAGGGAATCAAACCTGACAGTTTCTCCAAAGTGAAGGCCCCGGAGCTGAAGGAGATCATCGACGGCTGCATCCGGACCAACAGCAGCGAGAGGTGACGGCTCCCATCACGCCGCCATGTTTAATGACCTCCTGATGATGATGATGATGATGTTTGACTCCGGTGTCGGTCTCTCTGTTCCTGCAGGTTCACGGTTCAGGACCTGCTGGATCACCGGTTCTTCCAAGAGCAGCTTGGCGTCCAAGTGGAGCTCGCCGAGGACGACGACGGCTCGAAGGCGGCTCTGAAGCTGTGGCTGCGCATGGACGGCAACAAGAAGCTTCACGGGAAATACAAAGACAACAACGCCCTGGAGTTCGTGTTTGAGCTGTACAAAGACATCCCCGAGGTGGTCGCCCAGGAGATGGTACCCACACCGCCATGTTGATGCCATCAGTTGACCTGCTGGGCTGAGCGGTGGCGGTGGACTCAGCTGTCTCTCTCTCTGTGTCTCAGGTGGTTCTGGGGTTCGTGTGTGAGGCGGACTACAAGCTGGTCGCCAAGGTGCTCAGAGACCGTGTGACGGCCATAAAGCGTCAGCGGGAGAAGCAGAGCCGCCTGGTGGAGGAAGCTCTGAGCCGCCAGCAGGAAGCTGTCACCAAGGTGGAGTCTGACCCCGCCCCCCCCGCCGCCTGAGGCATCCAATCAGAGACCTGCACCTGCCGCCAGCACGGCTGCAGCCGCCAAGGTTCAAGTTTTTCTCAAAATATTAATATTACTATACCACTGAAAGATTGATCAGGTTTGAGTTGTTATTATTTAAATCATTTTATTTGTGTTTATTTCTACGTGTTTATTGATCTCCATATTTGAGTCGCTCTGTTACCTCTGTTCATGTATTTTAAATTAAAACTGAAACCTAAACTTGTGTTTTTTGTACATACAAGTTGGGTTAATTCATTTCTTTTCATTATTAAGTTATTATAATATTTCTGAAGATAACCTGTAGTGTTTTTTTTTGTTTCTTTCGCTAAAAGTCATGTATCAGAACTTTGTTTTTTCTTCTTTCCTCTCCCATTAATCATCTCACGACCCCTCAGATTTATCTGCTGACCCTTTGGAGGGGCCCGACCCCTAGGTTGAGAACCAGTGGACTAAACTAGCTAACTGTATATAAAGTAGTGTAAACTAGCTCCACCTCCAGCAGCTACAACAGTAACATGCACACAGCAGCTTCACTCCTGAATCCTGCAGCTTGTTTCCACTCAGATCCAGCTCTCTCAGATGGGAGGGGTTGGACTTCAGAGCTGAGGCCAGAGAAGCACAACTGATCTCTGACAAACTGCAGTCACCAAATGTCAATAAAGAATAAAATATGCAGATAAAATGTAATTTATAGTCCAACTATGTCCTCATCAATGAGCTTTTCCCTAAAACGAGCAGAGTGACTTTGTTATTGTGTTATTGTGGATCATCATAACGTCAGCCTTCTACTGTCAAATCTGTAATTGGAGGATCAAAGTGAAATCAGACATCTTGGACTAGAACTTTGTATCAGAACTTTGTTTTTTCTTCTTTCCTCTCCCATTAATCATCTCACGACCCCTCAGATGTATCTGCTGACCCTTTGGAGGGGCCCTGACCCCTAGGTTGGGAACCAGTGGACTAAACTAGCTAACTGTATATAGAGTAGTGTAAACTAGCTCCACCTCCAGCAGCTACAACAGTAACATGCTGCTCTAACACTGATGCTTCAGTATTAATAATCTAATGATGTCATATATAATAATATATCAGTCAGAGGGACCAAACCACTACTTTTACTGCAACACTTTAACTACATCAAGCTCATAATACTGATGGACTTTTACATTACTGTATTGGTACTTTTACTCCAGTAAAGGTTTTGAATACAGAAATAATTGAAGCTTTAAGAAAACAAACTACAAAGTGTCACCAGTTAAAAGTCTGCATGTTTTTGAAGATGACATTTCAATAATTTTCAATAATAACTTCTCCATTTTAAATTCCCAGCAGGACTCAGCTGTTGTGTTAGCACCCGCCCCCACCGGGACACAGGCCCCGCCCCCAGTAACAGCGACATCCACGGCGTTGCCAAGCAACAGCCCAGTGGATTCTGGGATCAGCAGCGTCTCCAGCAGGACAGAAAGAGACAAAGAAGAGGAGGAAAAGACCAAACATACATCCGTCTCCTTCGCCACATGTCAGGACATTAATACTATACTTTATTTTTATTCTATATTATTATATTTATCATTTACAAAGTCACATTTTTGTTTAATTACACAATCTGTTTGTAATTTCTCTCTCTCTCTCTCTCTCTCTCTCCTCTTGTTGCCATGGCAGCGGACTGTGATTTGGAATCCTCCGCTGGCGTCCAGGGGAAAGTTGAGGCCCCGCCCTCTCCGGTCACTAACCCCACCCCCCCTGCACCTGTGGCTCAGGAAACTACTCACCTGCAGGCTCGTCCCCCCGTGACCCGCCCAGTGAAGAAGCCGCCGCCCCTTCCTGTGCTGTGTTACCCCAAGGTGAGCAGGGGGCGGGGCTACAGTGGAGACACGGCGACAGCTCCTGATGGTTATGGTTTAATATAAAATGTGTTTACTGAGTTGAGATCACGACTCACCTCAAACTGTTATTTACAACTTTCAAATATAACTTATCAGTCCACTTTAAGACTAAAAGATTCTTTGAGATTTGTTAAGACACTTAAAGACTCTTTGAAGACATTTTAAAACTCTTTAAGACTCTTTAAGATTCTTTAAGACTCTTTACGATTCTTTAAGAACGCTACTTTTGTGTTTCACAGAAAGTGCTAATCGTAGCTCTTCTGTCTGAGAGAAGATAGATAAATACACTGATGAGCTGTTGAAAACATGTTATGGTGGATGAATTAATGAGAGTCAAATTTAATTACATTTTTTATGTTATTTTATTTTGATATTGATTTCATTAAATTGAATTTAGTTTAATTAAATTTAATGTTTTTAATGTAACTAAAAATATTTAATTATATTTCTCACTTAATTTACTTTAATTCTTTTTAAATTTAATGTATGTTTTAATATTAATTCTAACCTTATTTAATTTATTTATTACTTAATTTCAAATCTCATAAAACCTAATTAATCCAATCCAGTTTCTTCACACTCCATGGTATTATAATCAATTGAATTGAATGTTATAATTATCTTTCACTGACAAAGATCAATCACTTGTCAACCAATCACTTTCGTCATAGTGACTAAATCAGTTCAGAAACATGATGTCATTCATAGCAACAGGTGTAATTAAACTGAACACTATGAACTCTGTACAGTTTCCTGAGGCGCTGTGTTGATGTTTTATAGTGAACCTTTGTCGCCCTCTGGAGGAAATGAAAAGTACTGACGTCACTGAACAGATGAGGGTCGACTGTTTCCTCTCATGAGAAAACAAACATGTCTTCATCAGACTGAATGTTTCTGTTTGTGTCCTCATGTCTTCTCCAGAGCATCGCTGTGTCCAACAATGTTGAGAGACCTCCGTCTGGAACAGTCAGCGGCTTCAGCTCACCTGTTGAAAGGTAAAAACACGTTTACTGAACTTATGAGGACATTCATCGACATGAAACTAAAGATCAGTGTTAGAGGACTTCTCACTTTGTCTGAAACTCATTATGGTCCCCATAAACACCAGGTCCCCAAAAACACTAGGTCCCCATAAATATCAGGTCCCCATTAACACCAGGTCCCCATAACACCAGGTCCCCAAAAACACCAGGTCCCCATAAACACCAGGTCCCCATCAACACTAGGTCCCCATACACACCAGGTCTCCATAAACACCAGGTCCCCATAAACACCAGGTCCCCATCAACACTAGGTCCCCATACACACCAGGTCCCCATAAACACCAGGTCCCCATAAACACTAGGTCCCCAAAAATACCAGGTCCCCATAAACACCAGGTCCCCATTAACACCAGGTCCCCATAAACACCAGGTCCCCATAAATATCAGGTCCCCATTAAGACCAGGTCCCCATTAACACCAGGTCCCCAAAAACACCAGGTCCCCATAAACACCAGGTCCCCAAAAATACCAGGTCCCCATAAACACCAGGTCCCCATAAACACCAGTTCCCCATAAACACCAGGTCCCCATAAATACCAGGTCCCCATTAACACCAGGTCCCCAAAAACACCAGGTCCCCATTAACACCAGGTCCCCATAAAACCAGGTCCCCAAAAACACCAGGTCCCCATTAACACCAGGTCCCCATAAAACCAGGTCCCCATACACACCAGGTCCCCATAAATACCAGGTCCCCATAAACACCAGGTCCCCATTAACACCAGGTCCCCAAAAACAGCAGGTCCCCAAAAACAGCAGGTCCCCATAAAACCAGGTCCCCATTAACACCAGGTCCCCAAAAACACCAGGTCCCCATTAACACCAGGTCCCCATAAAACCAGGTCCCCATAAACACCAGGTCCCCATAAACACCAGGTCCCCATTAACACCAGGTTCCCATTAACACCAGGTCCCCAAAAACACCAGGTCCCCATTAACACCAGGTCCCCATAAAACCAGGTCCCCATTAACACCAGGTCCTCATAAACACCAGGTCCCCATTAACACCAGGTCCCCATAAAACCAGGTCCCCATACACACCAGGTCCCCATAAACACCAGGTCCCCATAAACACCAGGTCCCCATAAATATCAGGTCCCCATTAACACCAGGTCCCCATAAACACCAGGTCAGGACAAACCATAGTAGACCGTTTTGGACTGTGTCTCACATTTAAATGTTTCTTTTTGTCTCCTGTTGTTTGTAGCTACGCATACACACCAGGTCCCCATAAACACCAGGTCCCCATAAACACCAGGTCCCCATAAATACCAGGTCCCCATTAACACGAGGTCCCCATAAACACCAGGTCCCCATTAACACCAGGTCCCCATAAATACCAGGTCCCCATTAACACCAGGTCCCCATAAAACCAGGTCCCCATTAACACCAGGTCCCCATAAACACCAGGTCCCCATTAACACCAGGTCCCCATAAACACCAGGTCCCCAAAAACACCAGGTCCCCATAAACACCAGGTCCCCATAAACACCAGGTCCCCAAAAACACCAGGTCCCCATAAACACCAGGTCCCCATAAACACCAGGTCCCCATTAACACCAGGTCCCCATAAACACCAGGTCCCCATTAACACCAGGTCCCCATAAACACCAGGTCAGGACAAACCATAGTAGACCGTTTTGGACTGTGTCTCACATTTAAATGTTTCTTTTTGTCTCGTGTTGTTTGTAGCTACGCATCTGATGTGACCTCAGGTTTGAGTGACGGAAATGACGGCCAATCAGACAAGAACAACCAGGAAATGACCAGACGGTCGGCTTCGAAGCAGATCAGGAGGAAAGCGAGGGCTCGTCTGAGAATCATTGGGGTGAGAACCCATCTGACTGACTGACTGTTTCGGTGACCTTTCACCTCTAAGGGGACAAGTGGACCCAAACTATGCCAGCAAAATGCCCCCCAAAGCATAGCAGAGCCCCCAGATCCCCTCACTGTAGAGGTCAGGCATTCAGACCTGGACCAGTTTCCTTGAATTTGTTTTTGTTTATTTATTGATATTTATCGCAGAACATTCAGCAAAGATTCAGGAGCATTCAGATCAAGCAAAACAATACCCCAATGTTGAGAACATAAAATTAGTTTCTTTTTTATATAACTTTGAGCCCATGGTTGTCATGCTCAGGAAATCAATTTAAAAGTTAGTACTGAACTACAGTTGTTTCTGTGATATGCAGTGATTACATATGACTTTTCAGCTGTAGTAGTTTGTAAAAAACATATTATTTTCCTTCCCAATTCCCACAATATTATTATTTTTGATAAAAGCTGCTTCCTTTTTTGGCTCCAAAAATAAAAAATAAACAGTATATTGTATATAAAGTTTGTTGTAAATCAAGATCATACTGTGTGTGTGCAGGTGAATAAGGGTGAGCGGGTGGTGGAGTGTCAGCTGCAGACTCACAACTTTAAGATGGTGACGTTTAAGTTCGATCTGGACGGAGACAATCCTGACGACATCGCCTCTGTGATGGTGAGGACCAACAGCCAATCAGAGCGTGCTATAGGGCTACTACCATCTATCTATCTATCTATCTGTCTATCTATCTATCTATCTATCTATCTATCTATCTATCTATCTATCTATCTATCTATCTGTCTGTCTGTCTGTCTATTACAATATTTATCTATATTTATCTATCCAATATTATATAACAATAATTTGAATTTATGGACAAATTAACTAATTAGATAAAAAGAAAAGTTGTAAAAGTCTTATTCTCCAAGCTGCATTAACCTTCAGTGAGGAGTAATGTATTTGCAGTAACGTCAAGCCAATTTTATTTATGTATCAGCCAGAATTACAAATTTACCTCACAACCACAGAAACAAAAGAACAAAACAAAATCTTTGTAGTAATATAATCAAGTTCAAAGATGACCTTTATTTCTTTATTTCTTAGCTTGTTCTATATTTTTCTTTCCTAGTCTTCTGTTGAGTGAGTGGGTGCAGGTCATTTATTGGCTTCTCTTGTGTAAATATTGTTAACCTGGAGATATTTAAGAGAGGTGGTCCATATTCGAACTGTCTTTATTTTCTATTTTATCCTCTCTGGATCTGTTTTCATTATATTTTTGTGTGTCCAGATCCACCGAGACTTCATCCTGCCGTCTGAGTGGGCAGAGTTCATCCTACGCTTGCGTGATATCATCAGCAGGGTGGAATCCATGATGCAGCTGCAGCCAGCAGCAGACACCGACAGTTTGACTCAGCTGAACGCCTCCATGCCGCCGGAGTCTGTGGTGTGTGAAGTCATATCACTTAGTTGATAAAACATCAGAAAACTGTGAAAATACATATTTTTGTAGTTTCTTAGTCCACAATGGCGTCTTCAGAACAGAAAAGGGAAACAGAAATTCCTTGTTATTGAGAATTCACCCCCAAAATGAGTTTTTAGATTCATAAATGAGTGATATAGATCAATGTGACCTTTTTCTTGTGTTTCCTGATTTATTTTATTCTTTCTTCAGACGAATATGGCAGCCCAGAACATCTCAAGAACTCTGTCCTCTTCTTCTCTACCTGGTGAGGAAAGATGGAAAAAAGGTGGTCAATGGTTAATCTTTAAACACACAAACTGATCAATTGATCTGTCTTCCTATCAGACATTGACGATGTTGAGCCTTCCCCATTGAAGGGTGCAGACTTCCACATCAACCCTGATGCCATGCCTGCCGTCAGGCCACTGAGGTCACAGTCCTTCAACATCTCATCAGGTACATAATACATAAGAACTTCAAATAACAACTACTGAAGATGACTTGTGGGGTTCCCCAGGGCTCAGTGTTGGGACCACTGTCACTGGGGTCTTACCTCTCATACGTAGTTCAAACAATAGATATGTCAGACATTTCTTTACTTACAGTAAGTATAAAACACATTTATTATCATCACTACTCTTCATGTTCGCTGATTAGGTCACTCTGTATGTTAGCTAGTGGTTAGCTAATGTTTGCTAGCTAGCCACAGTCACATCAACCAGTGTTAAAAAATGATAAATGTTTCTTTAATGTACTCAGTTTGGAAGATGGATTTCTAAGCTAGCTGTTTCCCTCTGCTTAGTCCTGGATCTACCTGTGATGGAAACACGAAGCAAAAGTGACTCAGATATTAAATAAACATGTGTGGAAAGTTTTAGTGACAATAAGAATCATCAGTAACACAGAATTTTTATTTAATGATTAATTAAACCTTTAATGTTTTTAATTATCATTATAGTAAATCTGGAGGCAGGACACCTCCCTGTCTGACACTCTGTAATTCAATAAAATCTTTCTTTTCTCTCCAGCTTCCTCCCATCAGCCCCCCCTCCTCCCCCAACAATACCTCCAACCAGACTCTGCCCCTCCCCCTCCTGCTCCTCCTCCTGCTACTCCTGCTCCTGCTCCTCCTGCTCCTGCTCCTGCTACTCCTCCTGCTCCTGCTCCTGCTCCTGCTACTCCGCCTGCTCCTCCTGCTCCTGCTCCTCCTGCTCCTGCTCCTGCTACTCCACCTGCTCCTGCTCCTGCTCCTGCTACTCCTCCTGCTCCTCCTGCTCCTGCTCCTGCTCCTCCTGCTCCTGCTCCTGCTACTCCTCCTGCTCCTGCTCCTGCTCCTGCTACTCCTCCTGCTCCTCCTGCTCCTGCTCCTGCTCCTGCTACTCCTCCTGCTCCTCCCCCTCCTGCTCCTGCTCCCCCTCCTTCTGCTCCTCCTCCTCAGTATCAACTCCAGTCCCCCCCTCAGTCCCCTTACACCTCCTCCTTACCCACCCAGAGCTCCGCCCCCTCCTTGTCTTCCTCAGCTCCTCCTCCCCTCCCTCAGTGGTCCCCCACCGACCAGTCTCCCCTTTTTCTGGCCAGTATGCTCCAACTGGCCATGAGTGTGGCTCAGTCCTTCATGCCCGCCGGGGCCCCCAACCAGGGCTTTCCCCCTCAACCCCAGCCCCCGTCTGCCCCATTCCCCTCCCCCCAGACTCCCCTCTCTCCCCCCTTATCCTCATCCCCAGGCCCTCCAAGCCGTGCCTCCTTGTCTGCTCCCTCCCTCCCCCAGCTGACCCACAACCCCCCGATGCCTCAGACAGGCTCCGCCCCCGACAGCCAGCAGGGGGCGTCACTCAGCCGAAGTCCAGACACACCTCAGGTAGGAAAGAACCGGCTCAGGTGAGCTTAAATGTGACCTGTGTGCCAATGGGAGTCCAGTATTTGTAGTTGAAAAAATGTTCATTTCTTCATTGCAGCTTCACAGTCCAGTTCAGCTGAAGGTCAGCTCAGCTTCCCTCCCTCAAGGTGAGTCTCTGCTGACATCACAGCTTGACATAATAATAACAATAAGTTTATTTAGTATAGCACCTTTCACTGAAATGAAATTCACAAAGTGCTTCACAGGAATAAGAGTCAAACAACTCAAGAAGACACAAAAGCCAATTTAAACAGACGGTCTTCAATCGTTTTTTAAAGGCTTCTACAGACTGCTGACTGTATTTGTACAGGAAGAGAGTTCCATAATGTCAGAGCCACAGAAACAAAGACACAATGATCAGCTTTGGTTTTCAGCCATGAGCGAGGGACAGCCGGTAGGTCCTGGTTAGAAGACCTGAGTGACCTACTGGTGATGTAGGGATGGATCAGTTCCATGATGCACTCTGGAGCCACGCAGGGCTCTGGATGTAGCTGGATGAAGCTGAGGCGAGTGAAAATGGAATTACAGTAGTCCAAACAGGATGATATGAACACGTGGATGATCAATTTTAGTTCTGGTTGTGAGACGATGGACTTGAGTTTAGCGATATTTCGTAGATGGAAAAAACATGTACGAGTCAATGATTTAATATGCTGATCAAAATGCATCGTCTGGTCAAATATGACACCAATGAAAGGGACCCAATACTCTGAGCTGCCCTGGGAGCTGTAGTACTGAGCTGTAGGAAGTTGTTTGACATGCAGTCCTTAACAGCAGTCAGTCAGTTTATCGAGGTTCTCAGATACATACAGCTGAATATCATCAGCAAAACAATGATATCACAGCACAGAGAACACACTGATCATTCATCTGACTGATTCACAGGTTCAGAGACTGTCTCTGCTCCCAGTCTGACCAGCACTCCCAGTCCCAGAGGAGGCCTCTCTGACTCCTCCACCTCCTCCCCGCTGGCCTCGACGCCTCGCAACACAGCACTACCAGGACCATCGTCCACCCAGCAGGGTAAGACACACCCGCCTGTCTCTGGGTATACGCTGCTGATGTTCTTTTAAAGTTTCATTTAACTTTGAGAATGTTTCTGTAAATGATTCATTTTCTGTCACTTGACTAATTGATTATTTGACTAATCGTTGACTGATCACTGATCAGACTGTCATGAAGTGTCCTGAGGATATTCCTGCTCACCAGAGGATGAACCTGTAGCCCCTCCCTCAGGAAAACATCACATGACCTTTTTCTTCTGTCTCTTCCAGTGACCAAACCTTCAGTCTTCACCGTCGGTCGTTTCCAGGTGATGCCCTCCAAAGACACTCCTGCTGTCAATCAGGAGCCACGCCCACTCAACCAGGCCACACCCACCGCACACTCGCCACCTCCATCTGGAGCGAACCAATCAGAGAGCTCAGAGAGCAGCACGGAGGAGCAGAGCGAATCAGAGATGAACGTCGGTGCAGGGAGGGTCTCCCCACCTGGGCTACATCCTCTGGGTTACCATGACAACCATGGAAAACAGGAGGAGAGGAGGAGAACCCGCTCTGCGTCCTACATGAGTTCTGACGAATCAGAGAGTGAGAATGAGGAGATTTGGGCGGAGCTACAGCAGCTTCGGGACAGGTGATTGGAGGATTGATAAGATGACACTGAGTGTGATGATCAGACAAAAACAAATGTCTTGATATTGGTGAACAGGTGAAAACATGAAGGTGGAGTTCACTACATATACAGAGATTTCAGTTTTTCATCTGGGTGTCCAAACCCCATTTAGAGCTTTGGACTTCAGCTCATCTTTTGGTGGATGTTCTTCTATTATTTTTATTTAATGTACATCTTTAATAAACAAGTAAATAGATGACATCATCCCAAGCATGATACTAAACTTCTGAACTGCACTGACCAGATGTAATATTGAAAATTTGGTGAGCCAACATTCATTTATGTCTTTGTTAAATCATTTAAAATGAGGAAGGTAGATACAGCAAAGCACACCACTTCCAATCTGATGTGAAGAGTTTCTATGATTCATTTTTGCCTGTTTAGCACCTTTTACAAGACACGTAACCTGCACATGTGTATATTTATATTCTGGGGCTCCACTGGAATGTAGTTGCATGATTTACAGTTAAAAACTTAGGACAACCCTGTCTCTGCTTGAAGAAAAGAAATCTGATGAGTTATTGGTGATGCTCGTTGCCGTGGAGTTTCTACATGAAGCTCTTTATTTCAGATAAATCAGTCTGACATCATCAGTTCCTTCAGTTTACCCTCTGAATGCTGAGATGAAGTCTCTCTTACTTCCTCCCAGACACCTGGCAGAGGTGCACAACCTGCAGGTCAGTCAGAAGCAAGAGATCGAGGCTCTTTACCTGAAGATGGGTAAAGTCCCGCCCCCTGGCATCGTCTCTCCGGCCGTCATGTTGAACCACCGCCCACGCCGCCTCTCCAAGACCGGACACTACCCTCCTGCTCACAAAAACCTGCAGAGACTGGACTTCATGCCCCCTGCAGGTAGGGAGGACACACTGCAGCCTGCGTACCACCCTGCTGCCAGAAACAGAGAATAGTGATAAAGTTTATTATAATAACGAATGTCTCTACTGTTGTGTCGTAGGTATCATGAGGAACAGCGGCAGCAGCAGTGGATCTCAGGACAGGGTAGGGAAAGGTGTGACCTTTGCCCCCGAACACAGCTACATGGTGAGCTCACTGTCAGATTTATAGCAGCTTTAAGACCAACTAACAGCAGCATTTAAAGACAGTTACATCCTCAGTGACAAAAACAACCCTATGATAAAGCCAATTATATATCTGAAAATCCACAGAATAGGACAAAAAACTACTGAAAACAAATCATAAAGAAAATTCTGTCTTTCAAAAGTCTACAAAAACAATGTTTGTGTTTTTGCCACCTAGTGGTATTTTTCCTGACTTTGTTCTTGAGTGATTGGCTTATCGGATGTGTTCTCTATCTGTGACTAACCTTTGACCTTTCTCCTTCCAGTGAGCAATCAAGGAAAATGCTGTATAACTAAAGACATGATGGAGAACATTGAAGAGAAGAAGAGAAGTTGCCTCTGGAAACAAACGTCACTTTATCATCAAACCAGCAGAAACATTTTATTCTAAATCTTCTGAGACTTGAAAGACTGAAGTTGAAACCAAATAGTTCTTAATATAACTGACAAATAGTTGCAATATTTAGTTTGTTTCCAGATTAGAGATTTGTTGTGTTCTGGTTTAGTTTTTTTGGAATATTGTTTATTTTGAATTTAGAGATTTGAAACATTATAATAACGTTTCAGCACTTTAGAAAGAAAACAATGAGCCTTAATGAGCCTCATGAAAGAACAGTTTCTTCTTCTTTACATTCTGTGGTTCTGCAGTTTTAAACACTATAAATCATCTTAAATGCTTGAGTGCAACAAACACAGGCTGCATCATGAAGTATTATATCAGTGGACACTTATAACACACATCTGATACATCATACAGACAGTAGAAGTCGTCGTGGCACAGTTCAGTACTAAGCTATTCTAGATAAAGAGTAAAAGTTCCCCTTAAAGCTTTTTACTACAGAATAAACACTGGAAACACAGCGACCTGCTGGGAGAACAGTAGCTGTGATGTGTTAGTCTGGGATGTGAATGTTATGTGTGAGTGAACATTAAGCATTGATGCCGCTGCTGATGTTGTTCCCTAGAAAGTCTTTTAAAGGATGAGTATGGAGACAAAAACCAGCAGAGGTCGAACCTACAAACCAGAATCTGACAAACACTCAGCAACTTAAAGTTCCTTGAGGATAATTCTGGTGATTATTCATATTTTTATCATCTTTGGAGCCGTTTCTAAACAAACTAACGTGACCGAACTCTTCATGATGAAGGATCATGTGACCCAGAGCAGCAGTGAGACTCACTGATGTGTTTTTAATAGTTTCTGGAGGTCTGCAGCACAGAGGAATAAGATCTATCAGGCTTTGGATACAACACTTGTAGATCAGTTCAGGACAAATATAGAATATTAAACAGATCCTTCAAAAGTTATTTTCTTAATCAGCTACTGACTCTGAGTGAACTCACTGTTATCTGCCAAAGAACCACGCTGCTGCTTTCACACATTTCACAAACACAGATTTGTGTTTCTGTCAAACAAATCTGACCAAATTCAACCCAAACAGTCAACAGACAAAGTTAGTTCATAACTCAGTTTAATATTTTAGTTTTCATGTGTTATGAGAATGAATCCGTTCTTGCGTGAGGGTCAGAGTCTTCTGCACTTTTATCCAACATCTCATGTACATCTGTTTATAATCTGTATGTCGCAAATGTAACTTGGACTGAATGAAGTGCCTTATTTAAAGAACATTTATTGAATAATTTGTGTATTATTTGAAGATAATGTAATAAATTGTGTGTATTATTTAAAGATAATTCAAGAAGTAATGTGTGTATTATGAAAAGAAGATTTGTTGGTTCAGAGACGTGTTTCATGTTGAGTGTCTGAGTTCAGACTAGAAAACGTTTGTTTGCTTTGAAGATGAGTTTTATAATCAGCTGTAAGATTTGATCTACCTGATGTGAGTGAAGTCTGTCTGACATCATTCACATAATCATTATTATCATATAATATATTATTGTATTATCATTATGATCATATTTTTATGTTTATGCTTCACTTCTGTGCTGTTCCATGTAATGAAAATATTATCATATTTTAGTTTGTAAAAGATTTAAGTAGAGTCTTTAATTTATTCCAAATGAATAAATGAGTCCAGACAGAGTCGTTATATTAGTTAAGATTCTTCCTACACAGATAGTTTCTGGAGAGACTGAAGTATTTAGTTAAATAACCAGCAGCTGTATTCTTTATCATTTTGTAAGTGAGACTTAACTTATTTTGCACCACTCTTCTGAGATAACTGAGATTTTGGAGATGTGTTAGCTCTGAGTGGACAAGCTAACAAATTAGTCTTTTGACACATTTTGCTGAGTGTTTTCAACTATTAAACTCTTTTAATTCACTTTTTAAATACTACAAACAAGCAACTAAACGACTTCTAACAATGCTTCTATTACTCACAAACTATGAAGCGTCTATAGTTTTGCTTACATCATGCAGGGTTGTTACAGCATTAATAATGTTCAGATTAAATCAGTGTCACGCCCTCACAGTTAAACATTAACAGTCTAATGTAAGTAAGATAAGAGTAGCTTCTTTTTCACCTTTTGAATTATGTAATAGCAGGAGTTTGTTTCTTCCTCGTCTCTGCTGGTAAAAAACAAAACAAACCTGAAAGTTGACCTTCAGACGAAAACCTTTTCTCAACACAACAAAGAAGGTAAGATGATAAATGTTCATGTTCGTTTAATGTTTTGTAAAATTTTGTATGTTGTTTTTCCAAACTATATGTTTGTTATAGGACAAGTTCAACTTATTTAATTGTAAATATGCAGGTATGCAAATAGGGACGTGCTTAAGATATTAATATTATGTGAAACCCTTCTAATAGGGCAGAGTCTGACAGCAAGGGTAAACACCATTTGTTTACCTAATAAAAACAATTTTAACATACACAAACGACATGTTACACCAGCTACATTTTTTAAATAGCAGCAGCGCTCACAGCTAAACACTAGCTTAAGCTAATCATATTATCATGGATGTATCTGAAGGAAGTAATAGCAACATAAAAAAAATATTAATAAAAATAAAAATAAAAAAAACTTACTTGAGATCCTTGACTTTGACTATGAGTTTTTGGTTTTTTAAATTAAAATATTTTTTTTCTAATAAATAAACACAGCCCTGCTCTGTGTTTGTTAGGGTTAGACAATCACAGGTTTCCATGGTTACGCTGATGATACACAACTTTATTGGTAAAGAACAAAGCAGCACAACACATTTCTATCAGAGAGACAAACAGTGAGTTGAGTAACAGTAACTCCAGACTAAAACAGCGGGGTGGACAAAATAATAGAAACACTTCTCAATACAGTTCAGCAGAAGCACAAAGTACCACCTCCAAAGTGACAATGAAGGTGAATCAACATGTCTGAAACAGTCGCAGTTGTTAAAATCATCGGTGAGTCTGCTTTGTTGTTAAAGTCATCAGTTGTGTGGTGTCAGGGGCATTCGGGCACGTTGATGCAGGGTAGTCTTTCGAATTTCTTGCCTTCGGGCGGCACTCCGCAATCAGCAAGTGGTCTCCCAAAGAACGTTGCCTTCTCCTTCTGACGACCAATAGTAGGTCTGCAACACACACACACACACAGAATATTCAGCCAGCTGTGTTTCTACAACACGTATCGGAGGACCTGCGTCATACATGTGTCTGCTGTGTGACAGGAGCATCAATCAGCAGGAAACTCACCTGTAGTCACTGAAATCAGGTTTACACTTCAAGATCCTGAGGCGTTTGGCTCCTGGTCCACAGGGAGGGTCACACATACCCCACGGCTCCCATCCTTCCCAGTTGCCCTTCACTGTAACACACACACACACACATTTCTATTTCTACACCTGTACCTGTGAGGACCTTGTTAGAAAGTGAGGACGTTTTTGGAAAGTGGGATGTGCGTATGTGTGTCACCCACTAAAACAGCGATTGACGTCATAGCAGACCCGTCTGTCAGTCAGGTTGGTTCCATTGCAGATGGCTCCATTATGAGCTTGATGAAGACACACACGCTCTCGAGTCTGACTGCCGCCCAGCTGCTTACAGTTGATAATCCGCCCATGGGACGGGGATTTACATTCGCCCCAATTCGTCCACTCTGACCACACCCCGTCCACTGTCAGACAGAGACACATTACATTCAGCTACCAGAGTAAGAAGTCTAGAGAAAGATAAATTCTGATACAGAGATGTCACACTAACATTATCAATATGATTCCGTTTTTACTGAAAATTTCATTTAAAAATTTAGTTTACAGAGAATCATAAACTAAATGCCTCTTTTGATTCTTGTAACAAAGGTGGATGTAAAGGTGTAATCAGAGGCTGAATCTTCAAATTTGTTTAGTGTCTTTGATTACAGTTTGTGTGTGTGTGTGTGTGTGTGTGTGTGTGTGTGTGTACCTGGACAGTGGACGTTGGTCTGACAGACTTTGGTTTGGCGTGCTTCTCCAGGACATGGCCGACCGCCATGTTTGGGGGCGGGGCTGTCGCATCTCCTGACCGACACCTGAAGCCCCACCCCACAGGTAACCACACAGGAAGAGAAGGAGGACCAGGACCCCCATCCTCCGTCCACTGCAGACAGAGAGTTTGAGAAAGAGTCAGAGCTTATTATCTGTCTTGAAATAAGAAATGGGTCTGGATCATATTTCTGCTCAGAGGACACCGGAGACGTCTGTCAGTGATTGGCTGTCAGGATGTTTTTAAAACACAACATCACATTTTACATTGATGTTGACCACAAAATAGTGAAAAATTAAGTCTTAGATTTGATTTGTTTTCTGAGTCACTGTCAGCTAAGAATGATGGGATCTGTGTTAGCTGCAGGTCAGTGAGATGCTTTCATGCTTTTCTTGTGGCTCATCATTCCAGATATTTTATTTTTACATCAGTGAACTATATTTTTATAATTTCCATTTTTACCAAACCTTTAGATATGGGATTAATTTTGCCTTTCAGACATTATATAAATCATATAAAATATTATAAAATATCCTATATAGAATAATCATTTATGTCTGATGTTTTTACCACAAAAAAATCCAATGATGTCTCCGACTTCACTGAAATATCTGAACTCCCAGAATCACTGTCTTTCAGTGGCGGAAAGCAATTAATTATCTTTAATATTCGATCAAAACATTTTTGTGATCATGAAAGCTGATCTGATAAATAAAATAAAGAACAGTCTTTCAGTCGTCTCTGGCCTTCTCTGTTCTGAGTTGATCTGATCAATGATAAAGAACACTCATGATCACATTTTATGACACATTTGAATAGACAGCAGTGGCAGTTAGTCCAGGTGAACAATGACTTCAGGGACCGTTTCAGAGCTGCAGGTCATCAGAACATGAAGTTACATTCAAAAGAGCTCCTTATAATACAACTACTGATTTTCCTTCTCTTACTACAGTTACTTATACTGCTGCTAACTTTACCATTGCACTAAAGCCTGATAGTTTCATTTCAATAAATGTTCAAATGATCTAATATTTCAGCAAAAATCAAAGATATCAGAACATTGTTTCTTCTTCTTTCCTCTTGTAAACAGTAACAGTGAGTAGAAGGTAGATCTCAGCAGGTTGATCTTGAATAACAACAACCTGCAGGATTCAGAGGAGCAGCTGCTGCAGACTGATAAGACCTTCAGAAACGTCACATTTCAGCAAAAATCAAAGATTAGAGAAAAAGTCCAGAAACTGAAAACAGATTTGTGTATCAGAACTTTGTTTTTTCTTCTTTCCTCTCCCATTAATCATCTCACGACCCCTCAGATTTATCTGCTGACCCTTTGGAGGGCCCCGACCCCTAGGTTGGGAACCAGTGGACTAAACTAGCTAACTGTATATAAAGTAGTGTAAACTAGCTCCACCTCCAGCAGCTACAACAGTAACATGCTGCTCTAACACTGATGCTTCAGTATTAATAATCTAATGATGTCATATATAATAATATATCAGTCAGAGGGACCAAACCACTACTTTTACTGCAACACTTTAACTACATCAAGCTCACAATACTGATGGACTTTCACTGCAGTAAAGGTGTTTTTGTTTATGTGGGTATTAATGGGAGGGCAGGTGTACCTGGGCAGTGAGGCAGGTGGTTGCAGTTCTCCGTCTGACTGCCGTCACCTTGGCAAGGTCTGCCAGGTGGGCTGAATGAAGGGGCGGGGTTAGTACAGGAGCGGTGACGCCTCCTGATAGAAGCTCGGCCTTGTGGGATACAGGAAGAGGAACACTCACCCCAACTGGACCAACCAGACCAGAACCCGTCCACTGTCAGAGACACAGAAAGAGTTTCAAGATTTCAATCAAGCTGAAGTTTTGCTTTAAACATATCCGTCCAAACTAACTGATCACTGGACTCATTGATACGTCAGCTGTGTGTGTGTGAACATGTATTCCTTTGTTGTAGGGACTCAAGTCCCTTATGGAGGCAAAACTCAAGTGTGTGTGTGTGTGTGTGTGTGTGTGTATGTGTGTGTGTGCATGTGTATTACCTGGACAGGTACTCTGACAGACACTGCTCCGAGTGCTCGGCCCATCACAGAATCGGCCGCCATATCTAGGGGCAGGTTGATTACAGGCCCTGGTTGACAGCTGAAGCCCCTCCCCACAGGAGGAAGAGCATTTACCGGGTGGAGACCACGCCCCCCAGCTGCCGTCGACTGCAGATACAGCCAATCAAAACACAGAGAGTGTTTAAATTTAAAATAAAGATGTCACTGTTAAAGTTAATCAGTGACTGTGCCTCTCACCTGGACAGTTGGGGAGCTCGCTGCAGTCCTGCTCTTCCTCACCCCCTCCAGGGCAATCGTTGCCATGTGGCACTGTGTCCTTAGAAGGGGCGGGGTTAGAGCAGGAACGGTGTCGCTGTCTGGTGGGGGGTTTGACAGCGATACACGAACCAGAACATGGAGACCAATCAGACCAACCAGACCAACCACCATGCACTGAGAGACAGAGACAGGTGAGACAGAGAGATAGGTGAGACAGAGACAGGTGAGACAGAGACAGGTGAGACAGAGAGACAGGTGAGACAGAGAGATAGGTGAGACAGAGACAGGTGAGACAGAGAGATAGGTGAGACAGAGACAGGTGAGACAGAGACAGGTGAGACAGAGACAGGTGAGACAGAGACAGGTGAGGGACAGACAGGTTACCTGGACAGGTGAGTGTTGGACAGATCTCTGTCTCCTCTGAAGGACCAATGCAGGCAGAGCGACACTCAGGAGGACTGGAGCAGACTCGCTGTCTCTTTCTGACTCCGCCTGCTCCACAGGTGACTGAGCAGGACGACCAGGCAAGCCACAAGCCCCACCCCTTATCTACAAACACACACACACACATTTACTAAAGTCAAATTCAACACATACATACTGCGTGTGTGTGTGTGTGTGTGTGTGTGTGTGTGTGTGTACCGTCGCAGCAGACGCCGTTGCAGGATTCCGTCTGCAGTTTATCTTTGATATCTGTGCACTTTGATTTGCCAATTCCATAACACGCCCTGCTTCGCTGTCTCACTCCCTCCCCACACAGGACGTTACACGGTGACCATGGCGACCAGAGGGACCAAACCAGAGGCCTGAAACACACACAACAGCATGAAGGCTACAGAGCTATGCTAACATTAGCCTACTTTTTAATGCTAACATTACTTTCTAAAACCTGTGCTGAACTGGGAAACAGGACGTTTCAGTAGCTGTTCCCTCTGCTGGGAATCAGTTGCAAATGAACTGGGTCTTGGGGACCTGGTCTTACTGGTCTTACTGGATCCATTTAAAGTAATTCTAAATTAATTACAATCCAATTAGGTTTATTGGAATGAACTGAACATGTTGTTGCCAGCGCAGCTTATAGAAGATTCATTAGGGGGTTTAGGGTTTACGGTTTAGGGGTCAGATGTTTAACTGTTTACTCTTTTTGTGTAATCGGGTAGTCTACAGGATTTTGGGTATTCTTGACAGGTGATTCAAGGTTTTCTATCTTTGAGTAATGTTCAGATATTCAGGTTGGAAATTTCTATAGACGTAGTCAAAATAGTTTTTCCAAATGTCTCCATCTTGTACTGTTAATTGTTGTGGCTTTGTAGTTTCTAAACTGTCCAACATGTCCCAGAACTGATCCTGGTCTGGGTGTCCCAGAAGTGATCCTGGTCTACTGCGTTTTCAATGTCCTGAGGTGGTTTGTTGGTGTGGTGAATTTCTTTTGTCTGATGGTCTGTTTATGACATGACATTGTGTTGAAACCTGATGCAACTGTGAAGCGTATGAGTTACAGGATACCAGAGCGCCTTCTCATGTCACTGAAGAAGGAAGTGGACCTCATGCTGTCATTGGGAATAATTCAAGCATCAAAAAGTGAGTGGTGTAAGCCAGTGCTGTTGGTCCTTAAAAAGATGGAACAATACGATTTTGTATTGATTTCAGATACCTGAACTCTACCTCAAAGTTTGACTCATATCCCACTCCACAGATTGATGATCTCCTGGAGCGATACTGACAAGTGCCCCTGACCCAGCAGTCTTGGGATCTGATTGCATTCTGGACTCCCTGGGGGCTCTTTCAGTTTGGGTTGCACGGGGCACCTGCAACGTTTCAGATGTTGATGGACCAGGTACTCTATGGGATTTCTGATTTTGCATGTGCATATCTTGATGATATTGTCATCTACAGCGCCACCTGGGAGGAGCACTTGGAACACCTGAAGGAAGTCCTGGGATGTCTGCATTCTGCAGGCTTGACAGTCAACCCAGCCAAATGTGTCCGCGCCAGAAGGGAAACTGAGTACCTGGGTTTCACCATTGGAGGTGGGTTAATAAAACCACAAGTTCATAAAGTTCATGCCATTGAATCATGTCCTCTCCCACAAACCAGGAAGCAGCTCAGATCATTCCTTGGGATGGCCGGCTTCTACCATCGGTTCATCCCCAACTTCTCAGCCAGGGCGGCTCCACTGACTGACAGGACTGGATCTGTTTGTTTCAAATTTAGTTATATTGTTTTCTCTTTATTGAATGTTTAGTTGAGTATTTGTGGTTTAGTTGATTTAGTTGAGTTAACCTGTTCTGGGGGGAATTCTGTTTATTGTTTAATTGGTAGTGTGTGTTATTTGTCAGTTACCCCTTTTGTGTTACGGTCTGATCAGCCAATATATATGTTCCCCTTTGTGCTCAGTTTGTCAGGTCTGTTAGTAGAGTTAAGTTCACTTTAGTTGAGTTCTGTTTTGACCTCTTTTATGGGCCCCGATCTTTATTTTCCATATTTTATTTGTACACTTTTTTTTTGCATTTTAGGGTAAAATAACCTTCTTTTTTGAAACCACCTGAGTGTCATTTGCCTGCCAGCTCAGTCCCTTACACTCCCATTGGACATATTCAGGCCAGAGGCTCTGCAGAGCCTGTCAGGGTTGTTCCTCATGGCTTTGGGTGAAGGGGTCAAAGGTGACTGTCTGAATATGTGTTTATCTCCTGTGTGGTCTATACAGTCAGAACCAGTCAGTGCATGCAGGTCTCCACACAGAAGTATTTTGCCTTTGGGAGAGCATTTCTTCATGGTGACTGATGGAGGTGTTTATATTACTACTGCTCAGCCTAACTGAAGGCTCTGTAGTTTCACTGCAGCCTGATGGACAGTGAGTCACTGCATCACACTGACATCACGTTTCTAACAGAATCAGAATATCAGTATCTTTTATGCTATTTAAGAAGTCTGAGTCTGTGGTCTGTAGAAGATTTCATTTGTGAAAAAAATCAACCAAAGTGTGAACTTGGTCAATACACTTTAATAATGAAAGCCATCAGATTTCATCAATCTAGCGATTCCCAGTCCCCCCCAGTACGAAGCCCTTCAGTACCACCAATTGAACAAAGATCAGAGTCCCCTCTGCCAGCTGCTGCTGAAGCTCTGTCCACACACACCACAACAATCTGACCAACCTCATCTTCTCAAAACTAAATGAAAATTATATCAAATATTGGAACAAAACCACCAAATCACAAAGTAAATTAGAATTACATTTGAGCCGAAATGGAGAGTCCATGGTGGCAGAATACCTGATGAACACCTGACAAAACTGTAATGTGAGGATTTGAGAAAGGTTTTCTTTGAAAATATATATGTTATCATATATATCCTGAATTTATCCTCCCTGATCTTCAGAAACTGTCCTATTTATGTGGGGAGAAAAGTCAATGTGCCGTAAAAGCTGCAAAATATATGAAGTCTTGTCATAATCTGAGAGAAACAAGCTCTGTAGTAAATGTTTCTGTGTGACTACATCTGTAAAATTACCTTTTATTATATTGTATTTAAAATTATTGTTTATATTTACATAGTATTGTATAATTATTAATCATCTGTCGGTGTTTATAATTTTCTTCGGTAATGCAGGTTTCTGATCTGTCAATAAAGCTCATTTGAATTTGAACAAAACAAAACAGACAAAAGACTGATCAGGTGAATTAATACATTTAAAACTTGATGTGTGTGTTTGTGTGTGTGTGTGTGTTTGTGTGTGTGTGTTTGTGTGTGTGTGTGTTTGTGTGTGTGTGTTTGTGTGTGTGTGAGTGTGTTTGTGTGTGTTTGTGTTTGTGTGTGTGTGTGTGTACTGACCCACAGGACTGACACGATCCGTCTTCTTCCTGGTAACCGTATTGAGGGTTCTGACAACAGTCTTCTTGATCAACCTCACCGATCTCTTCACTACATTGAGTCAAGTTCAGGTTGAAGTGCTCAAAACACCGCACACATTCTGCACACACACACACACACACACAAACACACACACACACACACACACACACACACACACACACACACACACACACACAGAAGAATGACATCAGTACATATTAATGCTGTTTCACTTCCACAGTTTTGTGTGTGTATGTGTGTGTGTGTGTGTGTGTGTGTGTGTGTGTGTGTGTGTGTGTACACAGTTGAGTTTCAGCCCTTGGTAAAGACGACATGTTGTTTTCACTTTAGGACAAACTTCAGAAAATTGTTTGAAGGTTCAGATTTATTCTTTATGTTCTGGTTAGTTTAAAGTGAGAGGCAAGAATGTATAATGTCAATGAATGTCCTTGTGAGTGTGTGTGTGTGTGTGTGTGTGTGTGTGTGTGTGTGTGGGTGTGTGTGTGTGGGTGGTTGGTGGGGATTTTGACAGAGGAATGTTTGTACATGTTTCCCATCAAAGGTTGAGTAAGTTGTGGGCAAATTTCCAAAAAGTTCAATTAGGAATAAACATGAATCAAAGTTTGTTTCATTTTGTAAAAAACGAAACTTTGCACAATGTGAATCTAACAAAGCTGTGTTGGTCAGTCACATAAGTCAAAGTCACTTCAGATATTTAGATCCTTCTCCATAAAGCAGCAGCATCAGGAGGGGTTCTGGTCATCTGCAGCAGGACACTGAGTCCAAACATCCAGCCAGAGCCATAAAGAACCATCCTCTGATCTCAACACCATGCAGGAACAACCGAGCCGAGCAGCTGAAACACTGAGAACTGCTGCTGTTTTAAGGCAAAGCTGCTCACAGCAAATATTGATTTACTTCCTGCTGTTTACTCAACATTGGATCAAGTGAAGTGATCAATAAAAACTATTTGTTCAGAAGTAAATCTCCAATATTTCACAAAAACTAAAAGATAAAAGTTCTGGAAATTTTATCAAAATTTGTGCATCAGAACTTTGTTTTATCAACACAAACAGTGTTTTATACAGTAAATATAAACATATGCAGTGAAGTTTGATCTAGAAAATGTTTAAAAATTTCATCACCTGATGTTAAAGAAATTATTCAGAAAATTTCCTCAAATTCACTTTTGACTGTTTGACTCAGCAGGTCTGTTCAGAAGTTTTTAAGCTACCAACAACAAACAAAAAACTGAATATTCAGACTCACCTGAACGCTCCACAGAGACCAGCACCAGAACCAGAACCAGCAGAAGCTCCATCGTCCTGCAGCTGCAGCTGGAAACTGATGATCTGTCTGTTTAAACTCAGCAGCTTCTTCACTCTCGCTTTCCTTCCGGCTTTTTTTCCCAGCAGCGTCCTCCCTCTGACCCACTGCTGCATGTTTGTATTTGTATAAGTCATGTTGTGATGGCAACCAGCAGGTCAACACAAGATCAACACATTAAAACTTCTAAACTAGCAGAGTTGATCTGTGTGTGTTTGGGGGTTAAATTTGCTGTTTTATAGTTTTAAGTCCTTGTAAGTAACAAAAACAAGTTTGGGAATAAATGCAGGATTTCCTGTAAAGTTCATCAAACTCCAAACTGACCTTCAACACATGATGCAACAGTCTAGTTCCTGGAGAGTTCAGCAAGGTAAACACACACACACTCTTATATATGTGTCATTATGAGGACCCTCGTTAACACACTGACTTTCAAGCACCCTTAAAAATAAAGTCTGAACCTTCCAGCTGCCCTTTGAAGGTTTGTTCTGAAGTCAAGACTTAAAATAAATCCCTTCTTTCAAAAAAAGTCCCACTAAACAAAAATAAACAGAAAGATAATCTGCAACGATTTTAATCTTTTTTGGTCATTTTTCAAGCAAAAATGCCAAAACTTTCCTTTTTTCAGTTTGTGATGATTTGAATATTTTCTGGGTCATACAGGACGATAAACAGGATATATTTAGATTTTTAGGTTTTTGACTGTTGGTTAGACAAAATAAGACATTTGCAGATTTGGATAGATCATTGTAAGCAGGTGTTGTGAAAAGTCATTCAGATTCATGTTGATCACCTGGTCACATGATCACTGAGCTGCAGTTGGACCAGAAACACAAACTCTGTGAATTTACTGTAATAATTGATCAGAAAACACCTTCCTGCTTCTCGTGTCATGTTTTTCTCTTGCAGATCAATTTTCCTCCAGTTCAGTGAGAAAATATCTGCTGCCAATCAGAAAAGGTAGAAAAGGTCCAAAAATCCGCTTCAGGTTAGACTGAACAATAATGAAATTATCTGTCTATGCATTAATTTTTCATGATCATAAAGGAAAGTCTGCTTACTTTTTCAGATGATATAAAGTTAAAATATAAAATGTGTAGAGCCGTTGTTTCTTCAGGGCTGAATTGTGTCAGTCTGCACCAAACTTTCTCTCTTTAAACAACATAAAATGATCAATTAAAAAGGAGTATTTTAACGTCCAACCCTGTCTCCTCAAAATTACGTTCCCACACAACTAAATTGCATTCTCAATTACGTTTCTATGAAACGTATTTTGTCCGCAATTACGTTTGTTTGTAACGTATCACGAATACGTTTCTAATCGACATATCTTTGCTTTCCTACAATGCTATTAGCTATTTTAATTCGAACAACCTTTCTCTACTTTAACATACATATATATTGGTGACAGGCTTACGCGTTTATTCTTAACAAACCTGGATTTGTCCTTTTTCAACATGACGGTACTCATTTTAATTAATGGATTGATTTATAATTGCTGTGTATCTTGTATCTCCACTGACATCTGATGATTTGTGCATTATGACCGCTTTTTAAGTAACCGCCTGCCATTGCTGTGAAGAATAAAATGAGAGAAAGACATGACGAACTCAAATTTTCTGGCCATTGTTGTCTAACCTCATAAGAAGGGACTGAAAAAAGAAAGAAATCCTAAATGTGTCAAAGGGAATTCCCAGTGACGTCATGCGTAGTAAGATCCCACAAAATAGACCCCCCGATCCGTCCCCTACAACACCCCCTTTTTTCCGCTTTACTTTGTCTTCTTCGTCGCTCTTTTGACAGACAGTGGATGGCTCAATGAACCAGACAGACTAGCGACCCCATGTGTGTCTACATTGAAATGACATCTTCATTCTTGAAACCCCGAGGTTGCAAGCAAGACGAGTTGGCGGGTTTTCAGTCCGCCAAAAGAGTAATTTGTAAAATGTTGGCGCACGTGCAAACATCCACCCCTCCTCCCACCACACACACACACACACACACACACACACACACACAAATATATATGTCTAAAATAAAGCAACATCTTTACATAGATCATCTAGATACAGTGTAATTAGTCTAGTTGTTGTAGATATTTGATATATTCAGTAGTTATGTTGTTTTATGAACCTATTTTACGACCCTACTTTACAAAACAGAAGAACTGCCATCCCAAAAACGCTGTTTATGAAACACTCATTAAAATATCTTTAACAAACCAACATCTTAACTTTTTGTTAACATAGATCATCTAGATGCAGTGTGATTATTAGTTCGGGTGTATTAAATGTTTGATGTATACAACAGACAGATCTTTTCACGACCCTATCTTACTACCCTACTCTACAACCAGAAGAACTACAACTGTGGTGCTTATTTATATCAAGAACGTCGTAGCTCTCTGTGGTGGATACGGAGCCCCTAAAATCCTGAACAGTGACACTTTTTATGTTATTATATTTTTTACATTGCTGTATTGGTATTTTTACTACAGTAAAGGACTTGAGTTCTTCTTCCACTAGTGAACCTCTATGTCAACAAAATAAAACAACTAAAAATTGTTTTCACTAATTTATAAAATGCTCTTTGACCTAAATTATGACCTTTGTGTTGTTAGGGTCAGCTTTGACCCAGGTATAAAAATATTACTATAAAGCAATAATTAGAGCCAAAACTGAAATCATAAGTTCACTGACAGCCAACACACTGACAGCCAGCTTCTCTCCCAATCATGTGAGCTTCAGGGGATTCTCATTTTACCTTGTTTTCCAGTATACCTGCCTCTATTGATCTTGTGCTGGGTGCCTGCTCTTGTGCTGCCATGATCAGTGCTTCTGTGTTGTCCTTCAGTCCAGCCTTTTCCAGCCACTGGTAGCATTTCTTGATATCAGCCACTTCTTCTATCTGTCGGTGGTACATGCCGGGTACGGGATTGTCCGTCCATGATGGTTCCTCTTCCTCCTCTGCATCATGGGGTTTCTGCTGCCTGAGGTATTCACTTAGCAGTTAATCTTTGGGGGCCATCTTCCTGATGTATTCCTGGATGTTGGTTGTTTCATCTTGGACAGTGGCTCTGATGCTCAGCAGTCCTCGGCCTCCCTCGTTCTGCTTAGTGTACAGTCTCAAGGTGCTGGACTTGAGATGTTTATATATATATACATATATATATATATATATATATATATATATATATATATATATATATATATATATATATATATATAGTTCTGGCAGTTCTGCTTTTCATTTTGTGTTTGTACTAAAGATCTATTGCTGAAAAAAGAGACTTTGTTGCCTTTTTCTTGAAGTAAATATATATGGGTCTGAACCGTAACACCATGGATGAATCATATTAGACAGGATTTTTGGCAGTGATTCTCTGATCTAGCAGTGTTTGGTGATCATACACCAGTAGAGTGTTGACGGTATGTGCAACAAGTGTTAGAAACAGCAGAAACACTTGCAACAGTTGGAGCAGCTGACACAATGGCGCCATCTTGCTCACATATACATAATACATAAACATATGTTTTGCTTCTGTTGGCACATATTTCATCCAATCTTCACCAAACTTGGCACATACCATATTTAGAGGACCCCAAACAAAACTTCATTTGTTTTTGGATATCACTTACAGTTTGTCATTAACTAGCAAACATTTGGAGGTGTGACCTAATGCACTTAATGGCCAATACTCAATACTGAATCAGATTGTGACCAAATTTTGGAATGTTGTACACCAGGTGACCTTACAGAAGTGTGTAAGATTTCTTAAAATTCTGACCAAAGGGAGTACTAAAGCAACCTTATAACATGATATCTCAGCAATTCTGTTGCCTTTAATGGAATGAAACTTGGTACACAGGTTTTCCATAAGAATCTGGATGACATACTGAATCATGGCACCAATAGCTTCACCTTGTGGTCATAAATAAAACACTATCATACTCCTTATGATCTACCAAATCTTTTAAATGTAACATGCCGTGGTAATCATATTCTTTTTGTACAGATGAGGATCCTGAACAAGTGTTTAGTATTTTCAGCAAAGCTTTGCAATTCATTCAAGTTTTCAGCATATACACGCATTTTCTTGAGGAAATACGTTTCTAGTGTGTTATGTTACGCTATGATTATGTCATGTAAGTAAGACAAAGTATGTTGTGTCATGTTATACTATGATATGTTAATTGTTATTATGATGTAATACCATGTAAGAAAGACAAAGTTTATTGTGTCATGTTATGCCATGATATGTTATATCATAAGACAAAGTATATTGTGTCATGTTATATTATAATATATTATGTATTGTTATGTCATCATGTAAGTAAGACAAAGTAGATTGTGTCATGTAATGCTATGATATATTATATCATGTAAGTAAGACAAAGTAGATTGTGTCATGTTATGCTTTGATATGTTATATCATGTAAGTAAGACAAAGTATATTGTGTGATGCTATGCCATGATATATTATGTATTATGTCATATCATGTCATTGAGACAAAGTATGCTGAGTCATGTTATGCTATGATATGTTAATTGTTATTATGATGTTATACCATGTAAGTAAGACAAAGTATATTGTGTCATGTAATGCTATGATATATTATATCATGTAAGTAAGACAAAGTATATTGTGTCATGTAATGCTATGATATGTTATGTATTGTTATATCATGTAAGTAAGACAAAGTATATTGTGTCATGTTATGCTATGATATATTGTGTATTGTTATATCATGTAAGTAAGACAAAGTTTATTATGTCATGTAATGCTATGATATGTTACATCATGTAAGTAAGATCAAGTATGTCATGTTATACTATGATATGTCATGTATCATTTTGTCATATGTAAGTACAACAAAGTATATTGTGTCATGTTAGGTCATGATATGTTATGTATCATAATGTCATATCATGTAAGTAAGACAAAGTATGTTGTGTCATGTTATGCTATGATATGTTATATCATGTAAGTAAGACAAAGTAGATTGTGTCATGTTATGCTATGATATGTTATATCATGTAAGTAAGACAAAATATGCTGTGTCATGTTATGCTATGATATGTTACATCATATAATTAAGATCAAGTATATTGTGTCATGTTATACTATGATATGTTATATTTTATTATGTCACATCATGTAAGTAAGACAAAGTATATTGTGTCATGTTATGCTATGATATGTTATGTATTATGTCACATCATGTAAGTAAGACAAAGTATATTGTGTCATGTTATGCCATGATATGCTATGTATTATATCAGGTAAGTAAGACAAAGTATATTGTTTCATGTTATGCCATGATATGTTATGTATTATATCATGTCAGTAAGACAAAGTATATTGTGTCATGTTATGTCATAATATATTATGTATTGTTATGTCATCATGTAAGTAAGACAAGTAGATTGTGTCATGTAATGCTATGATATGTTATATCATGTAAGTAAGACGAAGTATATTGTGTCATGTTATGCTATGACATGTTATGTATCATAATGTCATATCATGCAAGAAGGACAAAGTCTGTTGTGTCATGTTATGCTATGATATGTTACATCATATAATTAAGATCAAGTATATTGTGTCATGTTATGCTATGAAAGTTCATATCATGTAAATAAGACAAAGTATATTGTGTCATGTTATGCTATGATATGTCATATCATGTAAGTAAGACAAAGTATATTTTGTCATGTTATGCTATGATATGTTACATCATGTAAGTAAGATCAAGTATATTGTCTCATGTTATACTATGATATGTTATGTATCATTTTGTCATATGTAAGTACAACAAAGTATATTGTGTCATGTTAGGTCATGATATGTTATGTATTATAATGTCATATCATGTAAGTAAGACAAAGTATATTGTGTCATGTTATGTTATAATATATTATATATTATATATTGTTATGTCATCATGTAAGTAAGACAAAGTATATTGTGTCATGTTATGTTATAATATATTATGTATTGTTATGTCATCATGTAAGTAAGACAAGTAGATTTTGTCATGTTATGCTATGATATGTTACGTATTAAGTCATATCATGTCAGTAAGACAAAGTATTCTGAGTCATGTTATGCGATGATATGTCATATAATGTAAGTAAGACAAAGTAGATTGTGTCATGTAATGCTATGATATGTTATGTATTATATCATGTAAGTGAAACAAAGTATTTTGTGTCATGTTATGCTATGATATGTTACATCACATAATTAAGATCAAGTATATTGTGTCATGTTATGCTATGAAAGATCATATGTAAATAAGACAAAGTATATTGTGTCATGTTATGTTATAATATATTATGTATTATTATGTCATCATGTAAGTAAGATAAATTAGATTGTGTCATGTAATGCTATGATATATTATATCATGTAAGTAAGACAACATAGATTGTGTCATGTTATGCTATGATATGTTATGTCATGTAAGTAAGACAAAGTATATTGTGTCATGTTATGTTATAATATATTATGTATTATGTCATATCATGTCATTGAGACGAAGTATGCTGAGTCATGTTATGCTATGATATGTTACATCATATAATTAAGATCAAGTATATTGTCATGTTATACTATGATGTTATGGATTGTTATATCATGTAAGTAAGACAAAGTATATTGTTTCATGTTATGCTATGATATATTATGTATTATGTCATATCATGTCAGTAAGACAAAGTATGCTGAGTCGTGTTATGCGATGATATGTCATATAATGTAAGACAAAGTACGTTGTGTCATGTTATGATATGAAATGTTATATTTTATTATGTCACATCATGTAAGTAAGACAAAGTATTATGCCATGATATGTTATGTATTATATCAGGTAAGTAAGACAAGGTACATTGTTTCATGTTATGCAATGATATGTTATGTATTATATCATGTCAGTAAGACAAAGTATATTGTTTCATGTTATGCGATGATATCTTATGTATCATAATGTCATATCATGTAAGTAAGACAAAGTATATTGTGTCATGTAATGCTATAATAAGTTATATCATGTAAATCAGACAGTATATTGTGTCATGTAATGCTATGATATGTTATATCATGTAAGTAAGACAAAGTATATTGTGTCATGTTATGCTATGATATGTTATGTATTAAGTCATATCATGTCAGTAAGACAAAGTATGCTGAGTCATGTTATGCGATGATATGTCATATAATGTAAGTAAGACAAAGTACGTTGTGTCATGTTATGATATGAGATGTTATACTTTATTATGTCACATCATGTAAGTAAGACAAAGTATTATGCCATGATATGTTATGTATTATATCAGGTAAGTAAGACAAGGTACATTGTTTCATGTTATGCAATGATATGTTATGTATTATATTATGTCAGTAAGACAAAGTATATTGTTTCATGTTATGTATCATAATGTCATATCATGTAAGAAGGACAAAGGATGTGTGATGTTATGCTATGATATGTTACATCATGTAATTAAGATCAAGTATATTGTGTCATGTTATGCTATGAAAGATCATATCATGTAAATAAGACAAAGTATATTGTGTCATGTTATATTATAATATAGTATGTATTGTTATGTCATCATGTCAGTAAGACAAAGTATATTGTGTCATGTTATGCTATGATATGTCATGTATCATAATGTCATATCATGTAAGAAGGACAAAGGATGTTGTGTCATGTTATGCTATGATATGTTACATCATATAATTAAGATCAAGTATATTGTGTCATGTTATGCTATGAAAGATCATATCATGTAAATAAGAAAGTATATTGTGTCATGTTATGTGATAATATATTATATATTGTTATGTCATCATGTCAGTAAGACAAAGTATATTGTGTCATGTTATGCTATGATATGTTATGTATTAAGTCATATCATGTCAGTAAGACAAAGTATGCTGAGTCATGTTATGCGATGATATGTCATATAATGTAAGTAAGACAAAGTACGTTGTGTCATGTTATGATATGAGATGTTATACTTTATTATGTCACATCATGTAAGTAAGACAAAGTATTATGCCATGATATGTTATGTATTATATCAGGTAAGTAAGACAAGGTACATTGTTTCATGTTATGTAATGATATGTTATGTATTATATCATGTTAGTAAGACAAAGTGTATTGTTTCATGTTATGCGATGATATCTTATGTATGATAATGTCATATCATGTAAGTAAGACAAAGTATATTGTGTCATGTAATGCTATAATATGTTATATCATGTAAATCAGACAAAGTATATTGTGTCATGTAATGCTATGATATGTTATATCATGTAAGTAAGACAAAGTATATTGTGTCATATTATGTGATAATATATTATATACTGTTATGTCATCATGTCAGTAAGACAAAGTATATTGTGTCATGTTATGTATCTTAATGTCATATCATGTAAGAAGGACAAAGGATGTGTGATGTTATGCTATGATATGTTACATCATGTAATTAAGATCAAGTATATTTTGTCATGTTGTGCTATGAAAGATCATATCATGTAAATAAGACAAAGTATATTGTGTCATGTTATATTATAATATAGTATGTATTGTTATGTCATCATGTCAGTAAGACAAAGTATATTGTGTCATGTTATGCTATGATATGTTATGTATCATAATGTCATATCATGTAAGAAGGACAAAGGATGTTGTGTCATGTTATGCTATGATGTTACATCATGTAATTAAGATCAAGTATATTGTGTCATGTTATGCTATGAAAGATCATATCATGTAAATAAGACAAAGTATATTGTGTCATGTTATGTTATAATATATTATGTATTGTTATGTCATCATGTAAATAAGTCAAATTAGATAGTGTCATGTAATGCTATGATATATCATATCATGTAAGTAAGACAAAGTAGATTGTGTTATGTTATGCCATGATATGTTATGTTTTATGTCATATCATGTCAGTGAGACAAAGTATGCTGACTCATGTTATGCGATATGTTATGTATTGTTATATCATGTAAATAAGACAAAGTACATTGTGTGATGCTATGCCATGATATATTTTGTATTATTTCATATCATGTCATTGAGACAAAGTATGTTGAGTCATGTTATGCTATGATATGTTACATCATATAATTAATGTCAAGTATATTGTGTCATGTTATACTATGATGTTATGGATTGTTATATCATGTAAGTAAGACAAAGTATATTGTGTCATGTTATGTTATAATATATTATGTATTGTTATGTCATCATGTAAGTAAGACAAAGTAGATTTGTTTCATGTAATGCTATATGTTATATCATGTAAGTAAGACAAAGTATATTGTGTCATGTTATGCTATGATATGTTATGTATCGTAATGTCATATCATGTAAGAAGGACAAAGTATGTTGTGTCATGTTCTGCCATGATATCTTATGTATGATATCATGTAAGTAAAACAAAGTATTTTGTGTCATGCTATGCTATGATATGTTACATCATGTAATTAAGGTCAAGTATATTGTGTCATGTTATGCTATGAAAAATCATATCATGTAAATAAGACAAAGTATATTGTGTCATGTTATGTTATAATATATTATGTATTGTTATGTCAACATGTAAGTAAGACAAAGTAGATTGTGTCATGTAAAGCCATGCTATGTTATGTATTATGTCATATCATGTCAGTAAGACAAAGTAAGCTGAGTCATGTTATGCTATGATATGTTACATCATATAATTAAGATCAAGTATATTGTGTCATGTGATACCATGATATGTTATGTATTAAGTCATATCATGTCAGTAAGACAAAGTATGCTGAGTCATGTTATGCGATGATGTGTCATATAATGTAAGTAAGACAAAGTATATTGTGTCATGTTATGCCATGATATGTTATGTATTGTATCATGTAAGTGAAACAAAGTATGTTGTGTCATGTTATGCTATATGTTACATCATATAATTAAGATCAAGTATATTGTGTCATGTTATGCTATGAAAAATCATATCATGTAAATAAGACAAAGTATATTGTGTCATGTTATAAAAATGATGTATTGTTATGTCATCATGTAAATAAGACAAAGTAGATTGTGTCATGTAATGCTATGATATATTATATCATGTAAGTAAGACAAAGTATATTGTTTCATGTTATGCCATGATATGTCATATAATGAAAGTAAGACAAAGTACATTGTGTCATGTTATAATATGAAATGTTATATTTTATTATGTCACATCATATAAGTAAGACAAAGTATATTGTGTCATGTCATGCCATGATATGTTAAGTATTATATCATGTCAGTAAGACAAAGTATATTGTGTCATGTTATGCCATGATATGTTATGTATTGTATCATGTAAGTGAAACAAAGTATGTTGTGTCATGTTATGCTATATGTTACATCATATAATTAAGATCAAGTATATTGTGTCATGTTATGCTATGAAAAATCATATCATGTAAATAAGACAAAGTATATTGTGTCATGTTATAAAAATGATGTATTGTTATGTCATCATGTAAATAAGACAAAGTAGATTGTGTCATGTAATGCTATGATATATTATATCATGTAAGTAAGACAAAGTATATTGTTTCATGTTATGCCATAATATGTCATATAATGAAAGTAAGACAAAGTACATTGTGTCATGTTATAATATGAAATGTTATATTTTATTATGTCACATCATGTAAGTAAGACAAAGTATATTGTGTCATGTTATGCCATGATATGTTAAGTATTATATCATGTCAGTAAGACAAAGTATATTGTTTCATGTTATGCGATGATATGTTAAATCATGTGAGTAAGACAAAGTACATTGTGTCATGTTATGTTATCATATATTATGTATTGTTATGTCATCATGTAAGTAAGACAAAGTAGATTGTGTCATGTTATGCCATGCTATGTTATGTATTATGTCATATCATGTCAGTAAGACAAAGTATGCTGAGTCATGTTATGCGATGATATGTCATGTAAGTAAGACAAAGTACGTTGTGTCATGTTATGATATGAGATGTTATATTTTATTATGTCACATCATGTAAGTAAGACAAAGTATATTGTGTCATCTTATGACATGATATGTTATGTATTATATCAGGTAAGTAAGACAAAGAAGATTGTGTCATGTTATGCTTTGATATGTTATATCATGTAAATAAGACAAAGTATGCTGAGTCATGTTATGCTATGATATGTTACATCATATAACTAAGATCAAGTATATTGTCATGTTATACGATGATGTTATGGATTGTTATATCATGTAAGTAAGACAAAGTATATTGTGTCATGTTATGTTATAATATATTATCTATTGTTATGTCATCATGTAAGTAAGACAAAGTAGTTTGTGTCATGTAATGCTATGATATATTATATCATGTAAGTAAGACAAAGTATGTTGTGTCATGTTATGCTATGATATGTTATATCATGTAAGACAAAGTATATTGTGTCATGTTATGCTATGATATGTTATGTATCATAATGTCATATCATGTAAAAACGACAAAGTATGTTGTGTCATGTTATGCCGTGACATATTATGTATTATATCATGTAAGTAAAACAAAGTATTTTGTGTCATGTTATGCTATGATATGTTACATCATATAATTAAGGTCAAGTATATTGTGTCATGTTATGTTATAATATATTATGTATTGTTATGTCATCATGTAAGTAAGACAAAGTATATTGTGTCATGTAATGCTATTATATGTTATATCATGTAAGTAAGACAAAGTATATTGTTTCATTTTATGCGATGATGTGTTATGTATCATAACGTCATGTCATGTAAATAAGACAAAGCATGTTGTGTCATGTTATGCCACGATATATTATATCATGTATATAAGACAAAGTATATTGTGTCATGTTATGTTATAATATATTATCTATTGGTATGTCATCATGTAAATAAGACAAAGTATGTTGTGTCATGTTATGCCATGATATGTTATATCATGTATATAAGACAAAGTATATTGTGTCATGTTATGTTATAATATATTATCTATTGTTATGTCATCATGTAAGTAAGACAAAGTAGTTTGTGTCATGTAATGCTATGATATATTATATCATGTAAGTAAGACAAAGTATGTTGTGTCATGTTATGCTATGATATGTTATATCATGTAAGACAAAGTATATTGTGTCATGTTATGCTATGATATGTTATGTATCATAATGTCATATCATGTAAAAACGACAAAGTATGTTGTGTCATGTTATGCCGTGACATATTATGTATTATATCATGTAAGTAAAACAAAGTATTTTGTGTCATGTTATGCTATGATATGTTACATCATATAATTAAGGTCAAGTATATTGTGTCATGTTATGTTATAATATATTATGTATTGTTATGTCATCATGTAAGTAAGACAAAGTATATTGTGTCATGTAATGCTATTATATGTTATATCATGTAAGTAAGACAAAGTATATTGTTTCATTTTATGCGATGATGTGTTATGTATCATAACGTCATGTCATGTAAATAAGACAAAGCATGTTGTGTCATGTTATGCCACGATATATTATATCATGTATATAAGACAAAGTATATTGTGTCATGTTATGTTATAATATATTATCTATTGGTATGTCATCATGTAAATAAGACAAAGTAGTTTGTGTCATGTAATGCTATGATATATTATATCATGTAAGTAAGACAAAGTATATTGTGTCATGTTATGCTATGATATGTTATATCATGTAAGTAAGACAAAGTATATTGTGTCATGTAATGCTATTATATGTTATGTATTGTTATGTCATCATGTAAATAAAACAAAGTAGATTGTGTCATGTAATGCTATGATATATTATATCATCTAAGTAAGACAAAGTATATTGTGTCATGTTATGCCATGATATGTTAAGTATTATGTTATATCATGTCAGTGAGACAAAGTATGCTGACTCATGTTATGCGATATGTTATGTATTGCTATATCATGTAAGTAAGACAAAGTATATTGTGTGATGCTATGCCACGATATATTATGTATTATGTCATATCATGTCATTGAGACAAAGTATGCTGAGTCATGTTATGCTATGATATTTTACATCATATAATTAAGATCAAGTATATTGTCATGTTATACGATGATGTTATGGATTGTTATATCATGTAAGTAAGACAAAGTATATTGTGTCATGTTATGTTATAATATATTATGTATTGTTATGTCATCATATAAGTAAGACAAAGTAGATTGTGTCATGTAATGCTATGATATGGTATGTCATGTAAGTAAGACAAAGTATTTTGTGTCATGTTGTGCTATGATATATCATATCATGTAAGTAAGACAAAGTATATTGTGTCATGTTATGCCATGTTATGTTATGTATTATGTCATATCATGTCATTAAGAAAAAGTATGCTGAGTCATGTTATGCCATGCTATGTTATGTATTATGTTATATCATGTCATTAAGAAAAAGTATGCTGAGTCATGTTATGCTATGATATGTTACATCATATAATTAAGATCAAGTATATTATATTATGTCATGTTATACTATGATATGTTATGTATTAAGTCATATCATGTCAGTAAGACAAAGTATGCTGAGTCATGTTATGCGATATGTCCTATAATGTAAGTAAGACAAAGTAGGTTGTGTCATGTTATGCTAAAGACGCCATTCAAACTTTAAAATCTCCACAAAACTTTGAATTGTCAACGTTATCAGATTGTTTATTGATATCTTTTGTAGTTTTTCAGCAATATAAAGCCAAAGTCAGGGGTTTTGCAGACTTTGTCATGTGTCATCAGTGTGTGATGTCGTGTGATGTAGAGTGAACAGCACAGATATTTTCAGAGCAGATAAAAACTTCTAAACAGGTCTCACTCCCACAGTTTTAAATCCTCAAGCACATATGTCTCAGTATGTTCCCACAAGCCTCCTCTCTCTCAAAATAAGTACATTTCACATAGGACTTAAACGTCTAGTTAGTTTTTGAGATCTGAACTTCAATTGAGGTGTCCCACTCTCATTGACTCAGAATACTTTGTCTTACTGCAGTCTGTTTATTATGGGAGTGAGGTAAAAACTAAAAACTAAAAATAGTTACTGTAATTTTATTTTTCCTCCATGATTTCAAGTATGAAAAGACCCAAAATGAACTCTGCAAGCATACTATTGATTACTGTAAGCAAATTATTTAAACAGTGTTTGTAGAGGACTGATTCTGTCCTGAGCTTTCTGATCCATATAAACGGTTGATCAATGTAACTGTGATATATATGCAGTTTCCACTGTATAATGTTAGTGATATAGTCTATCCTCTTATCTTTTCCTCACTTAAACTTAAAGTTAACAAACAAGAAACAACTTGATAGCTCACTAAACTGACCATCATTTGACACAAAGTCACATTGGAGCTCTGTATCTTCACCCTGTAACTACTTACTATTTTGCTCTGTATATTTTGCTTATCTTGGTAAAGTTTGTCACTTCAGTAGTTTCTGATTAGCGTCACAGTCTCTACTGCGGGCTCTGAGTGGGCAGCACAGCCAATGGAAATGCTGGATTAGAGCAGCAGCAGCCTCTCCCAGGTCCTAGTGCCCAGCGTTGAAGGTACATTGTGAATGTGGGGACACAATGACAATTCCATCGCCTTTAATGAAAAATGAATGAAGAAAAGATTATTGATGATTTAAAATAATAATGTATTTTTGGAGAGTTTAGGTGGGCTAGACCCTCCCCTAAAATAAGCCTAGGATGCCCCTGCAGCAGAAAGGTTAATTCAGTTCAAAGTGATTCACTGTCTCTATCACTCCAAGGCCATGTTACATATATCTAACCCTTCTCTGTCTCCAATCTGTGATCAGTGTAAATGCATTTATTCTGTAATTCATACATTCTGGTCCAGATTTTTCTTTATATGTTTTCTGGAGTTTAAAGCAGGACTTTTTTTTAACTCTTTAACTCTCCCTTCACACATTCAAACAGCGCTGATGAAGAGAGTGATAGTAGCATAAATATTTAATCTCAAAGTCCAGAGACACCGACTCCTACTTCAGAAACCGGTTGCATGAACTTGTTGTGGTCGTTCACACAGTTAAACTGCGATTTAATCATTTAAAATGTCAACAGAAATAATATCTGGCCTCAATCAGACCGTATTGGTTTTTATATAGAGATTTGTTTTCTTCTTTGTTTTGCTTTTATTCTCCTGTTTTTGATGGGCTGTAATTAACAGTTACATGATGTGACTGTTATATCATTAAGATAAACTTCTTCCTCTGGGACTTTGTCATATTTATGTGGTTTTTATGTTGGTGTGAATAATGTGTCAGTAAAAACACACTTAAGAATATAAATTAAAAATCTTTATCTCAGCTTTGCTTCACCTTATAACAACTTATTAGAGAAGTGACTCTGTTTTTCTTTACTTCTTTACTTTCTTCTGTCCTTTTCCTTCTTAAACTGATCTGAGAACAGAATCATCATCAACTCAGGATAAACATGAGAGACTTTGATGCACCAGCAGCTCTAACCTCTTCTTCTTCACTGTCACCTGGTGTTTGTTGTGTATTTTACTGCTTATACTTGTTTATGTGAATATAAATCTGCATTTATGAAGCGTCTATATAAACATTGAATCTAATGACTGTAAATGTCACGTTGTTTTCTTTCATTAAAAAAAACAGCCATGACGTAAAATTTTATATTTTTATTAATTTTAGCAAATCACAAAGTCAGAACAGAAGCTCAAAGCAAGAAAAGCATTTCATTGGTTTAAACTCCATCCAATCGGATCACATGGACAGGCAGGAGGTCATTATGACATCACAACAGGTCATACAGGAAGTTATGACATCAATAAAGATCAAACAGGAAGTCAGTCAAAGTTACTTAGAATTGAACATTTCTCACATTGTTTCTTCACACAGTTGTAATAAAGTTTGTATTTAGTGTTTCTACTTTCCACTGACTGATTCTTCTGAAACAAACCAGTCTTCTAACAGAAACCAGTTCATCTGAATCCAGTCTGATGTCTCCTGTCTGTGGACGGAGGCGCTCTTTACTTTGCATGTGGCGTTACAGCTGAACTCTGCCTAGCAACTGATGATGCATTAACTGACAGACCATAACATGAAACTGTTATTCAATGTAAGTAACCAGCTTTATGAGTGATATTTTATAGATAATAAGGGCTGGCTGTGGTTTGATACCAGTCCAACCATTAAACATTTTCCAATAACAAACCAATTTTCTATCAAATAAACTTCTTTCTGTAAATATTGTGACTCCAGCTGGTCAGATGCAGCTCTGTTTGAGGCATCGAGGAGCATTTTATGTTATTCTGCAGTTTAAACATCATCAGCTGCATTTTAACAGCCAGAGGAAGCAACAGCAGCAACATTTCATGAAATGAGTCTGAACTCTGACACTCAGATCAGATGAGGTTCCTCCATCAGTAAACCAGGAGGTCACATGGTTTTGAAGGTCAGGTTGGGGCGGAGTCTACGAGCTCCTCAATGTTTCATGTATATTTTTTATGTGTAATAACACATTTTTTTTAATGTTTGGACAGTTAAGAACAAAGTTTTTGTCAGATGGGCTCCAGCAGGAGGAGAACTTGCTGTGATGCAGTTACATAACAGTTTAACTGGGAAACGTCTAATCAGTAAAATGTTTTAATACAACAGACTCATTTCATGAAATGATGTCACACCAGGCTGCATCAATTTTTAGGCATTCCTTCCTTCATTGTGTTCTTGTAATCATCTAAGCTCTCCTCACATTCTTCACCATAGAACGGCTTCTCACACTGACACACTGCTATTAAAGTGTTTTTCAAAACTTCACATTTGCCTCTGCCCTTACCACCACATTTCTTTGCAGCACAGGGATCTTTCTTTTCTATCTCTTCATCACTTTTAATCAAAACTATGAACTTTCCTGTTTTTATAAGTGGAGATTTCGAACACTTTCCTTTATAAAAGAAAGGAGTCTTAGCAGCAGGCCTGTCAGGAGACATGTCTTCATGTGAATCCTTTGCATCTTTTGCACTGCTGCTATCGTGACCTTTACTAATAAAAGCATGAACTGCTGAATAATCCGTAATTTTACATTTCTGTAGTGTTTTTGGCACATTTTTACACAGAACTGAGTCTTTAACACACTTTTTAATGGCTTCTGAGACTTTAGCTGCCTTGGTGTGAGTCCCTTTTACCTGTCGGGCTACGGCCGCAGTACGTTCCACGTTTTTCACCTCAGTGAATCCTGATAAAATATGTTTGTTCAGTAATGTTAATGTCTCATGTTTGGAATTTTTTGTTAGAAATACAACAACCATCCAGTCATACCTGCCATAGTTTTTTTCTAATAAAATCCTGATTTTCTTCGCTAGATCTGTCTTTTTGGTGTCATCAATAAGCCCCTTCACATCATTTTCAACATATTTCTCAAGGTTAGAGATGCAGTAAATTTGGATTTTGAACAGAGCTGATGTAACATCATAAAAGGTGTCAGCTATCTCATCTGTTCTGTTCAACCCCTGGAGACTGTAATAGAAAAGATTCATTACACTGCCTTCATAGATAAGTTCATAAATACGTGCAATATATGTTTTGAGAACATCTTCATGACAATTAACTTTATCACTAAGTAGTTCTTTAAGGCCAAGAGTGAAAACCTTTTCTTTTGCTGTTGTCACTAAGTTTGCCAAGAGCTTAGTTTCATCTACTGAACTTTTGTATTCTTTTTTAAATGTTGTTTTTTCTTTCTCTTTTTGCCCAACAGTTTTCTCGCTTGCAAGAACTTTCACTAGTTTTTGAAATTTTTCCCAGGCTACACTAATTTTATTCTCATGCACTTGGTACGTACTTGCCCAGATGTTCCATTTCAGCTCTTTGTGATTTTGGTCAATCTTCATATTTAGATTTTCAAATTCCTTGAGAAGAGCTAGATTTGGATTGCCTGCAGCCGAAAGTGCCGTGGCACCCAAACTTAAAATGGCACTTATCAGTGTGCCGTAAATTGGTATGAGCCTGAAAAAAGGAGAAGCAGCAGTTAAAATCTTCTGAATTGCTTTTGCAGCAGTCAGGGCACCCTTTTTTGCATTGGTTCTTTTCTGTAGTGCGACATGTCCCTGCTGGTTGGAAGATGAAGGAGCGCTCAGGCTGGAGAGGATGAGGGAGGACGACACCAGCAGCAGCAACAGCAGGCCAGCAGACGCCATGACTGCAACACACACAACATGACATCAACACTCACATTACTACATCATTTCAGATATGATTGGATAACTCAGTGCTCTCACTTGGACAGAAGTACCAGACTATGACTCTTTTTGCCTGCTTTCTTCAAATTAAAAATGGAAACAGGATTAGTTTTCATTACACTGAGAAGGGAAATCGAAGCTCCTGCTCGATGTGCACCTGACTGGCACAAAGACCCAACTATTGGTAGAGACCTGAAACCCCAACAGATTTGTCATTTCTTATCACATCAGTGGACTTTGTGCAAACATCATACAAGTTTGTATATTTGAAGAGTAAAATGTACAAAATGTACAAAAATTTTAATTTAAATAGAAACAAAAGACGCTTCTCAGTAAAAGTAACAAAACAACCATGTAAACAAAATAAACTTAAAGTACTAAAAGTAAAAGTTCTTCTTATGAAGCAGAATGACCCGTCAGTGTAAAATCATTCATATTATATTATTGTATTATTATTACTGATGTAATAACATATAAGAAGCATTTTAATGTTGTAGCTGGTAAAGATGGAGCTAATTTTAACGACATATTTTAACTACTACACTGTTTAATCTGTAACACGTCATCATATTTTATAAACTGATGATGTAAAATATTCATCTGTAAAGTGATAACTGCTGTCAAATTAATGTTGTGGATTAAAAAGTTCAATATTTCCCTCTGAAATATGGTGGAGTAAAAATATAAAGCAGCAGAAAATATTCAAGTAAAGTAACAATACTTCAAAATGTAGTTAAAGTACTTCAGTGGAAGTAAATGTACTGAGTGCTATTCCTCCACTGGCTTTATCATAGAAGTTATTATATTGTGCAAACAGCAGAACTTATTATGAAATCTTCTTTTGTGTGAAGCTAAATATGACATTGAATGTTTGAGTAGGATGAAGTGAAACATGTGTAACAGTAGCAGTGGAGTATTATTACATCAACATGCTTGTCTCTCAACAAACCACCAAACTGCCTGATTATTACAAAGCTTTAAAGAATATGACTCATTAATAAAGGCTTCAATGATTCACTCTTTCTCATCAGTCATCAGGTCTGCAGTTATACTTAATAAGTCATTTATGAAAACAAGTTATAAATGTTACTAAATTATTAATAAATGTATTTTCTTCCTTCCTTTATGTGCGAGAGCAGCAGGAATTTCATCGTCTGACATTCTGTGAAAATCAAACTTGATTATGTGACTTCTCAGTTATATGGAGGCTGTTTGAATCTGCAGGCTGCATATTAACATTCAGTTGGTAAAAAGATTGAATGAAGCAGGTGGAGGATGCTGACCTGGAAGATGCTGGGAGATGCTGGAAGATGCTGGAAGATGCTGGGAGATGCTGGAAGATGCTGGAAGATGCTGGGAGATGCTGGAAGATGCTGGAAGATGCTGGGAGATGCTGGAAGATGCTGGGAGAACTGGAAGATGCTGGGAGAACTGGAAGATGCTGGAAGATGCTGGAAGATGCTGGGAGACCTGGGGAGGGTCCGTGTGGCCCGGCTGGTCAGCAGGCTGGTTGGTGGTTGATCGAGGTCAACGCAGTCAACCTGGAGACTGTTTCTCAGAGGAAGAGAGGGTCACTTTTATTAGAAACTGATTGGCCACACCTCCATTTTCTTTAGGTAGGCTGAGCTGGCACACCTGTAGGTGGGAGGAGGGGAGAGAAGGGAGGTGGGGAGGGGAGGGGCTAGGTAACGGAGAGTGCAGCCGCCACTGAGAGAGGAATTTCTGATAAAAGTAAAAAGTGTGTTTGTAAGTTCCTGCAGTTTAATGACAACCTCAGCTGCTGAAAAGACGTTTAAAATGTGTGTAACAGTTCATAAACAGTCAGGACGCTGCGCTTCATATCATCCTCCATATTTATCCATCTGTACAAACTCATCTTCATAATATTCAGAACTAAAGTCTGATGTAACTCCAAATGATTTAATCCTTGTGACATTTAAAATGAAAATGTCTGAATTTAACTGAACTAATTTAAACATTGTGACTCATCTGAACTCTGAATATTTATTTCCTGTGAGCTGTTATTGATTTTATATACAGTGACATCCTGAGATTAACATTACTATTGCTGCTCTAGAGACAATATGTAGTTATTATTTAAATATAAATTAAAAAAAAAAGATTTTTAATCCTGTTTGAATTTATTCTTTCGTGTTTTTAATGAAACAGAAGCTGCAGTCTCAAGGAAAGAGGAAGTGCAGCTGATATGATCTGTTGGGAGGCAGCACACTGATGGAATGAATAAAAGAAAATGAATTTTATAATAATGATGATGATGATTTACAAACTGTTACATAAAACACAGTCATTGTGTTTCTTTTTCCAAATGACAAACAGTTAAAAACTAAATAAATATTCATGTTGAGTTTTGACTTTAACGTGTTTTACTGTTCGTTGACTCTGGCGGTACTTTAGGCCACGCCCACCGCCAACTCCCCTGTCTCCAGTTTCACCCACTCTCACCTGGTCACCAGTATTTTATCAAACCACCTGTTCAGCAGCTATAAACGATATTATAAAACATTACTTTCATCTGCTTTGTCCGCAGTGTCACGTCCATCGTATGTTTTACACAACCATCGTGCACATTTCCAACACACACTGAGAATAAACACTCATGTCATTTCTATCAACATTAAATCAGGAGATTAAAGAGAGAAAGGGTTTAATACAGGGAGACTCGAGAGCGTTGGCAGGTATGAGCAGGAGTTTCTGTTTTTTAGCTGAGAATGTCCTGCGTGTACACTCAGTTTGAATCCTGAACAAAAAGGGGGTTTTACGTTGGATCCTTTCCGCCTCTGCACCAACAGCCAAGAGACTGATAATTCTCTGCAGGTTCATCACTACGAGCCACAAGCAAAACATTACACACTGACACATCAGACTGTGGAGGATAGAAATAAATGTTATAGAAGCTCAAAGATGTTTTGTTTTGCTAAGAAGCATCTCTCAGTGTAATGACTGATGCAGATGGATAGATGTGTTGGTCTCTTGAACATAAAGGACGCTGTGTCACAGTGAATTGTGGGATAAACTTCATAATAGAAACACTTGTAAATAATAATAGAGGAACTTTTGCTACGTATACAGCCATTTAACCGGGAGAGGGGCATCACTAGAGATTTATGGTCAGGGGGGCTAAGTCTACGGAGGGGGTTGATTGCTTTTCATCCACTTACAACAGGAACAGATCAAGCAAAGGTACTGAAGTTAAGGAATGCTATCTACTCTCTATTAGATAAGTTTCAGGTCCTAAATATGTTACTGATACACAGACTGATGTTTGAACTAAAACTAAAAATGTCATAAAATCATTTATTCTAGTATGAGTAATGGGCCTATGTCATAAAATTCAGTATTAATTTGAACTGAAAGTTTAAACACAATATCATATGTTTATTATGGGAGTTTCCACTGTATAATGTTAGTGTTATATAGTCTATCCTCTTTTCTTTTCCTCACTTAAACTTAAAGTTAACAAACGAGGAACAACTTGATAGCTCACTAAACTGACCATCATTTGACACAAATCCATATTGGAGCTCTGTATCTTCACTCTGTAACTACTTACTAGTTTGCTCTGTATATTATGTTTATCTTGGTAAAGTTTGTCCCTTCAGTAGTTTCTGATTAGCGTCATAGTCTCTACTGTTGGCTCTGAGTGGGCAGCACAGCCAATGGAAATGCTGGATTAGAGCAGCAGCAGCCTCTCCCAGGTCCTAGTACCCGGTGTTTTAGGTACATAGTGAATGTGGAGACACAATGGCACAATTCCATCCAGTATAATGAAAAATGAATGAAGAAAAAAATATTGATGATTTAAACTAATAATGTAGATTTATTTTGGGGGCTAAAGAAGATTTTAGGCCTAGCGACGCGCCTGCCTCTCTCTTAGTTTAGAAACGGCTCCAAAGACTAATAACAAATGATTCTCCTCATTTCCTGTGATGCATTCTGGGTTTTGACATGAAGGAGGAGGTGGAAAAAACACAACTTTTTAAAAGTGTTTGAGTATTTTTATGTCTGACATTATGTAAAAACACCTTTTTATGATCATGAAAACTGACGTGATGAATGAAATAAAGAACAGTCCTTCAGTCGTCTCTGGCCTTCTTTGTCCTGCAGAGTCGATCTGATCAATAATACAGAACTCTCACAGTCACATTTTATGACACATTTGAATAGACAGTTATGGCAGTAAGTCTTATTTTCATTTTATGATAAAGATAAACTCCTCACGTAGACTGTTGATTGTTCTAATTTGCAGCCTGTGAGCTGCAGGTCATCAGAACATGAAGTTACATTCAACAGAGCTCCTTATCATCAGGGCTGTAGTATCTTGCCCAACCGACTCTGTTGTAGTCGACTGGTTGATTAGTTGGTCGATATTCTCTCCTCTTACTTACTTTCATAAGGAGAAAGTGCTACATCAACAGCTTTCCAGGATTAATCCATTATTTCCTATCTATGGAAAGCACAAACTGTCTGAACAGGTGTGTAGATGTCCCATTGGCTGACGTGTCTGGATGTGCCTGATTGGCTGTCTTATACTCTGGTACTTTTTGGGGGATTGTTTTCTGCTTCATATCTAACCTACCCCATTTAAATGTGGTTTGTAATGTGTTTAATGATGAAAGTCAGCAGCTGAAACACCTTGGTCTAACAATGAAGTTGTTCTATATACTACAAATGTCGCTGGAGTTTTGACCTCTTCAGACTTTTTTCCTTCTCTTTGCACCTTTAAGTAGGTGAAGTTGTGCCAGAAACCTGATTCTGCCTCTTAACTGTCCAATAAACTCATAAATGACCAAAAAATAATCTTTAAAAGAAAGAAACATTGCAGCTGGTCTGCAGCCAGACTTTATCTTTACAGTTTATCTGAGGTCAACATGGGACTGAATGAAATATCTTCTGCTTCAGTGTTTACTACATTTAGTCAAGTTTGAATTATATTATAGAAATGTTCTTGTTGAATTTGTTTCAGTTCTAGGTTGTGATTGTGTTTTGGTAGGAGTTGTACTTTTTAAAAACAGCCAAAGCAGATACTATATGTACAACAGAAAACACTCATTTATAACACCAAAGGTACATCATGAATTCCTTTGTGCAAAGTTTACAGTTAAAGTTGGGAGGGGAGGGGCTAGGTAACGGAGAGTGCAGCCGCCACTGTGGGAGGAATTTGTGATAAAAGTAAAAAGTGTGTTTGTAAGTTCCTGCAGTTTAATGATAACCTCAGCTGCTGAAAAGACGTTTAAAATGTGTGTAATAAACTCATCTTCATAATATTCAGAACTAAAGTCTGATGTAACTCCAAATGATTTAATCCTTGTGACATTTAAAATGAAAATGTCTGAATTTAACTGAACTAATTTAAACATTGTGACTCATCTGAACTCTGAATATTTATTTCCTGTGAGCTGTTATTGATTTTATATACAGTGACATCCTGAGATTAACATTACTATTGCTGCTCTAGAGACAATATGTAGTTATTATTTAAATATAAATGATTTTTAATCCTGTTTGAATTTATTCTTTCTTGTTTTTAATGATTTTTTAATATTCACATTGAGTTTTGACTTTAACGTGTTTTACTGTTCGTTGACTCTGGCGGTACTTTAGGCCACGCCCACCGCCAACTCCCCTGTCTCCAGTTTCACCCACTCTCACTGGTCACCAGTATTTTATCAAACCACCTGTTCAGCAGCTATAAACGATATTATAAAACAATATTTTCATCTGCTTTGTCCGCAGTGTCACGTCCATCGTATGTTTTACACAACCATCGTGCACATTTCCAACACACACTGAGAATAAACACTCATGTCATTTCTATCAACATTAAATCAAGAGATTAAAGAGAGAAAGGGTTTAATACAGGGAGACTCGAGAGCGTTGGCAGGTATGAGCAGGAGTTTCTGTTTTTTAGCTGAGAATGCCCTGCGTGTACACTCAGTTTGAACCACTGAACAAAAAGGGGGTTTTACGTTGGATCCTTTCCACCTCTGCACCAACAGCCAAGAGACTGATAATTCTCTGCAGGTTCATCACTACGAGCCACAAGCAAAACATTACACACTGACACATCAGACTGTGGAGGATAGAAATATATGTTATAGATGCTCGAAGATGTTTTGTTTTGCTAAGAAGTATCTCTCAGTGTAATGACTGATGCAGATGGATAGACGTGTTGGTCTCTTGAACATAAAGGATGCTGTGTCACAGTAAATTTTAGGGATAAACTTCATAATAGAAACACTTGGAAAATAATAATAGAGGAACTTTTGCTACGTATACAGCCATTTAACCGGGAGAGGGGCATCACTAGAGATTTATGGTCAGGGGGGCTAAGTCTACGGAGGGGGTTGATTGCTTTTCATCCACTTACAACAGGAACAGATCAAGCAAAGGTACTGAAGTTAAGGAATGCTATCTACTCTCTATTAGATAAGTTTCAGGTCCTAAATATGTTACTGATACACAGACTGATGTTTGAACTAAAACTAAAAATGTCATAAAATCATTTATTCTAGTATGGGTAATGGGCCTATGTCATAAAATTCAGTATTAATTTGAACTGAAAGTTTAAACACAATATCATATGTTTATTATGGGAGTTTCCACTGTATAATGTTAGTGTTATATAGTCTATCCTCTTTTCTTTTCCTCACTTAAACTTAAAGTTAACAAACGAGGAACAACTTGATAGCTCACTAAACTGACCATCATTTGACACAAATCCATATTAGAGCTCTGTATCTTCACTCTCTTACTACTTACTCTTTTGCTCTGTATATTATGTTTATCTTGGTAAAGTTTGTCCCTTCAGTAGTTTCTGATTAGCGTCACAGTCTCCACTGTTGGCTCTGAGTGGGCAGCACAGCCAATGGAAATGCTGGATTAGAGCAGCAGCAGCCTCTCCCAGGTCCTAGTGCCCAGCGTTGAAGGTACATAGTGAATGTGGGGACACAATGACACAATTCCATCCACTATAATGAAAAATGAATGAAGAAAAAAATATTGATGATTTAAACTAATAATGTAGATTTATTTTGGGGGCTAAAGAAGATTTTAGGCCTAGCGACGCCCTGCCTCTCTCTTAGTTTAGAAACGGCTCCAAAGACTAATAACAAATGATTCTCCTCATTTCCTGTGATGCATTCTGGGTTTTGACATGAAGGAGGAGGTGGAAAAAACACAACTTTTTAAAAGCATTTCAGTATTTTTATGTCTGAAATTATGTAAAAACACCTTTTTATGATCATGAAAACTGATGTGATGAATGAAATAAAGAACAGTCCTTCAGTCGTCTCTGGCCTTCTTTGTCCTGCAGAGTCGATCTGATCAATAATACAGAACACTCACAGTCACATTTTATGACACATTTGAATAGACAGCAGTGGCAGTAAGTCTTATTTTCATTTTATGATAAAGATAAACTCCTCACGTAGACTGTTGATTGTTCTAATTTGCAGCCTGTGAGCTGCAGGTCATCAGAACATGAAGTTACATTCATCAGAGCTCCTTATCATCAGGGCTGTAGTATCTTGGTCAACCGACTCTGTTGTAGTCGACTGGTTGATTAGTTGGTCGATATTCTCTCCTCTTACTTACTTTCATAAGGAGAAAGTGCTACATCAACAGCTTTCCAGGATTAATCCATTATTTCCTATCTATGGAAAGCACAAACTGTCTGAACAGGTGTGTAGATGTCCCATTGGCTGACGTGTCTGGATGTGCCTGATTGGCTGTCTTATACTCTGGTACTTTTTGGGGGATTTTTTTCTGCTTCATATCTAACCTACCCCATTTAAATGTGGTTTGTAATGTGTTTAATGATGAAAGTCAGCAGCTGAAACACCTTGGTCTAACAATGAAGTTGTTCTATATACTACAAATGTCGCTGGAGTTTTGACCTCTTCAGACTTTTTTCCTTCTCTTTGCACCTTTAAGTAGGTGAAGTTGTGCCAGAAACCTGATTCTGCCTCTTAACTGTCCAATAAACTCATAAATGCCCAAAAAATAATCTTTAAAGGAAAGAAACATTGCAGCTGGTCTGCAGCCAGACTTTATCTTTACAGTTTATCTGAGGTCAACATGGGACTGAATGAAACATCTTCTGCTTCAGTGTTTACTACATTTAGTCAAGTTTGAATTATATTTTAGAAATGTTCTTGTTGAATTTGTTTCAGTTCTAGGTTGTGATTGTGTTTTGTAGGAATCTTACTTTTTAAAAACAGCCAAAGCAGATACTATATGTACAACAGAAAGCACTCATTTATAACACCAAAGGTACATCATGAATTCCTTTGTGCAAAGTTTACAGTTAAAGTTGGGAGGGGAGGGGCTAGGTAACGGAGAGTGCAGCCGCCACTGTGGGAGGAATTTGTGATAAAAGTAAAAAGTGTGTTTGTAAGTTCCTTCAGTTTAATGATAACCTCAGCTGCTGAAAAGACGTTTAAAATGTTGGTAATAAACTCATCTTCATAATATTCAGAACTAAAGTCTGATGTAACTCCAAATGATTTAATCCTTGTGACATTTAAAATGAAAATGTCTGAATTTAACTGAACTAATTTAAACATTGTGACTCATCTGAACTCTGAATATTTATTTCCTGTGAGCTGTTATTGATTTTATATACAGTGACATCCTGAGATTAACATTACTATTGCTGCTCTAGAGACAATATGTAGTTATTATTTAAATATAAATGATTTTTAATCCTGTTTGAATTTATTCTTTCTTGTTTTTAATGAAACAGAAGCTGCAGTCTCGAGGACAGATGAAGTGCAGCTGATATGATCTGTTGGGAGGCAGCACACTGATGGAATGAATAAAAGAAAATGAATTTTATAATAATGATGATGATGATTTACAAACTGTTACATAAAACACAGTCATTGTGTTTCTTTTTCCAAATGACAAACAGCTAAAAACTAAATAAATAAATATTCACGTTGAGTTTTGACTTTAGCGTGTTTTACTGTTCGTTGACTCTGGCGGTACTTTAGGCCACGCCCACCGCCAACTCCCCTGTCTCCAGTTTCACCCACTCTCACCTGGTCACCAGTATTTTATCAAACCACCTGTTCAGCAGCTATAAACGATATTATAAAACAATATTTTCATCTGCTTTGTCCGCAGTGTCACGTCCATCGTATGTTTTACACAACCATCGTGCACATTTCCAACACACACTGAGAATAAACACTCATGTCATTTCTATCAACATTAAATCAGGAGATTAAAGAGAGAAAGGGTTTAATACAGGGAGACTCGAGAGCGTTGGCAGGTATGAGCAGGAGTTTCTGTTTTTTAGCTGATAACGTCCTGCGTGTACACTCAGTTTGAATCCTGAACAAAAAGGGGTTTTTACGTTGGATCCTTTCCGCCTCTGCACCAACAGCCAAGAGACTGATAATTCTCTGCAGGTTCATCACTACGAGCCACAAGCAAAACATTACACACTGACACATCAGACTGTGGAGGATAGAAATAAATGTTAGTATAGAAATAAATGTTATTATAGAAATATATATTTGTTTGTTTTGCTAAGAAGCATCTCTCAGTGTAATGATTGATGCAGATGGATAGATGTGTTGGTCTCTTGAACATAAAGGACATCTGCAATGTTCCAGATCAACATGATAAAAGTCAAGAAGTTATCCAAATTTAGAGAGAGAAATTACAAGAAGATAGGCTTGTATCTGCAGAAAACACATTGGATTCAGAGCAGAGAAGCTTATCTGAAAGTAAAACTGGGACAATGATTGGCCTGAAGTCACATGACCATATACTCAACCCATCTGTGTAGATGTCCCATTGGCTGACGTGTCTGGATGTGCCTGATTGGCTGTCTTATACTCTGGTACTTTCTTTGGGATTTTTTTTCTGCTTCATATCTAACCTACCCCATTTAAATGTGGTTTGTAATGTGTTTAATGATGAAAGTCACCAGCTGAAACACCTTGGTCTAACAATGAAGTTGTTCTATATACTACAAATGTCGCTGGAGTTTTGACCTCTTCAGACTTTTTTCCTTCTCTTTGCACCTTTAAGTAGGTGAAGTTGTGCCAGAAACCTGATTCTGCCTCTTAACTGTCCAATAAACTCATAAATGCCCAAAAAATAATCTTTAAAGGAAAGAAACATTGCAGCTGGTCTGCAGCCAGACTTTATCTTTACAGTTTATCTGAGGTCAACATGGGACTGAATGAAATATCTTCTGCTTCAGTGTTTACTACATTTAGTCAAGTTTGAATTATATTTTAGAAATGTTCTTGTTGAATTTGTTTCAGTTCTAGGTTGTGATTGTGTTTTGTAGGAATCTTACTTTTTAGAAACAGCCAAAGCAGATACTATATGTACAACAGAAAACACTCATTTATAACACCAAAGGTACATCATGAATTCCTTTGTGCAAAGTTTACATGTAATCCTAACACATCCTCATCTATGTTGGCATTGGACATGTTACTATCAGCAGGTGACTCAGTCTTCAGGTTGAAATGCTGCCTCCCTGTGGCACACAGAGGTCATGGCTTCTTTAACCAAAACAGTCTAACAAATGAAATAGAGATGAAACATATCACTGATATTTATAGACAATATTATGATTTTATTGTTACTGTGAATTAAGGTACAGATTACTGTACTCAGGCCGCTGGGCGACTCCAGTCATCCTCCAGAGTGATGAAGTTAGTTTCAGCTGTTTCCTGCTGTTGATTTAGGACATTTGACCAGTTTTATAAAAATTCTGACACATTTTGTAGCAACTGATTATTCAAATGATTATTTGTTGTCTTTCTACATGCAGCAACATCCTGAACAAGAGCTGCTGGAAGTTTCAGTGGATGACAGAAACGACCCTACTTTACAAAACAGAAGAGCTGCCGTCCCAAAAACGCGTTTATGAAACACTCACTAAAATAAACCAACATCTTAACTTTTAGTTAACATAGATCATTTAGATGCAGAGTGATTATTAGTTCAGGTGTATTAAATGTTTGATATATTCAACAGATAGATCTTTTCACGACCCTATCTTACTACCCTACTCTACAACCAGAAGAACTACAACTATGGCGCTTATTGGTATCAAGAAGCATGGCGTGGCTCATGGGAATTGTAGTTTTAAAAAAATATTAGCGTTTTAATATATTAGGAAGTTGTAAATACTAAACTGAGAGTACACTAGGGAGTTTAAGGGGACGATAAACACATTTGTGTAATCAGATTTTAAATATCTAATTCCTTTATGAGTGAAAATTAATTTTAACCATATTTACCCATATCTGACAGCGTCCCTAATTGTTGACTATATTCACATGATAGCTGAGGCCCAGAGCTCTCTATAACAGTTGGTCCCATGTCTGTACCCCCTTTTGTTGATGAATTATAAGCCTTCAAATATGCACTGAGGTCAAGGTTCAAAGGTCAGTTTTTCAAAGCAGGAGCCATGTAGGATCGTCATACTTACATATGTTAGTTTCCAGGTCAAGACCTTTCCAAAAATGTATTTGGTGTAGCTCTATGACAAAGTTTTAATTTAATTTAATTTCATGGACACAAGTCATGCCAGGTCTAGTTTCAGAGAGCACACAGGTGTGGACAGACGTGTCTCACCCTGCAGGAAACTCACACAGTCCAGTGACTGTATTTTGTTTAAATGGCTTTAAGCCTGTTTTTTTGATAGCAGAAATAAGCATTAGCATTATCAGAGTTAACCAAACACTGTAAATGCACCATGCTAATCAAGCTAGTAGTTAGCATCAGGGGCGATTCCACTCTCGTCCAAATATGGTCACTTCTGGCTCCAAAAATCCAAGATGGCAACAGTCAAAATGCCAAACTCAAGGCTTCAAAATAGGAGTTCACTAACGAGCGGGTGACATCACAGTGGCTACGTGAATAATTTTCATACAGAAAGTGGACCCTGTCAGCAGGATTCATCCTCTGACGACCATGAATGTCTGAACAGCATTTCATAGAAATCCATCTGATAGATTTTGTGATATTTCATTCTGGAACAAAGTTTTGGATCAGTGATAGAATCTGTACTTTCTGCAGTAAATGTAAAGATGAAGACAAACAGGAAACAGACAGCTCGCTCAGTGATGAAGACATTGATCGTTTATTCTGTTTAGGTTAGGTTGAATCCGTCTGGTTAATTAAAAGACTGAGAGAGGAGAAACAGGAAACGACGGAGTGTTTGTGTCAGAGAGCATGCTGTTAATCTGGGATCAGTCCAGTTTAAAGGTTTACACATGAAGCTACGGACTGAGAATCAGCACTATGATCACTACAGTTATCACTACTGTCCTCCATCACAGCTAATAAGTCACTCTCAACAATTATTAACATGTTTTTGTTTTAGCTTTTTACAAATCCTGACTGGATTTACAGCAAACAGTTTGTAAGGCAAAGAGACGAGTGACGGAGGAGAGCTGATCAGCTGATCACATGTTAATAATAATAATAATAATAATAATCACATCATCATATTAATGAGGCGTCTCCGCTCAGCAGGAAAATAATCTTGCAAACAAAACTGACAAAACCTTTTTTTATCAGTAAAATATTAAAACAGAAAAGTGCTCCTTCACATGATTCAGACAGAAACTCTTCCTACACGCACAAAGAAGAAATTATTAAAAAATATCTGAAGACTGTCGACATGGCACTGAGAACAAACGTAAAACAACTTCCTGCTGTCTAACTTCATCTGCTTTAAACGTATTAAGACATGAAGCCACGCTGAGAGTTAACAGGTAAACTGTTTCCACAGAATCAGATTGTATTTGTGGCGGGTGGCCGGGAGGGGCAGGAGATGGGAGACGAGTAGACGCTACAGAGTCTCTGTTTAGGAAACGCTGCTGTTAACGGGAAAAAGATCTGAGGTTCTGAGAATTACGTCATAATTTTGAAGAGTTAAAGTTGTAATTTCACAAGTAGAAATCATAATATCACAAGAAAAAAGTCAAAACGTTGTGAGAAAATAGTTCAATATCAGAAGATTAGCTGTATTAACAGACATGAGAACAAAGTTTATATTTATGATAACACGATTAAAAAAACAATTTTATAAGAAAATGTCACAAAACAAGTTTCAATTAATATTTATATTTCAAGAAAGAAGCTTTAAAACTTTAAACTCTTATGTAACATCACAACTTTATTCTCAAAAATTATAATTTTTTAGTTGTAAAACTGCGTATATTTTCATATGACTTTCTAAAAATTACTTTGTCATTGTTCTGTGTCTCCTGTAATATTGTGACCTTTTAAAGTTTAATCATACAAATTTCTCTTTAACATTTTTACTGATGAAATCACAACTTTTTTACAGATTTTTTACGTGTAAAGTTGTGACTATTTACATAATTTTATAACTTTCTTAATATTCTTGTAATATTGGTGTTTTTTCTTGAAACACTGAATAGTTTTGTAATATTGTGACGTTATTATAACATTGACAATCTAATATTTTGGATTTATTGTTTTATGTCTACTCTTGTAATATTGTGACTGATTTATTCTCATATTACTTTTTTGTCTTTATTCTTGCAAATTTATTTTAACTTTGTCTCATAATTTTACTTTACACAGTAAAACTAAAACCAATCCCGCAGTATTGTCTGTTTTTTCTACACATTATTTATTCTCAGACTTCTTTGACTTGACAACCTTTTCTTAATAAAAATTATGACTACGCTTGTAATATTGTGATTTTTCTAGTACTAATATAAGTTAACTCTCATCATATTATAACTTTACAAAGTTACAATTCTTCTCATCATATCATCACTTTTCTTCCAGCAACGTTACAACTTCATTCTCACGATATTAAACTTGCAAAATTACAACTTAGTTCCTGTGATATTTAGATTTTTTCACTTGTAAAATTACAAATATTCTGGTAATATTACTACTTTATTTCAATATTTAATAAATTATTAGTAAATGTATTTTAAGAAAATGATGCATGAAAATGTTTTACCTTTAAAATTACAACCTTATTCTCGTAGTATTCCAACTTTATCACATAAAATTGCAACTTTTCACATATAAACTATTCTCGTAATATTATGAGTTTATTTTCATCATATTAAATGAAAGTGTTGTAATGGTACAAAAAAAAGTCATACTTCTACAATTACAAACATATTGTAATATTATGACTTGCAAACTTATAATATTGTTTTCCTCACAATATTTTGATTCCTCATAATTTTGTGAATCGTATTATTACAGTTTTATTGTCAAATTATGACAACTTTGTTTTACAACATTTTGATATTTGTCTCAACACATTTGGACTTTATTCTCAAGATCTCAGATGTTTTTAGTCTAAACACTGTTGACAGATTAAACAGGAAGATGTTGAAGTAAATAAACCCCCCCCCCCCCCCCGCTTTGAATGATGGGTAATTATTTAACACTGCGTGTAGGAACCTGAAGCGCCGCCGTCATGCTGCTGAAACACGATGCTGAAAGAAAAGACGACATGCAACAAGTTCAGTTTGTAGTTAGAAGGAAGGATTATAAGCAGAGAACTTCCTGCGATTGTCTGTCCTTCACAACCCCCCACCCCCTCCTCCACCACATGGTACGACCCGCCGCCAGCCGGCAGCAGGAGGACAAGTCAGGTGAGTTGTTCAGGTGAGCTTCTCTGGTTCAGTTCTGCCCATGTTGGCACTTGAAGACTCGACCTCCTCAAAAAACTGATTTCTGTCCATGTTGGAGGTCGAGTCAGGTCACGTCCTGCAAAAACAACGACAAATAAACAAAAACAAAACAAAACAAAACAAAAGAAAACGTGCATCACATCATCGCTACGGTGTCCCGTCTCCAGGTGTATTTACAGGTGCTGCAACGAGAAACTAAACATCATCCGTCCGTCAGTCTGAGTGCAAACTGGAAATCCTTCATGTTGTTTGACTGTTGATCCGGACCTTCAGATCCAGATCCAGATCCAGATCCAGATCCAGCCTGCTGAAGGACCTGATGATGCGTCTCGAGTCTCTGAGATCATAGAGTTTGTCTTCATGGTTTATGAGGACGTCTGAATCATGAACATTAAAGGAACAGTTCAACATTTTGGTAGAAATGTTTATTACTGAGTGAGATGAGAAGCCTGACATCAGCAGCGGGTTAGCGTAGCTTAGCATAAAGACTGGAAGCAAAGGGAAACAGCTAGCCTAGCTCTGTACACACAGCGCATGTATTAATGTGTAGAGTATCGCTGCTAATGCTAAACACACTGCGTTTACTGTAGCTGCTTCACAATATGAGCCTCAGATACCAGTTTACATCAGCAGGAAGTGAACACAGCTCTCGTACGGCTGAAAGCGATCAATGAACAGTAAAATAACCAATATTATTATCGATTAATCTCAAATGTCTTGTTTTGTCCACAACTCAAAGATCTTCAGTTTACTGCCACAGAGACGAAAGAAAACAGAAAATATTCACATTTAAGAAACTGAATCAGAGAATTTTAGTGTTTATTTCTGGACTAAAACCATTAATAGTTAATTAATCCTGTCGATCATGTAATTGATTAGCTGACTAATCATGAGAGTGAAACTAAACTTTAAACCACAGACACAACAGTCCTGGTGGTGCAGGTACTATTTCTTGACAAACAGTCGTGTATCCATCCGCCTAGCATGTCGATGTGTAGTCCCTGCTTGTTGCCTGGCAACCTCACCGTGACGACAAGACACAAGAGTGATGTCGACCTTCTCATCTCGCTCTCAGAAACAAACAGAAAAAACTGTTTTTTCTCCCCAACATGTCAAACTATTAATGCTCATAACGCAACACACGACTTCACTTCATGTTTGTCACTGTGACATCATGAAACCTCCACACTCTTCTTCTTCTTCTTCATGTGTCCGGTTCCGTCTTCAGACCTCCGCATGTGGAGCTGCTTGTTGTTCTTGCAAACAAAAGTGCAAATGCAGAATAAACACTACAGGCTCACGCCGCCTGCAGAGCAGAGAGGAGGTGTTCCTCCTCCTTCAAGGACCATCGGCCAGTCTGTCACATGATCAGAGTGATCCTCAGCCAATCAACTGAGAGCGTCGATGAGGATGAAGATGGAGGATGACAGGGCTGGACGCTGCAGGTGTGACATCATTGAACAGGATGTGTGTGTGTGTGTGTGTGTGTGTGTGTGTGTGTGTGTGTGTGGTCCAGCTGTGATGTCATGATGTTTTCATGCTTCACCTCCCAACAGGAGGCAGCGGAGGAGCTCCTCTCATCACTGCAACAAACAAACAACCAGAAGTTTCAGATCCTTTACTGCAATAAAAGTACAAATAAAACAATGTAAAAATATTCCTTTACAAGTATAAGTAATGTAAAATGTAGTAAAACACAAACAATCAAAGTCCATCAGTATTATGAGCTTGATGTAGTTAAAGTATTGCAGTAAAAGTAGTGGTTTGGTCCCTCTGACTGATATATTATTATATATGACATCATTAGATTATTAATAGTTTCTAGTTTTGATCCACAATAACACAATGACAAAGTCACTCTGCTCATTTTAGGGAAAAGCTCATTGATGAGGACATAGTTGGACTATAAATGACATTTTATCTGCATAATTTATTCTTTATTGACATTTGGTGACTGCAGTTTGTCAGAGATCAGCTGTGCTTCTCTGGCCTCAGCTCTGAAGTCCAACCCCTCCCATCTGAGAGAGCTGGATCTGAGTGGAAACAAGCTGCAGGATTCAGGAGTGAAGCTGCTGTGTGCATGTTACTGTTGTAGCTGCTGGAGGTGGAGCTAGTTTACACTACTTTATATACAGTTAGCTAGTTTAGTCCACTGGTTCCCAACCTAGGGGTCGGGGCCCTCCAAAGGGTCAGCAGATAAATCTGAGGGGTCGTGAGATGATTAATGGGAGAGGAAAGAAGAAAAAACAAAGTTCTGATACACAAATCTGTTTTCAGTTTCTGGACTTTTTCTCTAATCTTTGATTTTATAATCTTCATCTGAAAAATAACTAAAGCTGTTAAATAAATGTAGTGGAGTAGAAAGAATGAGTGTGTGTGCGTGTGTGTGTGTGTGTGTGTGTGTGTGTGTGTGTGTGTGTGTGTGTGTGTGTGTGTGTGTTAGTGTGTGTGTGTGTGTGTGTGTGTGTGTGTGTGTGTGTGTGTGTACCTCTGTTGGCCTTGCTCGGGTAGATCTTGGTGAAGTGTCTGTACTCGTCTGGAGGAGGGAAGTCGTCCAGAGGATGAAACGAATACTTTGACTCAAAATCATCTGCAGGAGGAAAGAAGATCAATTAATAATCAATTATTTCTGCTTCTGTCAGACTGAAGATGTTCTTCATCCTTCAGAGGAAGACGAGTAAAGGAAGAGACAAAGGTGAGAGGACGGAGAGAAACATGAGAGACGTTTGAAGTCTTCACTGTTTTCTGGCATCTAAAAACAAATTAATCACTCTATCCATTGATTAACTGATTGTTAAAATAATCAATGATTGCAGGTTTGACAGTCAGCAGGAGTTTGGAGGGAGACGGACGACTCACCCACAAACGAACGAGGGACAGAGGAGGAGGAGGAGTGTCCGTTGCGAAGAGGAGGGGGAGGGCGGGGGAGGAGCGGCGGGGGTGCGGGTAGGCGGGGGAGGAGGTTTCCCTCTGGCGGGGGGGTCGGAGGAGAGGGAGGGGCTACCATGTGTCCTGTAAGGAGGTGGGGGCGGGGCTTCTCTGCCGCCAGCCCTCGACGACGACTGGACCGGAACCGGAGGAGCTGAGGAGAGAGATCAATACAGGTGATCAATACAGGTGATCAATACAGGCGATCAATACAGCTGATCAATACAGGTGATTAGGACAGGTGTTTGATGAATGAAGCACAAAGTAAAAAAGTTTTAAAAAGTAAATTAAACCATTGATTAAAATAAAAATGAAATAAAAAAATAACTATGAAAATAATTAAAATAAAATAAAACAAAAGAAAAACAAGAAAATATAGAAAAATAAAAATCACAAAATAAAAAACACGGAATTCAATTTAAAAGTGTGAAAAAATAAATCAAAAATAAGAATGAAGAGAAATTAAAAAAATGTTTGAAAAATTCAATGCAAAAAGTAATTTAAGATATTTTAAAATAAATTTTAAAAATATAAAAAATACGAAAAGAGATTAAAAAATAAAACAGCAGTAGAAATAATATGAATATAAAAAAATGAGAGAATATGAGAATATTACAATTACAAGAAAAACATACAAAAGTATAAAATAAAAACTAAAGATTATATTTTAAAAAGTTTGTGTTATTGATAATAATAATAACAACAATAATAATAATAATAATAATAATAATAATAATAATAATAATAATAATAAGGTGAATAACAGCGCGCCCTCACCTGCTCCTCTGCTTGGCGTCTCTCTGACGGGGGGGCGGCGGCCTGTTGGCGCCCTGTTGAGATGGAGAGGCGGGGGGAGGAGGAGGGGCGGGGCCTCTGGTGGGGGTGTGGCCTCCAGGCGAGGGGGCGGTCCTCTTGTTGCTGAGGGAGTTGTGGCGCTGTGGCAGCTCGGGCGCCGCCTCGCCGCCGGTCGGACCGTTAGTGATGCGGTAGGGAGGAGGGGGAGGGGCCAGGGAGGAGGCGGGGTTTCCTCCTGAGGTGGGGGGGCGTCTGCTGTTGCCAGGCGACGGGGGAGGTTTGGAGGGAAGGGGCGGGGTGTTGTTCGGAGTTGGAGGGAGGGGCTTCTCTCTGTTGTAAGAGGAGGAAGAGGGAGGGGAGGGGGCGTTGCCACGGCGACAGAGCGGAGGAGGGGGAGGGGGGGCGGAAGAAGAGTGCTTCATGCCGCCGGAGGGGGAGGAGGCTGCAGAGGAGGGGGAGGAGGGGGAGGAGGACAGGTTGGGCAGGGAGGGACGCTGGCAGCGAGGCGTCTCCATTGGCGACGAGGCCTGAGGGGAGGGGCTTTCTGCGTCATCATGGCGATGGCTGGGTGGGCGGGGCGCTGCGGCTCGAGTGGAGGGAGAACGTCCAGCAGAACCGTCTAGAACCAAAAATATTAAACAAGCCGACAAAAAGGTTCTCAGATCAAAAAAATTAAAAAATACTAAAAAAAAAAGTTAAAAAAGAACAAAATAATCAAACAAAAATACAGAATACATAGAAATCAAGTCTAGAAATCATTTAAAAAATAATAACATTAATAAAATTATAATAAAATAGAGACAACAAATAATATAAACAAAGAGGAAATAATAGATTATTAAATAGCTGCACAACATAAACAGCTATAACAATAATAACAGTGATAAACATAAATAAATATAAAATAATTACAAAAATAAAATTTTAAAAAGCTCTAAAAGGGAATAAAAAACTACAAATATACAAATTATAGATGAATAACATAAAATAATGAATGAGCTCACTCCTGACCTCCGACTGGTCTCAGTTTGGGAACTCCGCCCGTGAACAGCCCTCCGATTGGTGGAGCAGAACCTGAAGGGCTTCCTGCTCCGCTGCCATTGGCTCCCCCTGATGCTGCTCCGCCTCCTTTGGGCTCTGAGAACCACAACCATTGGACATGTGAGCCAGGGCGCCGCAGGTGGAGCCGCGAGTGACTTTACTACGCCGACACTACGATGACATCACTGACCGGATGAGTGAGTGAGGGCGAGGCGGGATGCGGGTGAGATCAGGTTACCATGGTAACACTTGTAAATAAGATTAAGAGAAGTGAAGCGGGATGAAATGAAATGAAGTGGGACTAAATGAAGTGGGACTAAATGAAGTGGGACTAAATGAAGTGGGACTAAATGAAGTGGGACTAAATGAAGTGGGATCAAGTTATATGGGTTTAAGTGAAGTGAGATGACAGTAAATGAAGTGGGATGAGGTGAAATTAAATGGGATTAAATGAAGTGGGATTAAATGGGATGAAGTGAGACAGTTAAATTGTTTTTACGCTCCCACGCAGCTCCGATTGGATCATCGACGGCACAACGTGATTGGCAGACAAACAATCGAAAACACATTAAAATTAATGACATCACAGGCCAGTGACGGCTGCACAGTGACAGGAAGTACAACACAGATCAATAATTCTGACCGCAATAAAACTATCTGTAGTTTATTTCTCCAAATGAATCTAAAGGACTTTTAATCAGTAAATCAAAATGTTTATCCCACCTGCTATGGAGATTATTCCCTATCTTTATTCAAGAGCGTAGTATATAAATTTGAGAGCAAACTTTATTGATTTTATGTTCAAATGTTGTAATTAGTCCCTCAAAACCCTCCCCTCGCACTCAAACAGCCTCTGCTTGCGCTCAGATTTGCTCCGCTTGTGCTCAAACTGTGTGCTCGCACTCGGATACAATGTTGCTCGCGCTCAAACTTCAACTCTTCTCCTCGCACTCAGGTTTCTTCTCCGCGCTCGCTAAGTTTCTGCTCACGGATTTCTCCACTGCGCTCGGATTTTTTTGTGTAGCAACAAGCATAGCAACCACCCTGTCAGAATCATCCAATCAATAGAAGGCCTGGTTTTGGGTTGACCAATGAAATGGAGCCTGCCTCCTTGCGTTAGTCAAAGTCAACGATCTCAAGTAAGTTTTTTTTTTTTTTTTTTAACATTTTTTTATGCTGCTATGATTCTGACAGGGTGGTTGCTATGCTTGTTGCTACACAAATAAATCAGAGCGCAGTGGAGAAATCCGTGAGCAGAAACTTAGCGAGTGTGCAGAAGAAACCTGAGTGCGAGGAGAAGAGTTGAAGTTTGAGCGCGAGCAACATTGTATCCGAGTGCGAGCACACAGTTTGAGCACAAGCGGAGCAAAACTGAGCGCAAGCAGAGGCTGTTTGAGTGCGAGGGGAGGATTTTGAGGGACAAATTACAAAATATGAATGTAAAATCAATAAAGTTTGCTCTCAAATTTATATACTACGCTCTTGAATAAAGATAGGGAATAATCTCCATAACCTGCCATGTCTCAATTTACTTTTATGGATAATTCTAATAAGGTTGAGAACGACCAATGAAAGACCTTCCCAGTGAGGGTCAGAGGCCGTGAGTTGTAGGATCTCTGATGTGAGCGATGGAGGCTGCGTCATGTCTGATATTAACTTGGTGAGTAAAATTTTGATAACAAAACAACGCACTAAAACCTGAATCATAAAGAACCAGAATGATTTTTCAGCGCTGTGCAGCCGTCACGCAGCTACAAACTCTCTGCGTGTTCTGATCAAAGACGTCTGCCGTCCAGTCAGCTGTCGCTCTCGCTCCACTGCAGGTAAACAGGAAGCTTCCTGTCAGCCGGCAGGTGAACCACGGAGCTTTAAATCTGCTGCAGTTAGCTTAGCGTGGCCAGGTGTTTGCTTCTTTATGAGGACAATTTACACGTTTCAGACGAGCTAATACAGCCTTGTTTCATTCCAAACTTCTGCACAGCAGTCAGTAAACATCACAAGCTTCCACACCAACAATGACCTGATCTACTGTTTGTATCAAAGCTGATCTATCTGACTACTCTCTGGAGACTAAAACATGATGCTGTTATTAGTCTTTGTGTCCAAACTCTTCATGATGGATCATGTGACCCAGAGCAGCAGTGTGACAGGTTTTTAATCAGATATCAGCTTTGATACAAACACGACACTGTCAGGTTGGTTCATTGTTGATTTGGATCCAAACATGAAGACAAATCAGCAGAACGATCCTTTAAACAATAGATTTTATTTATGGAGTTTCTGTACGAGTGATTTCCCACATCACAGATGAGTTTGGAATGAAACTTGGAAAAAAAAACTGGACAGCAGACATCATTATTTCCAACAGTGAGCAGCTCTGCAGGACGCTCCAGGATCTGTTCTTACCAGCCGCTGTATCACCTGTCCACTACCTGTCCACTAACTGTCCATCACCTGTCCACTACCTGTCCATCACCTGTCCACTACCTGCCCACTACCTGTCCACTACCTGTCCACTACCTGTCCATCACGAGACAACAGTTTGATGCTGTGATTTAATCTTCACTGCAGTAAAGTATCAGGAGAGCCGGCTAAAATGTTCAAACCTTTTCTGGTGCAAACCACAGTGAGCTCCGATTCAGACGAGACCAGCAGAGGCAGAAACATAAAGAGAGTTAATTACTGTCGAGACAAAGATAATACTGACATGGACAGACGTGGACGGACGGTAAAGAGTGGAAACAAAGAACGAAGAGTGAAGTCAGTGTCTGTGCTGAGGTGTGTTCCTTTTGAATCATGTGATCATGTGTTTGTAAGAAGTTTTCCGTCATCACAGCTACACGTGCTGCTGCCGACTGTTATATGGGTATATAAACGCACAGCTCAGAGACTTATTACAGCCTTATTATAGTCTTATTACAGCCTTATTATAGTCTTATTACAGCCTTATTCCAGCCTTATTACAGTCTTATTACAGACTTATTATAGTCTTATTACAGCCTTATTATAGTCTTATTCCAGCCTTATTCCAGCCTTCCTAAAGCCTTATTACAGCCTTATTATAGTCTTATTACAGCCTTATTCCAGCCTTATTATAGTCTTATTACAGCCTTATTACAGCCTTATTATAGTCTTATTACAGCCTTATTCCAGCCTTATTACAGCCTTATTACAGCCTTATTATAGTCTTATTATAGTCTTATTAACGCCTTATTACAGACTTATTACAGCCTTATTACAGCCTTATTATAGTCTTATTAACGCCTTGTTAACGCCTTATTCCAGCCTTCCTAAAGCCTTATTACCAAGGCGTTAATAAGGCGGGAGTATACCTTATTAACGCCTTATTACAGCCTTATTAATATCTTATTACAGCCTTATTAATATCTTATTAATATCTTATTACAGCCTTATTAATATCTTATTACAGCGTTATTAATATCTTATTACAGCCTTATTAATATCTTATTAATATCTTATTACAGCCTTATTAATATCTTATTAATATCTTATTACAGCATTATTAATATCTTATTACAGCCTTATTAATATCTTATTACAGCCTTATTAATATATTATTACAGCCTTATTAATATCTTATTACAGCCTTATTAATATCTTATTACAGCCTTATTACAGCCTTATTAATATCTTATTAATATCTTATTAATATCTTATTACAGCCTTATTACAGCCTTATTAATATCTTATTAATATCTTATTACAGCCTTATTAATATCTTATTACAGCCTTATTAATATCTTATTAATATCTTATTAATATCTTATTACAGCCTTATTAATATGTTATTACAGCCTTATTAATATCGTATTACAGCCTTATTAATATCTTATTAATATCTTATTAATATCTTATTACAGCCTTATTAATATCTTATTAATATCTTATTACAGCCTTATTAATATCTTATTACAGCGTTATTACAGCCTTATTAATATCTTATTAATATCTTATTACAGCCTTATTAATATCTTATTAATATCTTATTACAGCCTTATTAATATCTTATTACAGCCTTATTAATATCTTATTACAGCCTTATTAATATCTTATTAATATGTTATTAATATCTTATTACAGCCTTATTACAGCCTTATTAATATCTTATTACAGCCTTATTAATATCTTATTAATATCTTATTACAGCCTTATTAATATCTTATTACAGCCTTATTAATATCTTATTACAGCCTTATTAATATCTTATTAATATGTTATTAATATGTTATTACAGCCTTATTAATATCTTATTAATATCTTATTACAGCCTTATTAATATCTTATTAATATGTTATTACAGCCTTATTAATATCTTATTAATATCTTATTACAGCCTTATTAATATCTTATTACAGCCTTATTAATATCTTATTAATATGTTATTAATATCTTATTACAGCCTTATTAATATCTTATTAATATCTTATTACAGCCTTATTAATATCTTATTAATATCTTATTACAGCCTTATTAATATCTTATTAATATCTTATTACAGCCTTATTAATATCTTATTAATATCTTATTAATATCTTATTAATATGTTATTAATATGTTATTACAGCCTCTCCTCTGGACAGGAAGTGTTCGGCTGGCTCAGACCCTCGGGCCTCCTGCAGGCAGTTTCTATCAGGGAAGGTTGGAGGTGTGTTCTTACTCTCGCTCTTATCTCCGGCCGCCTTCTTCTGCTCGTCGGCCGCCGCCGCCGCCGCCTGCTGCTGGGGCGAGCTCTGCTGCTGGTGTAGGTATTGGTATAAGCGAATGTATGGGTGGTCTGTGGGTGTTTGGCTCTTTGGTGTTTGGCTCTTACTGTCGAGCATCGGCGCGCTGCGGTCGTTCACCACCGACACCTTCTTCAGCTGCGTGCCTTTACAGATGTCGGACAGCAGGGCGCCACGACCTTTGACCTCCTCTCTGCTCAGCTTCGGAGGGGTGGTGTTGGCCTGAAGGGGGGAGGAGATCATCAAACATGCACGCAGTCCAACTAAGAAACAACAACAGCAGGAAGTCAGCTCCTCTACCTGCGTTTGAAAGGACGGCGCCGCAGGAACCCGTTTCTACACGCGACCCGTAAAAACGGGACAAAACAGAGCAGCTGCAGTTCTGATTGGTCGGATAATCTCTGTGTTACTTTCATGAGAGAAGAGTGTAACTGCGATCAGGAACAAGGTGTAGCGAGCGGGGAAGAGCGGCAGGAGAGTGGCGTTGGAAGGTTAGCGGTAAATAAACAGAGCGGACGACAGAGTGTCCGTTTATAAACGATCAACAGTCTGTTGTTTCTCCACCGTGAAGGTTAGCTACAGAGATAGCAACGACAGGTTAGCCTGACCTGAACTGATCCCGCCCCCCCCGCCACTAACCCTTCACCGGCAGCGCTGAGGAGGATCTGTGACCTGCGTTCAGCGTTTGTCTTCATAAATACATGAATTTGTTCGTCAGTTAATTCGTTAACAGATCAGACAGCGACAGCGACGTCCTTCTACATGAACGGACCGTCAGCAGACAGAGGATCGTTTCTTCTTCGTTGGTTTTCTGGTCAGTCAGTGACAGAGTGTGTGTGTGTGTGTGTGTGTGTGTGTGTGTGTGTTACCTGGCTGAAGGTGGGGGGAGGTGGGGGTCCCCCTGGTGGAGGAGGGGGAGGGATGGGCATCCTGCTGCTGTCACAACACACCTGATCACCCTGAAACACACAAACAGCCGTCACACACATAAATACACACACATAGATACACACACATAGATACACACACATAAATACACACATTCTGCATCAATAATAACTCTCATTCCTTCAAAACAACGCACTGTTCCTCCTTCACATCCGGATCTACTTTATTATTATTATTATTATTATTATTGTTGTTATTTCCCTGCTGTTCATTGGCTGAGGAGTCACTAACATCTGCAGAGGAAACGTCGTGTCGAGCTCTGTTAGTTTCACGTCTGTAAACGTTCAGAATGTTAGAACGCCATCACACAACCTGAACACCCTCCTCCTCATGTCATTAACAGATCAATAATCAATAATCAACCTGAACACCCTCCTCCTCATGTCATTAACAGATCAATAATCAATAATCAACCTGAACACCCTCCTCCTCAGGTCATTAACAGATCAATAATCAATAATCAACCTGAACACCCTCCTCCTCATGTCATTAACAGATCAATAATCAATAATCAACCTGAACACCCTCCTCCTCATGTCATTAACAGATCAATAATCAACCTGAACACCCTCCTCCTCAGGTCATTAACAGATCAATAATCAATAATCAACCTGAACACCCTCCTCCTCATGTCATTAACAGATCAATAATCAATAATCAACCACAGATGTTAAATGTTGTAATAAAGTATTTAATTGATTATTGATCACAATAATCAATAACAGGAGGAGGAGTTCAGCTTCTCTCCCAGCTGTTTCCAGGTAGGGGTCAGAGGTCACGTACAGGGGTCAGAGGTCACGTACAGGTGCTCATTCTTCACTGTGTTTTATGAACCTTTTGATGGGATGTGACGTATCAGACCCGGTTTAGTGCGTCATGAACCGGGCCGCCGGTCTCCGTCAGACCGGTTTCACATCATGACGTCATTATTTTACCGTCTGAAACACAGAAATTAAAGATTTCGTTGCCTCGTCACAGAACAAGCTAACTTAGCTAAACTAACGGCTAACGTCAGCTAGCACTGAACACCATCATCATCATCATCATCATCACTCTGCAGGATGCTAAGCTAACACATTAGCTCCTGTCTCCAGCTGTTCGGTCTGTAATAATCTCAACATCTGGACGGACAGTCAGCGCGTCGTTCTGCTTCTCAGACAGAAAAACTCACTGTTCATCATCTGCAGGGTTAGCTAGCCTGCTAGCCTAGCCTGCTAGCCGTGTGTTAGCGTTAGCAGGAGGCTGCTGAGCATCACAGGTGATGTTAAACCCACCTGTGCGCGTCACCGGCCCGCCGCTGCTCCGCTCATCCCGCGGTGGTCACCTCCCAGTCGGTGTTCAAGTCTCCGCCGCGTTTCTCCACCGGGACGGTTAGCCGTTAGCCGCTAGCTGCTAGCCTCTCTGCTGCAGAGCTGAGATTTTTTTTATTGCTCCTCAGTCAACAGAGGAGCACGTGACCACCTGCGCGAGAGGACATGCACTGCTGCAGTGACTGCAGCTGCTGCAGCACATGCACGCGGGAAGCATCCCGCACACCCGGTTTACTCCCGCATCACCGCGCAGGAGAGCCTCTTCAGTACAGCTCAGATGATAAATAAATATTTACTGTAAACAGCAGAAATGTTTTAGATGCAGAGAAAATCATCATTTCTGTCTGAAACGGTTTTTATACAAAAAAGTTTAATTCATTTTGTTAGAATTATTAAAAAAACATTTAATCCTCATTAAAACTCCAATAATCTATAAACATGCAGATATATTTCTCCCAATATTATAATCTCTGTGTCTCCTGCTGCACTGTGAAGTATATATATATATATATATATATATATATATATATATATATATATTTACATGAACATGACTGAACGGGACGGAGATGAAATTCAGTTTTGTAAAAACAGTTTTAATCCAATTTTTAAATTAATAAATGACTATTAATAAAAACATGTTGTGTTATTCTCAGTGTTTACTGTTATGGGGATAAATCTGTTCTGCTCACAATATTTACAACATTTCCCTAAAAACTTGTGAGAACTCTTTAATTTATGCATCAGAGATCAACAACAACAACAACAACAACAACAACAACAACATCTGAGAGGTGAAAAACATTTTATTTTCTATACTTGGACATATTAAGCTAATCAATAATCAATCATATAGATTGGATTGATTTTAATAACGTTAATGCAGTTGAAGTGTGCAGCTGGCAGAAACACTTGATCAGGACATCACTATTGTTTTGATATATTTTCATTGATCATTATTGATTGATCAGTGATTGATTCTTGTGTTTCTTCAGACGATAACGACGTTCCTTCGTATCTGAACTCTGCTCTCTGTGAAGTATTTTCTCCTTTTTAAACTGTTTCAGTTTGAATGTTTCCTCTCAGCTCGACATGAACTCGTCTTGTTGAGGATGTTTGTTTCCAGGAGAACTCAGGTCTGCTTTGGTCAGAGACATCAGTGTTTGTAGCATCAAAACCTGCAGAAACTGTTCAGCACAGCTATGATCAGTGTTTTTATTAACAGTGGTTTCGAGTCTTTGCAGCGTGGTCGTTTTACATCTTTACTTTCCCCCACCTGCATTCTACACACCTGCCTCTGATTGGCTCTGATTGGCTCTGATTGGCTCTGATTGGCTCTGATTGGCTCTGAGCCTGATCTCTTCACCCAAACCACCTCACTCCTCATAAACCTAACCAAGGAAGGCAACGAGTATCAGCCAATCACAGGTGGCAGAGTTTTATGTTTTTGTGGTTGTTTTGCTTCTCCACAGTAGTTTTAAGTAGTTTTAAGTCTCTTTCTGGCCACCAGGCTGTGGATGAACAGGCTGTACATTGACTCCTTTTCACTGGAATTTCAATTCATAAACTGAAAACTGTCGATGAGTTTGTGTGTAAAAGATCGTCAAGACTTTTCCCCCGCAGAGCTGCTCAGACTCCTCTGAAGCCGCCGCTCTCTGCTGGGAGACCATCGATCTGAAATCACATCACACAGAGATCTTCAGACTGAAAGTCTCTTTAACGCTCCGCAGACACTCAGATGCAAAGTGTGACGTTCCTAATGATGTGTTTTATATTCAATAATCACAACAGCTGACAGTCAGGATCTGTGTTGTTGTGCTTGCAGGTCGTCATGGCGATCAGAGATCAGAGCGACTCTATCCTCTTCCTCTTCCTCACTCTATCCTCTTCCTCACTCTATCCTCTTCCTCACTCTATCCTCTTCCTCACTCTATCCTCTTCCTCTTCCTCACTCTATCCTCTTCCTCACTCTATCCTCTTCCTCACTCTATCCTCTTCCTCTTCCTCACTCTATCCTCTTCCTCACTCTATCCTCTTCCTCTTCCTCACTCTATCCTCTTCCTCTTCCTCACTCTATCCTCTTCCTCACACTATCCTCTTCCTCACTCTATCCTCTTCCTCTTCCTCACTCTATCCTCTTCCTCTTCCTCACTCTATCCTCTTCCTCTTCCTCACTCTATCCTCTTCCTCTTCCTCACTCTATCCTCTTCCTCTTCCTCACACTATCCTCTTCCTCACTCTATCCTCTTCCTCTTCCTCACTCTATCCTCTTCCTCTTCCTCACTCTATCCTCTTCCTCTTCCTCACTCTATCCTCTTCCTCTTCCTCACTCTATCCTCTTCCTCTTCCTCACTCTATCCTCTTCCTCACTCTATCCTCTTCCTCACTCTATCCTCTTCCTCACTCTATCCTCTTCCTCTTCCTCACTCTATCCTCTCCTCTTCCTCACTCTATCCTCTTCCTCTTCCTCACTCTATCCTCTTCCTCTTCCTCACTCTATCCTCTTCCTCACTCTATCCTCTTCCTCTTCCTCACACTATCCTCTTCCTCACTCTATCCTCTTCCTCACTCTATCCTCTTCCTCTTCCTCACTCTATCCTCTTCCTCTTCCTCACTCTATCCTCTTCCTCTTCCTCACTCTATCCTCTTCCTCTTCCTCACTCTATCCTCTTCCTCACTCTATCCTCTTCCTCTTCCTCACTCTATCCTCTTCCTCACTCTATCCTCTTCCTCACTCTATCCTCTTCCTCTTCCTCACTCTATCCTCTTCCTCTTCCTCACTCTATCCTCTTCCTCACTCTATCCTCTTCCTCTTCCTCACTCTATCCTCTTCCTCACTCTATCCTCTTCCTCTTCCTCACTCTATCCTCTTCCTCTTCTCACACTATCCTCTTCCTCTTCCTCACTCTATCCTCTTCCTCACTCTATCCTCTTCCTCACTCTATCCTCTTCCTCTTCCTCACTCTATCCTCTTCCTCACTCTATCCTCTTCCTCACTCTATCCTCTTCCTCTTCCTCACTCTATCCTCTTCCTCACTCTATCCTCTTCCTCACTCTATCCTCTTCCTCACTCTATCCTCTTCCTCTTCCTCACACTATCCTCTTCCTCTTCCTCACTCTATCCTCTTCCTCACTCTATCCTCTTCCTCTTCCTCACTCTATCCTCTTCCTCTTCCTCACTCTATCCTCTTCCTCACTCTATCCTCTTCCTCACTCTATCCTCTTCCTCACTCTATCCTCTTCCTCTTCCTCACACTATCCTCTTCCTCTTCCTCACTCTATCCTCTTCCTCACTCTATCCTCTTCCTCACTCTATCCTCTTCCTCACTCTATCCTCTTCCTCACACTATCCTCTTCCTCACTCTATCCTCTTCCTCTTCCTCACACTATCCTCTTCCTCACTCTATCCTCTTCCTCTTCCTCACTCTATCCTCTTCCTCACACTATCCTCTTCATCACTCTATCCTCTTCCTCACTCTATCCTCTTCCTCACTCTATCCTCTTCCTCTTCCTCACACTATCCTCTTCATCACTCTATCCTCTTCCTCACTCTATCCTCTTCCTCACTCTATCCTCTTCCTCTTCCTCACTCTATCCTCTTCCTCTTCCTCACTCTATCCTCTTCCTCACTCTATCCTCTTCATCACTCTATCCTCTTCCTCACTCTATCCTCTTCCTCTTCCTCACTCTATCCTCTTCCTCTTCCTCACACTATCCTCTTCCTCACTCTATCCTCTTCCTCACACTATCCTCTTCCTCACACTATCCTCTTCCTCACTCTATCCTCTTCCTCTTCCTCACACTATCCTCTTCCTCACTCTATCCTCTTCCTCTTCCTCACACTATCCTCTTCCTCACTCTATCCTCTTCCTCACTCTATCCTCTTCCTCACTCTATCCTCTTCCTCTTCCTCACTCTATCCTCTTCATCACTCTATCCTCTTCCTCACTCTATCCTCTTCATCACTCTATCCTCTTCATCACTCTATCCTCTTCCTCTTCATCACTCTATCCTCTTCCTCACTCTATCCTCTTCATCACTCTATCCTCTTCATCACTCTATCCTCTTCCTCTTCCTCACTCTATCCTCTTCATCACTCTATCCTCTTCCTCACTCTATCCTCTTCCTCACACTATCCTCTTCCTCTTCATCACTCTATCCTCTTCCTCACTCTATCCTCTTCCTCACACTATCCTCTTCCTCTTCATCACTCTATCCTCTTCCTCACTCTATCCTCTTCCTCTTCCTCACTCTATCCTCTTCCTCACTCTATCCTCTTCCTCTTCCTCACTCTATCCTCTTCCTCACTCTATCCTCTTCATCACTCTATCCTCTTCCTCTTCATCACTCTATCCTCTTCATCACTCTATCCTCTTCCTCACTCTATCCTCTTCCTCACTCTATCCTCTTCCTCACACTATCCTCTTCCTCTTCATCACTCTATCCTCTTCCTCTTCCTCACTCTATCCTCTTCCTCACTCTATCCTCTTCCTCACACTATCCTCTTCCTCTTCATCACTCTATCCTCTTCCTCACTCTATCCTCTTCCTCACTCTATCCTCTTCCTCTTCCTCACTCTATCCTCTTCCTCACTCTATCCTCTTCCTCTTCATCACTCTATCCTCTTCATCACTCTATCCTCTTCCTCACTCTATCCTCTTCCTCACTCTATCCTCTTCCTCACTCTATCCTCTTCATCACACTATCCTCTTCCTCACTCTATCCTCTTCCTCACTCTATCCTCTTCCTCACTCTATCCTCTTCATCACTCTATCCTCTTCCTCACACTATCCTCTTCCTCTTCCTCACTCTATCCTCTTCCTCACTCTATCCTCTTCCTCACTCTATCCTCTTCCTCACTCTATCCTCTTCCTCACTCTATGCTCTAAGCTTTGCATTCACATTTATTACAGTTATTATTTATTTATTTCTTCTTCGGTTGTTTCACCGCTGGACGCTGCTGCAACACAGAAAACTGTTGTTTATGATCAATAAATGACTTCAATCCTCGTTATCAGCTGATTATTGACTGAAACTTTATAATATTAATGTCACATTATTTATATTATTGTTGTTTATTATTGTACAAATATTTAGATAAAATGTATTTTAATGCTTTTATTCTGAAAATAAAGTTTGTTTGTTCAATCAATAAAGTCTGCTGTTATTGATCATAGATGTAAATATATTGATCATAGACTGTATAATATAGATATTGATCATAGATGTAAATATATTGATTATAATCTATGTACAGTCTATGTATATAAATATATTGATTATTATTAAGTATATTGATTGTAGTCTGTATATAAACATTTTATCACTGACTGTATATATAGTTATCGATCATTGACTGTATATATAGATATCGATCACTGACTGTATATATAGTTATCGATCATTGACTGTATGTATAGATATTGATCAGTGCCGCTGGGAGGCGCTGTTAGCCGGGAGCTAACCGCGGCTAACAGCGCGGAGAGAGGAACAAGGAAGCGGAGGCTCGCTGCGCTGCTCCGGAGCTAACGCGGGCTAACGGCTGCTAATATCCTCTCTAATGAGCGACCCAGGAGCATGCGACCTGATACGAAGAGGTGAGTGCACGCGGGGGTTTAACCTGCCCGCTACCTGCCGCGTGTTGGTTCACCTCCACCTGCCCGCGTGCTGTTTTAACCAGAAGGACAGATAATGAAAGAGGAAGCATACATGCACACAACAGCTAGCATGCTAACAGGCTAGCGAGCGTTCCGTCCGTTTTTCATGTCCCAGCGGGTGGAGGGGTGTGTGTGTGTCATCTCACACACTTTAACCTTTAATTAATGATCCAAACATGTTTACTGGTGTGTTTGTGTTTGTCCGCAGCGCAGATATTTATGTGACTGTGACGTGTTAGCCGTTAGCTGTTAGCAGCTATCTCGCATCTTCATTATTCCTGGTTGCTAACTTGTGTTAGCTAGCTTTATGCTTTTGTAATATTTCTGTTCAATCTGGCGTTTAAAAATCCTTCATGTGGACCCTCGCGGATCAGTTTCTGTTTTATTCAGAGGCGGAATGCAGCGCAGGGAGTTCCTACACATGGATAATTGATTACACAATCAATGGCTAACGTTTAAAGGACGGTTTCACAATGTTTCAGTCAGAACAACAGTCAGGAGCCACAATCATCATTACAGCCTGTTTGTGCTGCTGTAATGATTCCTCCTGTTCACACTGAAGATCCTTCATAATGACCTTACAGTGGAAGTGATGGAGGACTAAACCCACAGTCCTCCTTCTCTACAAACATGGATTTAAAGTTGATGTGAAGCTAATATGAAGCTTCAGCGTCCAAATGAGTCAAATCCAGTAGATATCTTTCAGCGTTACAGTCTTTTTAGTGGCAAAGTCCCTCTTTTTGTTTCTATACTTCCACCTGCAGCTCAACAGGGAAACACAAAGAGGAGAATTTGATGCTAAAAAGACTGTAAATGTGTCAGATATCCACTTGATATGACTAACTCAGACTGCTGAAGCTGAACAGAAGCTTCACACACACTTTAAATGACTGAAGGATCAACAGGAGGAGGTTTAACACACTGGGAGCACTGGGAACACTGGGAGCACTGGGAACACTGGGAACTGGTCCTGTAACTCCACATTGCTGTTCTTTGATTAATAGAAACATAAAAATATGAAATGATTAAAGGCAACAGCAGATAAATTAAACAGATGAACAGTTTGGCCGTTCTTGTCTTCCATACAGAGTTTTTGTTTTTATTGTTCCTAATATTTATTTTTATTTTCCTGGCAGATGTGGGCTTCCATAAAAGTTTAAGTCACCACATTATAAGTCCCAGAATGCCTTTCTGCCTCTGACTCCTCATATAGAATAAACTCCACTTATGTCACAGTTTAGACTTTTTATCTCTTTAACAAAAGCGAGAAGTTTAAAAACACTGAATATTAATCGATGTGGCAGCTTTTGACTTCCGTACACAGTTTTTATTTTTATTGTTCTTAATATTTAATTATTTTTATTTTCCTGGCAGATAAACAACAACAATAATTAACAACATAAAGCAGAAATAAACAAACAGAGAAACTGTCAGACGCGTGTAGGTGTCGTCTCCATGGTAACCAAAGCCTCGCCGCGGTCCGACGCGCCCGCCGTCCGGCTGGAGCCGCTCTGACCAACAGGAAGTGATGTCACCACCACACTGCAGAAGCACGAAGCTGAAAGTTAACGATGATTCATCTGATTATTGATTAATCTGACTATTGATTAATCTGATTATTGATTACTTTATTGATCGTTTTAATGTTAAAATTTTAAACAGATTTTACCTGAAAAATGTCTGAAAACTCAAAATAGTTGCAGATTATTCTCGTCAACTTTTCTCTGAATGTCTTTTATGAATCTGGTTTCCTGAGGAAACGTCAGCTGACCAGCTCGCCGTCAGCTGACCAGCTCGCTGTCAGCTGACCAGCTCGCCGTCAGCTGTCCAGCTCGCCGTCAGCTGACCAGCTCGCCGTCAGCTGTCCAGCTCGCCGTCAGCTGACCGTTCACAGCGATTCGTCCTGAAATGTTCAGTTTTTTTAAACTTGTTTCCATGAAATGAGAAAGCGTCAGATCAGAGGAAGTGAAACCATCAGAGCAGCTGCGGCGTCTTAAACTGGCGGCCATGATGGCGGCCATGATGGCGGCAACACGCTGAACTCGTCACGTGTCACTTAAATTTAAACTCCGACTGAATCCAACAAGTGTTTCTGTCCTGTGAAGCAGTTTGACCCAAACAAAGATGGCCGCTCACGCCCTCTCTCTCTCTCTCTGTGTCTCCGCCTCCAGCTGACTTGTTCGGGGATGTCGGGCAGTAAGGCGCTGGGCGGCGGGGCTGGCGGCGGGGCGAGGCGCAGGCGGACGCGGTGCCGGCGCTGCCAGGCCTGCATGAGGACGGAGTGCGGCGAGTGTCACTTCTGTAAAGACATGAAGAAGTTCGGAGGACCCGGACGCATGAAACAGTCCTGCCTGCTGAGACAGTGCACGGCGGTGAGAGTGCACGTACACACTATACACACACTATACACACACAGTAACACACACACAGTAACACACACACACACACACACACACACAGTAACACACACACACACACACACTATACACACACACACACACTATATACACACACACACACACACTATATACACACACACACACTATACACACAGTAACACACACACACACTATACACACAGTAACACACACACACACACACTATACACACACATATATGCTCACAGATCTCACCTTCAGTGTTTGGACGTGTGTGTGTTACTGTGTGTGTGTGTGTGTGTGTGAGAGTGTGTGTGTGTGTGTTACTGTGTTACTGTGTGTGTGTGTGTGTTACTGTGTGTGTGTGTTACTGTGTGTGTGTGTTACTGTGTTACTGTGTGTGTGTGTGTTACTGTGTGTGTGTGTTACTGTGTGTGTGTGTGTGGTGTGTGTGTGTGTGTGTGTGTGTGTGTGTGTGTGTGTGTGTGTGTGTGTATCAGCGGGGTATCGGAGCCCAGCAGGCAGTGATGCTGGGTTACCTTGGTAACCAGAGATGGCTGCTGACGCTGTGAGCGAGATGTGGCTTTGATCCATCGCCGTGGTTACACACACAGACACACGGAGTCGATGCTGATCATCGTTTTACTGTTTATAGATTAATTTATTGATTACGTTAAGTGATTAATTGATTATTATTTTTACATTTATGAACTTTTTATTAAAATCAGTTTTAATTTTGAATATCGATTTTCTATATTTGTCTTCATGTTTGGATCAATTGATCACCAATAATCTGATCTGGAAACACGTCAGAGCCGCTCACATGTCAGTATTGATGAAGCTGAACTCCCCCGTCTCCCCCCCCTCCCCCCATCTGTCTCCCCCCCCTCCCCCCTCTGTCTCCCTGCAGCCGGTGTTGCCTCACACGGCGGTGTGCTTTGCGTGCGGCGAGGCGGGAAAGGAGGACACGGTGGACTCAGAGGAGGAGAAGTTCAGCCTCTCCCTGATGGAGTGCACCATCTGCAACGAGATCATCCACCCCAGCTGCCTCAAGGTGGGTCACACCTGCACCTGCACCTGCACCCACACCTGCACCCACACCTAACCCTAACCCAGATTTTAGATCTGATTTTAGATGAAGTGAAACTGAGAATAAAACATTTAAAATCAGCTTCTGTCTGCAGGTCAGACTGAGATCTCAGTGATTAATCTGCTGATTAGTTTCTGTTAATCATCGTTCAGTTTCCCAGAGTTCAGTCTGACGTTATTAAAACAGTTTCATGTCTGCAAATCAACAACCTTCAGGATTCAGGAGGGAAGCTGCTGCAACCAGCTGCAGGTCCAGAACCGCAACAATATATTTATTAATTATAATGTTATTATTTATTAGGGAGGTCGTTCACAGACTGGGTTCATTTTACTTTAAATATTTTATATCGATATTAAACTTTCTGACATTTAAAATGTTTAAAATGTTTGAAATAAATGAAACTAAAACCTGTTTGTTGCTTCTGAGTTGAACTTCGAGTGTTGTTAAATTAAATCACCTTTTTAAAATCAGCCGTGTTGCAGTTTAACTGCAGCGCAGGAAGGCGTGTTACACGCATGTTACACGCATGTTACATGCATGTTGCACGTATGTTACACGTATGTTACATGCATGTTACTGTTGTGTCTCCTCAGATGGGGAAGGCTGAAGGCATCATCAACGATGAGATCCCAAACTGCTGGGAGTGTCCGAAGTGCCACAAGGAGGGTAAAACCAGTAAGGTGAGACTGGGACCAGTATGACCAGTATGAGCTTTGCTTCCTGTGTTTCCGTGTTAACGCCGCTCCGTCTGATCCAGGACCAGGCCGACGGCTCCGGCAAACGCAGGCTGGACAACGGCGAGGTGGGCCGCTGGAAGCTGACGGACGACCCGCCCCCGAAGAAGAAAGCCCCGCCCTCCCTGGAGGAGGCGGGGCGGCCGGAGGGCGGGCACAAGAGGAAGAAGGAGAAGGAACTTCCTGCCGACAGCGGCGCCAAGAAGAAGGTGAGCGCCGCGGTCCTGCCGCCAAACGCTGCAGAGACACTTTAGATATGTTTGTTCTGGTTACCATGGTAACTGAGCCATAGTTTACGTCACCGCGGTAACTGAGCCGGAGTTCCGTCCTCTCAGGATGAACACTCCAGGTCTCTTTATACGTCCATGACCATGACTCTGAACCAGCCAGACGTCTGAGCTGTGCTGTGATTGGCTGAGAGCTTCTGTTTAGTTTCTGATTGGTTGATGATGTTTGACTGACAGCTCGTTTCTTTACAGATGAAGGGCGCTCATGAAAAACGCCTCAAAAAGGTACAAAGATCAAACTTTATTCATTTATTCAACAAACTGTTACAGAGAATCTTCTTCTTCTTCTTCAGTTTTATTTATTATCGCTGACGTCATGTGACTTTTCTTCTTCTTCTGTCAGAAACCCAAACAGGAAGCGGTGGAGTCCAACGGTCCCGCCTCCTCAGCTGGAGGAGGAGCCGGAGGCCTGCAGGGCTCCTCCACCTCCTCCTCCTCGTCTCAGGCGGGGGGAGGCGGCGGGGGAGGCGGCGGCGCCGGGGGGGACGTCGAGCGCCGACCAGCGCTCGCATCACCGAGAGAAGCTGGAGCGCTTCAAGAGGATGTGTCTGCTGGAGCGCCGGCCCGAGTCCTCCTCCTCCTCCTCCTCCAGCTCCGAGTCCGACTCCGAGTCCGACTCCGACGACTCCCTGCGGGGGGAGCAGGGGGGAGGGGGCTCCTCGCCATCCTCCTCCTCGCCGGCCCCGCCTCCTCCCGTCGTCTACGGCAACAGCAGCGGCAGCCGGGCGGAGAGGGAGAGGAGTCGCAGCGAGCGGGAGAGAGAGAGGGAGCGGGAGCGGCGGCTGGCCGAGCTGGGCTTCAGCGCCAGCGAGGAGTCGGAGGGGGAGGGAGGGAGGGGGGAGGAGGACGAGCGGGAGGAGGAGCCGGGGGGAGGAGCGGCGGCGGACAAGGCCCGGCGGCGAGGAGGGGAGGCGGGGCTGCTGCCGCGGGGACGGAAAGGAGCGATGATGGACGCGGAGGACGAGGACACGCCCACCTCGGACAGGACCAGGAAAAACTCCACCTCCCTGCCCCCGCCCTCGCCGCTCTCCTCCAATCAGATGCCTCCGTCCTCGCAGCACGACGGCTTCACGGGGAAGCAGCGCAGCAACGGGCAGGAGGCGCGCAACGGACGGACACGGGGAGGGACGGGCGGGGGCAGGGAGGGCGGCGAGAAGGAGAACGCCAGCGGCGTCCTGACCAATCACAGACACGGCGGGGGAGGAGGGGGCGGGACTAAAGGCAGCCGCGGCAACAAGATCCGTAGCAACAGTAAGAACCAGACGTCCAGGAGCATCAACTCCTCCTCGTCCTCCTCCATCCCCACCTCCAACGGGGGCGGCGGCACGGCGGCCGGCGGCCTGCTGATGTCGGCGATGGCGGCGTCGCCGTGCTCGCAGCCGTCCCGCCTGGCGCCGCGCTCTCAGATGATGAAGCGCAGCCCGCCGGCCGTGCCGTCGCCGCCGCGGCCCGTCCAGATGGAGAGACACCTGGTGCGCCCTCCGCCCGCCTGCCCCGAGCCGTCCTGCCTGCCGCTGGACTCTGGCTCCTCCCACATCATGACCCGCGACGTCTGGCTGCGAGTCTTCACGCACCTCAGCCAACGGGAGCTCTGCGTCTGCATGAGAGTCTGCCGCACCTGGAGCCGCTGGTCAGTGCCTCAGCAGTGATTGGCTGCCGGTCGATCACACCGATCGGTTTATGATCAATCGATCAGTTTCTAGATTAAACGTTTTTATAAATTATTGATCAGATGAAACGTTTCATGTGTTTATCGATCGTTAATCTTCTCTGTCAGCGTATTGATCGGTGATCGGTCGTCATGGTGATGTATTAATTAACGGGCCGTGCTCGTTATGTCCCGCAGGTGTTGTGACAAACGTCTGTGGACTCAGATCGACCTGAGCCGGCAGCGCTCCATCACGCCGCCGATGCTGAGCGGCATCATCCGCCGCCAGCCGGTCGCCCTCAACCTGGGCTACACCAACATCTCCAAGAAGCAGCTGATGTGGCTCATCAACCGCCTGCAGGGTAACGCCTCACCCGCCTCACCCGCCTCACCCCAAACACCTGACTCACCCCAAACACCCGACTCACCCCAAACACCTGACTCACCCGCCTCACCCCAAACACCCGACTCACCCCAAACACCCGACTCACCCGCCTCACCCGACTCACCCCAAACACCCGACTCACCCGACTCATCTGACTCACCCACCTCACCCGCCTCACCCACCTCACCCGCCTCACCCGCCTGACCCGACTCACCTGCCTCACCCCAAACACCCGACTCACCCGACTCACCCGACTCACCTGACTCACCTGACTCACCCCAAACACCCGACTCACCCGCCTCACCTGACTCACCCCAAACACCCAACACATCTGACTCACCCGCCTCACCTTACCTGTCTCACCCCTCTCTCCCCCCCCCCCCTCCTCACTCCCCCCCCCGCAGGTCTGCTGGAGCTGAACGTGTCGGGCTGTTCGTGGCCGGCGGTCTCGGCGTTGTGTCAGGCGGTGTGTCCGTGTCTGCGGCTGCTGGATCTCAGCAGAGTCGAGGACCTGAAGGATTCTCACCTGAGGGAGCTGCTGGCGCCGCCCGCCGACACCCGGACGGGTGAGACGCTCGATTACAGCCCGTTAATTAACCCTGAACGAGCCAATTAAAGGTTCAATTACTGACGACAGGAGTCTCCTGTTTGATTCGTTACAGATCATTTAAAACATTTTACATTAATTAATGAAATATAAATGTTTGAAATGAATAAACTAATTAATAACTTTTAACTGTTTTTAAGGGTTAAAAAAATAACATGAAAACTTTAATTTCTGTTTGGTTTAAAACCTTCAATAATATTTAATCTGTCATAATTCATTAATTATCTATTAATTAACCACTAATTAATGATAAACTGGAACATTAAAGACTTTTTAACAGACGAGTGAACGATAACTTTTTATATTAATGTGTTTTAATGAATGATGTCACTCAGCTGTTAATTTATTGAACCGGTTCGTCTTTTCTCTTTCCTGCTCTCTGATTGGCCGATCAGCCCACGGTGAAACGAGGGCGGGGCGTTTCCAGAACGTGACGGAGCTGCGATTGGCCGGTTTGGACCTGACGGAGGCGTCGTCCCGCCTGCTGGTGCGTTACGTCCCTCGTCTGGCCAAACTGGACCTGAGTCAGTGCGGGAACATCACGGACCAGACGATCCAGACTCTGACCTCCCCCATCTCCCCCCTGAGAGAGAGCCTCACCCACATCAACCTGGCAGGTAAACAACGGAAACACCACCACACCGAAAAACAACGTAAACAACGTTTGTGACAACAATTTAAACACGTTAATGTCGATAAAAAGAATAAACGAGTCTTTGTTCAGAGAGGAAAAGTTTAAATTCACAACTTTTGGACTTTATTTTGAAGTTTATAAAATCTAAACTGTTCGAGTTATTACAAAGTTTTTACTAACGTTTGTTCAGCACAGCGTCAAAAGTCACGTATTAAAGTGTGAAGCTGATAACATTAACATCCTCGGAGGAGATAGTGTTTGTTTGTTTGTTTGTTTGGGGGCCAAAATTGGGGCAAAGTCTTATTTTGAAAGGCTGATTGCAGACTTCCTGTTGGATGTAGGTCAGGGGTGTCAGTGTGTGGTTTGTAGATCTTGATGAGACGAATAACTGAGTTTTGGTTTGATCTCTCTACGACGTTCCTACGAGCCGCGGCGGCCATATTAGAAACATAGGCGGAGCTAGAGAGCACAGTTTAGCACTTTGATCAAAACTGAGTTAAGTTGATGCGAGCTGAATTTAGGGTTTAAGGTCCAGGTGATT
>CM055856.1:15765779-15780779 GCA_029490765.1 Euthynnus affinis | reverse complement strand
TGTCGTAAGGATCAATAGTTTCGTAACGCAGATCATTTTGTGAACCTTAGATCTGCGTTGCTAGCTTGTCATTAGCAAGCTTAGCTAACTCGTGTTAGCTTGTTTCAGAACAAAGAAGGTTTGAGGTACAAATAAAGATTGTGTATGTTGGTTAGCCACATGCTAACAGATTAGCTAAAATAAATCAAAGGATGAAAAGCAACAATGAGCGGGAAACCTCAGACCTGCATTGCTAGCTTGTTTTGCGCTTCAGCAAACTTGTGTAACAAGCTGCCATTAGCACGCTAGCTGGTGTTAGCTAGCTGGTGTTAGCTAGCTGGTGTTAGCTTGTGATTATCGGCTAAAATGATGAGACGGTTAATCGATGGAACGCTTTGATTGATTTGTTTACATCCATAAAGCAGAAACGTTTGTTTGCAGCTTGTTGAATGTTTTTAATTTTGCTGCTTTTGTTTCTGAAGTGAAACTTTGTCAGTTTGACTCGACGGGAACATTTAGACGATGTCAGCAGCGAGTTTTTGTTTTTCTTGTTTTTGTTGTTTTTTCTCCACCAAACAAGTAATCAATAATGGAAACAATCATTTGCAGGCCTCTTATCAATAAGTGTTGAAAGTATTATCTGATAAATGTTTAAATATCTGCAGCCAAACTTCTCGTCGTGCCATAAACGCAGCAGATCGACGTCTCGGCGTTTTTATATTTGACTTTTTCTTTCTGTGATTTAGTTTGTTTATTTTTACTGTGACTGTAACGTGAGGATGATGATGCGTATCTAAAGTCTACCCGGCAACAAGCGAGGAGATCAAATCTGATTGGACGATAATTCCTGACTTCCTGAAAAGCTCTTATCCAATCACGTCTCACCTTCTGTCTCTTCTTCTATCTTAGTAAAAAAAACCTGAACTCATGTTTTTATTGATGTTTTTTAAAGATGCACTGGATCATCATCATCATCACCTTCATCCTCACCGTTTGCCAAATGTAATTTTGTTGTGAAAAGGGGCATTTTATCCTGTTTTTGTTTTTGTTTTGTTTGTTTTTTGTTCTTTTTTTTATACTTTGTCCATGACTCTTCCGTTGTGTTGATGGAAAAAAAATAAAAATAAAAAAATGAGGAAGAAGTTGGAACAAAAATGAAAAGAGACAAAAAGACCAACTCCAGGCAGCTACGTATGAGTGACTACTGTAAAATGACTAACTAATAAAGAAGCAATGGGTTTGTTTTTACTGCACGACTCCAGACGTTTGTTTACATCACAACAACACAAACAACACCACATAAACAAGGCTTTAAAGCAGCTGCTTCCTGTTTGTCTCACATCTCAGTTATTGATCTTCTCTTCATGATTAATGATTTATTGATCCGCGTCTCATAATCTGAAGGAATAATTCAGATTATTAGAAGCTTCAGAATCTGATGTTTGATTAACTCTGATATTATTTATTTTATTAATCAAACTCTCAGTGAAACACAAACATTCAATCAATAGATCTGATCAGCTGCAGCGTTCCGATCAATAACTGATATCCAATAAGAGAGTTTCTGGGTGACGACTCCCGATCGGTGATGTCATCGGGGTGATGATGTCACTTCCTCTCAGTCTGTTCACACAAACACGAGTCAGAATAATTAAAAACAGTTTTATTTATGTTTATTTATGTTTATATCACTGCAGAGCTGCAAACATCAAACTGCTGAAATATTAAAGCGGTTTTATCAAATCATTTTAATAAGTTTTAACATATAAACAGAATAAAAACAAATAACAATAATATATAATGTACTATACAACTAAAATGTACATAATGAAGCAACAGTAATAAATAAACAAGTAAATAAAAATAAAGACAAAAAGCAAATAAAGAACAAATGAATAATATAAAAGCAGCAAAATCCTTCAAATAATCCAACAAAGGTTTCCGTACTTTAACAAACTGCTTTCTTTTCCCAGTAGGGTTCTGGTTCTGGTTCTGGTCCCGTCCCAGTAGGGTTCTGGTTCTTGTTCCGTCCCAGTAGGGTTCTGGTTCTGGTTCTGGTCCCGTCCCAGTAGGGTTCTGGTTCTTGTTCCGTCCCAGTGGGGTTCTGGTTCTGGTTCCGTCCCAGTAAGGTTCTGGTTCTGGTGCTGTCCCAGTAGGGTTCTGGTTCTGGTCCCTGTAGGGTTCTGGTTCTGGTGCCGTCCCAGTAAGGTTCTGGTTCTGGTGCTGTCCCAGTAGGGTTCTGGTTCCGTCCCAGTAAGGTTCTGGTTCTGGTGCCGTCCCAGTAGGGTTCTGGTTCTGGTGCTGTCCCAGTAGGGTTCTGGTTCTGGTCCCTGTAGGGTTCTGGTTCTGGTTCCGTCCCAGTAAGGTTCTGGTTCTGGTGCCGTCCCAGTAGGGTTCTGGTTCTGGTGCTGTCCCAGTAAGGTTCTGGTTCTGGTGCCGTCCCAGTAGGGTTCTGGTTCTGGTGCTGTCCCAGTAAGGTTCTGGTTCTGGTGCCGTCCCAGTAGGGTTCTGGTTCTGGTCCTGGTCCAGTAGGGTTCTGGTTCTGGTCCCAGTAGGGTTCTGGTTCTGGTCCCGTCCCAGTAAGGTTCTGGTTCTGGTCCCAGTAGGGTTCTGGTTCTGGTGCTGTCCCAGTATCACCAGTTATAACTTGTTTCTACTTTTATAAAACTGATTCTAATAAAAACTTTTGATCTCAGAATTTAAAACTTAAATCTGATGAAAGTTTTTTATCAGCAGGAAGCAAACTGAGCATGTGCAGAACGATGGCTGCTGCCGGCTTCTGATTGGAGGAATCAGAGGTTGAAACTGACCCTGGTCTCCCCTAATATGCTTTTTCTGAGACTGTTGATTTATTTACTGTTATAAACTAAAGAATAAAATCAGCTGCAGATCAATAATGGAACCAATCAATAACTGATCAGACTGCAGGTCTCAGGTGGACAGATCAATTGATTGTTGTTTTTTACTTGAACTTGTTTATTTTTTTGTGGAATTTCAAAACATTAAACACTTAAATTAAAAACAGCTGTATTTATTTATTTGTGTTTATTTATTTCCGGAACCATAAACAAACATTTTAAAAGCAAAACAAGAAACTTTAGACTTGGACACGCGCACGTACGCGCGCACATGAGATGGGGCGCGCAACAGAGGACCGAACGGGGGCGCGCGGGAGATGATGATGATGATGATGATGATGATGTGTTCAGGTGCTGCTCGTAAACTCAGAAACATTTTCTGGTTTCAAATAAAAAACATTTAATTTAATTTTAGAATTTCTGAGAAAAGTTTCAGTTTGAATATTTAAATAATATTTTAAATATCAGAACAGAAAATCTACTTTAATAATAATAATAATAAAGCAGCAGCTACAACAGTAACATGCTGCTCTAACACTGATGCTTCAGTATTAATAATCTAATGATGTCATATATAATAATATATCAGTCAGAGGGACCAAACCACTACTTTTACTGCAACACTTTAACTACATCAGGCTCAGAGTACTGATGGACTTTTACTGCAGTATTATTACTGTGCTGTGTGTTTTACTGCAGTAAATATCTCGCTGCTCTTTGTATCTATTTTCTTGCTGTGTTGTGTCGCCTCCGCCCAACCTGAACTACTTTCAGGTGTCCTGCGGTCCCTGAAGGCAGCACGTCGCCCCGTCAGCGCGTGATATCCTTCCGCGGGAGAGAAGCGCGCGGCCCTTTCCCTCCGACAGCACAGGATGTGAACGGGACGTTACTCTGCGCCACCGTTAACGTTTCCCGCCCCATCCGACTGAAACACACCGAGCTAGCACCGGGTCCCTCCGCCTGAACCCGCCCTGCGGCGCCACCGACGGAGCTCCGTGAAGAAATATAATCTGCTGCGAGCTGCGCGGCAACCGAAACCGAGAGAGAGAGAGCGAGGCTGCCGGCGGAATGGAGCTCATCACAATCCTCGAAAAAACGGTCTCTCCAGGTGATTATCAGCACCGCAGCCTCCGCACACCGCACGCCCGCGCTCCGCCGCTGTATGTTGGGGCGGCGGCTGCTCCGGTGAACCGGCGGCGGCTGCTCCGGTGAACCGGGGAAAGTTTAAAGGAGGGAAAAGCTTTGCTAGCGGGGAGCTAGCTCGCCATGCTAACGCTAACGTCACGGCCCCAGTCCCCGCAGATAACGCGGGTGACTCTGCACTCTGTCCGGCGGGTTCTCGCAGCCTGACAGCGGCGGTGACCCGCCGATCAGCCCGGTGATCCATTAAAAACGCAGTCACATAATAATCCTGCCGGTTCGGTTCGCGGAGGCTGAGCTGACAGCCGGATCCAGCTCGCGACCCTGCCCATGCCCGTTAGCCGCTGTGCTAGCCGCTGCTGCCGGCCGCCTCCCGCACGCATGCCCGGCTAACGGCTCTTTTAAACCGCTTACACCGGAGAAAAGTGCCACCAGTCGCTACTTTAGAGTTGTTCGGCTTCTTTACACCGAGTTAATGTTGTTTTTGCCGATTTGTTGTTTGTCCTGAAAACTTTATTTTTGCGTCTTGAAATGTGTCCCGGCGGCCGGCTAACGCTAGCATGCTAACGCGGCTAACACGCACGCTGGAGCCGCGGCGTGCTTCCTCCGGCGGGACCGGAGAGCCTTATCGGTGAAATCCTCCGTTAATGTCGGTCATTAGCGGGACGTATCTATAACATGCCCTCTATTTAAACCCGGTAAACCTCCCGGTTCACGGTTCATATCGGAAGCATCGCGTTAAAGGCGTGTGTTAGCATGCTAGCTGTGAGCTACATTGAATAACCCCTCTCCCCTCCTCTCCTCTCCCCGCAGATCGGAATGAACTGGAGGCGGCTCAGAAGTTTCTGGAGCAGGCGGCCATAGAGAACCTGGTTAGTATGTTGTTAGCATGTTGGGTGTGTGGACTGTGGAGGGGAAGCTAACAGACCTGCTGCTACAGGCAGACATGCAGCAGCAGCAGCATGGAGGAGCTCAGGACAGCTGCTGCCCCCCCCCTCACCCCCCCACTAAAACACACACACACACACACACACACACACACACACACACACACACACACAGCCTGCTAGCGTTAGCATTTCATGGAGGCAGCTACACCCATCTGATGTGGTGAGAGCTGCAGATTCAGCGTTCAGCAGCTAATATGTCGCTTTATGACGTTTAAAGGCTCATTTCACCCAAAATGATGAAACACAGACACACTGGTCAAACTGGTTCTGCTCCACTGGTTCTGTCTCCCAGTTAGAGGATTTTAAACCAGTCAGCAGCAGCAGTGGTGGGCAAACAGCGGCTCGTGGGCCAAGTCTGGTCCTGAAGTTCTGACTTTAACAAACCTGCAAATAACAGAATAAATCCCAGTAAACATCTGCTGCTCCCACATCTGGAGAGAGCCGTTCCCAGTGTTCCCAGTGTTCCCAGTGTTCCCAGCTTTCCCAGTGTTCCCAGCGTTCCCAGCGTTCCCAGTGTTCCCAGCGCTCCCAGTGTTCCCAGCGTTCCCAGTGTTCCCAGCGTTCCCAGCGTTCCCAGCGTTCCCAGCGTTCCCAGTGTTCCCAGCGTTCCCAGGGTTCCCAGTGTTCCCAGCGTTCCCAGTGTTCCCAGCGTTCCCAGTGTTCCCAGCGTTCCCAGCGTTCCCAGCGTTCCCAGTGTTCCCAGCGTTCCCAGCGTTCCCAGCGTTCCCAGCGTTCCCAGTGTTCCCAGCGTTCCCAGCGTTCCCAGCGTTCCCAGTGTTCCCAGTGTTCCCAGTGTTCCCAGCGTTCCCAGCGTTCCCAGGGTTCCCAGCCTTCCCAGCAGTCATTTACAGCTGCAGGTGGAAGTAAAGCAACTGTAACGTTGACAGATATCTGCTGGATTTGGCTCGTTTTTGACGCTGAAGCTTCAGATTATGAAGGTTTAAAGTTTGTTTTGATCCTTTTATGAATCTGTTTATTAATTAAAACAGGCTGTTTCCATGGTAACGTGCTGGATAATAAACTGCAGCTTCAATCAGTTAATTAATCTTTAAAATGCTGCTGAGTTACAGTTTAAAGAAACTATTATTATTATTATTATTATTATTATTATTATTATGAGGATAGATTCAAATATCCCGATACTTTGGATCAAACAGCTCGATCAATACTGTACGGAGGATTATTGGTGCTGATCAATAATCATCAATATTGACAAAGTGATTAGAGAATTTACTGTTATTGAGCTTTTAAAACCAGGAAAAGATACTGATGTGACGATATCTGGCTCCATATCGATATATCGGCCTGATATTATTATCGGCTGTGGATGTTAAATATCTGTAGAATCAAACAGCTGATTGATCAATAACAGTCTGATCAGTCTGTCAGACTGTTCCCATGCTGATCAATACTTCCTGACGATGACGTCATCAAACATTCAGTTCACTGTTAAAGACTGGTAACCATAGAAACGAGTCAAACTGATCGATTAATCGATCGATTGATCAGAATAGTTGCTGATTAACGTGTCGGTTGGTTATTGATCATCACAGCTGTGGAGTTTATTGTGCTTTGCTGACTAATAACAGATCAATAACCTTCCTCACCCACTCTGATGATGATGAAGCACTTTGATTTTACAGTTATTGATCAGAAGCACTTCCTGTCATAGAGATGATCAGTCGTCTCTGATCAATACGCAGCTGAAGAATCGGATCAATAACGTCCCAGTTTAACCAGTTAACTGGTTGAAAACCATCTCCAGCTCTGCACCAATCAGCTGCCTCCGTCCACGCCGCTGCTAGCTTACAGTTAGCAGTTAGCTTACCTTTAGCCTGTGCTGCTAGCATAGCGTAGCGTCGTTAGCGTTGCTACAGGAAGTAGCTTCTCACCGAGCCGCCGCTGTAACTGAAACACATTAAAATGTTTCCTGCTGATGTTACAGGATGTGACCTTTAACCTTTAACTAGTTTCATCACTTCCTGTTTTGACCACTACAGAGAACACGCTAGGAGCTGATTGGCTGATGTAGCAGCGTTCATCTATAGATCTGATATATGATCAATAATATAAACATCGACACAAAACTACAAACAGCTGAGTCACACAAACTGGTTTAAACACAGCTACGCTACGCTATGCTAAGCTAATGATGCTAGCCATGCTAACTCCGTGTGGCGTTCAGGCGGCGCTTCAGTTCACAGGAAGTCAAACAGCAGACTGGTCAAACTGGGAACCAGCAAGGAGAAGGCGTCCTGGTCCTGCTGCTGAGTCCGTGTTTTTATAAACGGCTTAAAAACAATAAAATAAAAACAAACATTTAAATAAAAAGACAAAAACAATAAAAGTTCAGCAGTTTCCTGATTTATGAAACAAACCTTTTATTTGTTTTTCCTCGTTAAACTGAGTCATGATGGTCGTCATGGAGACGCCAGCGCCTGTCATGGTAATCCTCCTTTTGTTACCGTAGCGACGGGGACGAAGCAGCTGCTGTTGGTGTAGAAAGCTCCGACAGACTGATGATGACCAGCTGTTAGCGTCCCTTTAGCCTTACTGTGTTATTGTCTGTCAGTGATGAACCTACAGAGACTCTGCAGCTCCTCTCAGCTCATCGTTTATCTGTCCGGCTGTTCTGGTTGACTCTCAGCGGCTCTCATAGCGTCAGAGAGAAGAAGCCGCTGTTCACTACCTGCTCACAGTTAGCTGGAGACTAGCTGGTAGCATTTAGCAGCTAAAGAGCAGATATCAGATTGGACAGAAACACGACTCCACATGAAGGATAAATCAAACACATCAACTTGAAGATGATGTCAGAAGGTTTCTGCTGAAAAACTGTGAAAGATTGAAACTGTAAAGGACCGAGACCAGAACCCTGAGGAACCCCAACGCTAATTATCTACAGAAAACAGCTAACTTTAATGTTTTATTGCTTTCAGTTCATTACATGTTTCTGATTCTTCTGTGATCTCTCCATCTCCTCCTCCTCCTTCTCCTCCTCCTCCTGCTCCTCCTCCTCCTCCTCCTCCTCCTCCTCCTGCTGCTCCTCCTCCTCCTCCTCCTCCTCCTCCTGCTCCTCCTCCTCCTCCTCCTCCTCCTGCTCCTCCTCCTCAGCCCACGTTCCTGGTGGAGTTGTCCAAAGTCTTGGCGAACCCAGGAAACACTCAGGTGGCTCGTGTGGCGGCCGGCTTGCAGGTGAAGAACTCTCTGACCTCCAAAGACCCCGACGTGAAGACGCAGTACCAGCAGAGATGGCTGGCCATCGACGCCAACGCTCGCCGCGAGATCAAAAACTACGTAAGTACGGCGGGGGGAGCCTCCACGCCGCCGCCGCAGGTTGTTGTGATGCGTTTGGCGTCCGGTCCTCACCGCCCGTCTCGTCTCTCAGGTTTTACAGACTCTGGGGACGGAGACGTATCGGCCCAGCTCGGCGTCGCAGTGCGTCGCCGGGATCGCCTGCGCAGAGATCCCCGTCAACCAGTGGCCCGAGCTGATCCCCCAGCTGGTCGCCAACGTCACCGACCCCTCCAGCACCGAACACATGAAGGAGTCCACGCTGGAGGCCATCGGATACATCTGCCAGGACATCGTGAGCCACCACACATCAACACACATCAACACACATCAACACACTTCAACACACATCAACACACATCAACACACATCAACACACTTCAACACACTTCCTGTTTGTGTCCAACAGCTTCAGAATAAAACACAAGAACTGAATAATAATAATAATAATAATAATAAATGACTGTAACACTAAAGTGTGTCAGAAATAACAATCTAACTTTTATAATTAATGTACCAACCAACTCCACCGACTCAGCTCTGCCTATAACGACTCTGGCCCTCGTTAGGCTGGCCGTCGTTAGGCTGGCCCTCGTTAGGCTGGCCCTCGTTAGGCTGGCCCTTGTTAGGCTCGTTAGCAAACTGAAGTCTTTCTTAATGTTTAATTTCTTGTTGGACACAAACGGCTTTCTGTCATTTTTCCATAAAGAGAAACTTGAGATGGTTTAATGGTTGCAGCTGTCGATCAGGGTCTCTCTAACCCGCTTCTGGTTCTGGTTCTGGTTGTTCAGGATCCGGAGCAGCTGCAGGAAAACGCCAACCAGATCCTGACGGCCATCATCCAGGGCATGAGGAAGGAGGAGCCCAGCAACAACGTCAAGCTGGCCGCCACCAACGCACTCCTCAACTCCCTGGAGTTCACCAAAGCCAACTTCGACAAGGAGGTACGCACCCGTAGGGACCAGGATCCAGACCCTTAGAGACCAGGACCCAGACCCTTAGAGACCAGGATCCAGACCCTTAGAGACCGGGATCCAGACCGTTAGGGACCGGGATCCAGACCCTTAGGGACCAGGATCCAGACCCTTAGGGACCAGGATCCAGACCCTTAAGAAACCAGGATCCAGACCCTTAGAGACCAGGATCCAGACCGTTAGAGACCAGGATCCAGACCGTTAGGGACCGGGATCCAGACCCTTAGAGACCAGGATCCAGACCCTTAGAGACCAGGACCCAGACCCTTAGGGACCAGGATCCAGACTGTTAGGGACCAGGACCCAGATCCTTAGGGACCAGGACCCAGACCCTTAGGGACCAGGATCCAGACCCTTAGGGACCAGGATCCAGACCCTTAGGGACCAGGATCCAGACCGTTAGGGACCAGGATCCAGACCGTTAGGGACCAGGATCCAGACCGTTAGGGACCAGGATCCAGACCGTTAGGGACCCGGATCCGGACCCTTAGGGACCCGGATCCAGATCCTTAGGGACCGGGATCCAGACTCTTAGGGACCAGGATCCAGACCCTTAGAGACCAGGATCACGACACTTTAGAAAGTCTCTGCAGTGTTTAATCTGGTCTCAGTAAAGATGTTGAAGTCAGCAGGTAGTTTACTGACAGGTGAGCAGTTTACTGGTAGTTTACTGGTAGTTTACTGACATTTTACTGTAGTTTACTGACAGGTGGGTAGTTTACTGGCAGTTTACTGGTAGTTTACTGGTAGTTTACTGTAGTTGATGATGTTGCTTCTGTTTCAGACGGAGAGACATTTCATCATGCAGGTGGTTTGTGAAGCTACACAGTGTCCCGACACCAGAGTGAGTAACTACACAACAACTACACAACAACTACACAAACTGCACAATAAATAAACAAACAGCTTCTGGATTCACAAAACAAACTGATTTAATTGAATTTGTTTCAAGTTCAAACATCTAAACACCTGAGACGCTCTAACACTGTGTGTGTGTGTCTCTCTGTGTGTGTGTGTGTGTGTGTGTGTGTGTCTCTGTGTGTGTGTGTGTGTGTGTTGCAGGTGCGGGTCGCAGCCTTACAGAACCTGGTGAAGATCATGTCTCTGTACTATCAGTACATGGAGACCTACATGGGTCCTGCTCTGTTCGCGGTGAGACCTTCTTCCTCCACACTCACTGAACTCGTCTCAGAGACGCCAGGACTTTAACTCTCCTCTTCTTCCTCCTCCTCCTCCTCCTCCCCCTCCTCCTCCCCCTCCTCCTCTTCCTCCTCCTCCTCTTCCTCCCCCTCCTCCTCCTCCTCCTCCTCCTCCTCCTCCTCCAGATCACCATCGAGGCGATGAAGAGCGACATCGACGAGGTGGCCTTACAGGGCATTGAGTTCTGGTCCAACGTGTGCGATGAGGAGATGGACCTGGCCATCGAGGCCTCGGAGGTCCGTCAGCTCGCCGTTTCTGAATGTTCAGACTTTAAGCAGCTGTTGCGTCTCCTCACTGTGTCTCTCCGTCTCTCGTCCAATGGCAGGCCTCGGAGCAGGGACGGCCTCCGGAGCACACCAGCAAGTTCTACGCCAAAGGGGCGCTGCAGTACCTGGTCCCCATCCTGACGCAGACCCTCACCAAACAGGTACCGCCCCCGGGCCGCCGCCTTCACCCGCTCCGCTTTGTCTCGTTGACTCGTTCTTTGTTTTGAGGTTTGAGCGCCGTCGTCTTCGTCTCCGCAGGACGAGAACGACGACGACGACGACTGGAACCCGTGCAAGGCGGCGGGCGTGTGTCTGATGCTGCTGGCCACGTGCTGCGAGGACGACGTGGTTCCTCACGTCCTGCCTTTCATCAAAGAACACATCAAACACCCCGACTGGCGCTACCGCGACGCCTCCGTCATGGCGTTCGGCTCCATCCTGGAAGGACCTGAACTCAACCAGCTCAAACCGCTGGTCATACAGGTGAGCCGCCGTCCGCTGGGGGTGGGGGTGTGTGTGTGTGTGTGTGTGTGTGTGTGTGTGTGTGTGTGTGTGTGTCTAACCTCCTCCTCCTCCTCCTCTGCAGGCGATGCCCACGCTGATCGAGCTGATGAAGGACCCCAGCGTGGTCGTCAGGGACACCACGGCGTGGACGGTGGGGAGGATCTGCGAGCTGCTGCCTGAAGCCGCCATCAACGAGGTCTACCTGGCGCCCCTGCTGCAGTGTCTGATCGAGGGTCTGGGGGCCGAACCCAGAGTGGCCTCCAACGTCTGCTGGGTGAGCGGGGGGGCGGGGCCACAGAGTATGACATCACTGCAGTCCGTGCTGCTCGTTAACCGCTAATGGATTAATCCCAGACAGCTGCTGGTGGACTTTACTCCTCATGAGAGTAACACAGAGATTATTAACCAATCAGAATTCAGTCTGAGAGCGCATCGACCAATCAGACTGCAGGACTAGAAAACAGCTTTTATTAGTTTGTTTCAGTCAAACAAACATCAGATTATTAACTTCAGTCTGCTGTTTGTGTGTCAGACTGATGATAGAACATCACTGACTGCTGCTGCTTCAAACAGGAGTATCTGGTCCCGGTTCCAGGTCCTGGTCCCGGTTCCAGGTCCTGGTCCCGGTTCCAGGTCCTGGTCCTGGTCCTGGTTCCGGTCCTGGTCCTGGTTCCGGTCCTGGTCCTGGTTCCGGTCCTGGTTCCGGTCCTGGTCCTGGTCCTGGTCCTGGTCCTGGTCCTGGTCCTGGTTCCGGTCCTGGTTCCGGTCCTGGTCCTGGTTCCGGTCCTGGTTCCGGTCCTGGTTCCGGTCCTGGTCCTGGTTCCGGTCCTGGTTCCGGTCCTGGTTCCGGTCCTGGTCCTGGTCCTGGTCCTGGTTCCGGTCCTGGTCCTGGTTCCGGTCCTGGTTCCGGTCCTGGTCCTGGTTCCGGTCCTGGTTCCGGTCCTGGTCCTGGTCCTGGTTCCGGTCCTGGTCCTGGTCCTGGTCCTGGTCCTGGTTCCGGTCCTGGTCCTGGTTCCGGTCCTGGTCCTGGTTCCGGTCCTGGTCCTGGTCCTGGTCCTGGTCCTGGTTCCGGTCCTGGTCCTGGTCCTGGTTCCGGTCCTGGTCCTGGTCCTGGTCCTGGTCCTGGTCCTGGTCCTGGTCCAGGTCCCGGTCCCGGTCCCGGTCCCGGCCCTGGTCCTGCAGCCTCCCAGTGTCTCAGTCAGATGAATAACCGCGGCGTTCTTCTTCTCCTCTCCTGTCAGGCGTTCTCCTCTCTGGCGGAGGCGGCCTACGAGGCCACGGACGCAGCGGAGGACCAGGAGGAGCCCAGCACCTACTGCCTCTCCTCCTCCTTCGAGATCATCGTCCAGAAGCTCCTGGAGACCACCGACAGGTAGGAACCAGTCAGCTGATCAGACTGTAAACATCCAGGGACAAAGGAAGGAACATGAACAGTTGAGACTCTGTAGTTTCTGTTTTTGGCGCCAAAATGAAGGCGAGCGACCACGATGAGTCACAGCAGCGTCTCAGCCGCCTCTGAGCGCCGGGTTCAAGCTCAGCAGTTAGGAAGACGCGGCTTCCTGCCGCAGGACTTCCTGCTCAGCGTGAAGGAGGAAGTGTGAACCGCAGCTGTAGAAACACGCTGCGTATCAACATGTATGAAGCGTGACCTCAGACACGCTGACAACACGCCGGGCTCTCCGCTGGCGTGCCGGAGTCTCTGATGGTTAACAGGACGCCATTTTAGCTTCTTCAGAGGCCGCGGCGCCTCCATGAGCTGAACCGAAACCAAAACCACACGCTCAGCGTCACTGCTGCTGTTCACATTATTCTGTCCACTGAGAGCTTTGATCACAAACTGTGGAGCTGGTTGTTTATTTGTTTATTTGTTTGTTTGTTTATTTGTTTGTTTATTTGTTTGCGTGCAGACCCGACGGACACCAGAACAACCTGCGCTCTGCCGCCTACGAGGCTCTGATGGAGATCGTGAAGAACAGCGCCAAAGACTGCTACCCTGCAGTCCAGAAAACCACCCTGGTCATCATGGAGAGGCTGCAGCAGGTCCTGCAGATGGAGGTGAGGCTCCAGGTCCAGAACCAGGAGGGTCCGGAACCAGGAGGGTCCGGAACCAGGAGGGTCCAGCACGGGGAGGGTCCAGAACCGGGAGGGTCCAGAACCGGGAGGGTCCAGAACCGGGAGGGTCCAGAACCAGGAGGGTCCAGCACAGGGAGGGTCCAGCACGGGGAGGGTCCAGAACCGGGAGGGTCCAGAACCGGGAGGGTCCAGAACCGGGAGGGTCCAGAACCGGGAGGGTCCAGAACCAGGAGGGTCCAGCACAGGGAGGGTCCAGCACGGGGAGGGTCCAGAACGGGGAGGGTCCGGAACCGGGAGGGTCCGGAACCGGGAGGGTCCGGAACCGGGAGGGTCCAGAACCGGGAGGGTCCGGAACGGGGAGGGTCCGGAACCGGGAGGGTCCGGAACGGGGAGGGTCCAGAACCGGGAGGGTCCGGAACCGGGAGGGTCCAGAACAGGGAGGGTCCAGAACCGGGAGGGTCCAGAACAGGGAGGGTCCAGAACCGGGAGGGTCCAGAACAGGGAGGGTCCAGAACCAGGAGGGTCCAGCACAGGGAGGGTCCAGAACCAGGAGGGTCCGGAACCGGGAGGGTCCAGAACAGGGAGGGTCCAGAACCGGGAGGGTCCAGAACAGGGAGGGTCCAGAACCAGGAGGGTCCAGCACAGGGAGGGTCCAGAACCAGGAGGGTCCGGAACAGGGAGGGTCCAGAACAGGGAGGGTCCAGAACCAGGAGGGTCCGGAACAGGGAGGGTCCAGTGTTTGTGTTCATGTATCAGGTTTACTGTTTAAATAACTGATCAATAGTTGATCAATAGTTGATCAATAGTCTGGTCTGTGATGATAAATCATGCACCACGCTGACCGTGATGTAAAACACAACCACATTTATCTGAGACCTGCTGCTCGTTAACTTTAAACCTCGTTAATGATCCTTTAACTCGTTAAGATCAGCACGACCTTCCTCTCTAATGATGTCACTTCCTGTCTAATGATGTCACTTCCTGTCTCCAGTCCCACATCCAGAGCACCTCAGACAGAATCCAGTTCAACGACCTGCAGTCGCTGCTGTGTGCCACTCTACAGGTGAGACGCCCCTGAGCCGTCGCCATGACAACGAACATTCAGCCCCACGTGTGTTGTGTTTGTGTTTTTTCCTCACGGCTGCTTCCTGTTTGTTTCAGAACGTGCTGCGTAAAGTTCAGCACCAGGACGCCCTGCAGATCTCTGACGTGGTGATGGCGTCGCTGCTCAGGATGTTCCAGAGCACGGCCGGCTCCGGCGGCGTGCAGGAGGACGCCCTGATGGCGGTCTCTACACTGGTGGAAGGTACGGAGAGACTCACACACACACACTCACACACTCAAACACACACACACACACACACACACACACACACACTCACACTCACACACACACACACACACACTCTCTCTCACCCTGCGGTGTCGGCAGGAAGCTGACTGTGTGTGTGTGTGTGTGTGTGTGTGTGTTCTGCAGTTCTGGGCAGTGACTTCCAGAAGTACATGGATGCCTTCAAACCGTTCCTCGCCATCGGACTGAAGAACTACGCTGAGTATCAGGTACGCTGTTACTTCCTGTTAACTCTGATCAATAAGCCTTTAGAGTCTCAGCCGCCATCAACTCTGGTTACTGGAGCTTTCAGTCAGGTGACGCTGGGCTTCATCCCGTCACTGATCAGGTTGATCATTAGTCATCAATACCACTGCTCTATAAACACAAATGTTATTTACAGCTGATCATTAATGTTTCAGCTCTGATAGTGAA
>CM055856.1:15550036-15765679 GCA_029490765.1 Euthynnus affinis | reverse complement strand
CACACACACACATCCTCATCCTGCCGGCTGTGACATCACTACATCCTGCTGACTTCATCACATCCTGCTGTGACATCAGCAGACGGACTCAGAACCTGATCCCAACCCCTGCTGCTCCAACAAGAGGTCAGAAGTCAGAGGTGCTGCTGACCTCTGACCTCTGACCTCCAATCACTACAAAATAACTAAAATTAAAAAATAAATAAATAAAAAAAATAAAATAAAAAATAAAAAAATAATAATAATAATAACACATTAAGTAAAAAACATAAATTAAACAAAACTGAAAGTGAGTTGAAGTTTTTCTCAGTTTGATTATTGATGATCGATCGGCTGATAACGGGGTCTTACCTGTGAGGGGGGCGGGGTCGGGGCCGGTGCCGGTTCAGGAGGAGCTACGGGACTCGTCAGAGCCTCCACGTCCAGGTTCAGGTCCTGGATGGACTCGTAGATGTGGTTTGAGTCCTCCCCCTTCAGTGAGTCCTCCTCCTCGCTGGACTCCTCCTCATCCGGCTCTATGGGGGGCTCCAGGTCTTGGTCCAGGTCGTCATGGCCACCTGCCGAGGTAGTACCATGGGGGGGGACCACGGGGACCACCGGAGTCTCCACAGGGATGGGCTGGGTTTGGGAGCGGGGTGTGGGGAGGGGGTCTGCTGGGCTGAAACTGGGGATCCAGGGTTTCTCAGAGTCTCCGTGGTCATCCAGGACAACCGGCAGGTGTGGCTCCTTTTTTCTTAGAGTGCTGTCGGCCACGTTTGTAGTCCCGCTGTTTGTCGTGGTTCCAGGCTCTGCAGGACCAGCAGGAGGGTTACTGGGGTGTCGCTGTGGCGGCACCACCAGGGCAGACAGGTCCTGGAAGTCCAGCGGGACGCCGAACGTTGACATGCGGTTCTCGGACTTGCGGTACCCGGTCGAGGCATCAGGTCTGAGCCGGATTGTCACTTCGTCCCCCGGTTTGGCTTTGTTCCCGCTGGGCTCCTCCAGAGTCTTTGGCACCGGGACAGGGACAGGGACAGGGACAGGGACCGGGACTGGGACCGGAGCCACCACAGGAACCACCAGCGGTTCAGGGCTGGGCGGGTCAGCGAAGTCCAACGGCGAGGGGACGTCTGGCGGCAGCTCCCGGACGTACTTGGCAGGGATGTAGAAGGGTCTGGATACGCCGTCCCCTCGGACCTGCCACCAGTGCTCGTTGGTCTTGGCCAGCAGGGTGTAGCGCTCGTTGGGTTTGATGGAGACCAGAGCTCCATCCCGACCCTGATACTCATACTGAAACTCCACCAGGACCAGACCTAGACCTGCAGGACCCAGACCACACAGGAGGGTCAGAGGGAACAAGGAAGACCAGGATCGAGCACATTGAGCACGACGTCTCGTATCTGACTGCAGGTAAGACGAGGACTCACCTCTGCTGAGCAGGGAGGAGGTCGCTGCCATGGTGACGACCCTGGGCTCCTCAGACGCCACCCCTCAGGCAGACGGGCAGGTCACTCTGAAGATGAGGGGTCAAAGGTCAGAGCTGGTCAGCAGCTTCCTTAAAGAGACAGAACGGAGGTCAGATTCATGACGCTGCTTCAGATGTGACTGAACTTTGTCTCATAAATAAAGAGTCTCTCCTCTAAACACAGAATCCTGAAAACAAGACACCTGTTTGTCACGATGATTATGTTTGTACAATAAAATGATCCTGAAATATCGAGACAATTAACTTATAGTCTCAAAATAAAATGAAATAAAGTGTTCAACAGCTTCTGTTTAGAGTTAAATGCATTAAAACAGATTCTTTGTAAACAGAGACAGAGAGGAATGACAGTTATGTGTTTCTCTGGTTCTTCATGTCAGAACAAGTCCAACATTCAGATCTCCTGCAGTTCCTGAAGCTAACGGATCCAGCGCTCAGATCTCCTGCAGTTCCTGAAGCTAACGGATCCAGCGCTCAGATCTCCTGCAGTTCCTGAAGCTAACAGATCCAGCGCTCAGATCTCCTGCAGCTCCTGAAGCTAACGGATCCAGCGCTCAGATCTCCTGCAGCTCCTGAAGCCAACACGCTTCATATTTTCAGCACTTCTCTGTCCGTGTTGGTGTCCTGCAGCAAAACGTCACGTCAGGTTTATGTTGTGATGTTCGGAGGGAAAAGAGACGCCGTCAACTCAAACGGCTCTCAGCTGTTCTTCACTATGTTCGAGGTTTAAATCTTGTAATATTAAGATTTCTTTAGCAAAATATTACAACAATATTATCAGTATTACACCTTTCTTTCTCAAAATATCAAAAAACATTTTCAAAATATTCTTAATGTATTACATTTTTTTCAAAAATATTACAATCTTTTCATCTTAAATATTTGTAACTTTCATTCTCAAACTATGAAAAAGTGTTTTCAACACAGTATGTCTTTATTATTTGATAAAATATTTTTTTCCTCAAAATATTTACTATTTTTGTCCACTTACAACTTTTTTATCCTCAAAATGTAACTTTTTTTTATCAACAAAGTTCAGTTTTTACTCAAAATTTTGATTTTTTTCTCAAATAAATATTTAAAATTCCTCCCAACTTTTAAAACATCTCAGTTTTAACGGTTAGAGGTGAAAAAAAGTGATATAAAAACTTGTTTCCAACAAAAGGAGCTGCTGCCCAGGAGCCTCTGAGCAAGGCAGCCACACACACACACACACACACACACACACACACACACACACACACACAGAACAATAGCAGGAGGCCAGTGGTGTTTATGGAGGGAAGTGTCGGCTCTTCCTGCCAGCTGACCGTGTAGGCCCCGCCCCCCGGTGACGTCACGGCGGGGGGACAGTGAGCGGCCATGTTTGGATGGAAGAAGGTTAACGTGTGTGAGTGTGTGTTTCCTGTCTTTGTACAGGAACAATAGTCGGACTCTGTCAGTGGCAGCAGATCTGCAGAGTTTCAGTCTGTTTCTCTTCTCGGTTCCTCAGACGGCGTGAATTTAACCTGCAGGCGTCTCTGATCAAATCTCCACTTTTAAAAACATATTTTATAAACTCACCACCGCGTCTGAACACACCACGCCTCTTTTAATACTCTGATTCTTAATTTTGCTTTAATGCACCAGATGTGTTTGAATATCAGGATGTTTTAATTTCTTTTTTCTGTTTTTGCTATTTAACGTCACCTTTGCTCTTTAATATTAAAACGCCTTCACCCCCTGCTGTCCTGCTGTGAAGTGCTTCCTTACTTTGTATGTTTTTATTTACTTATTTTATTTAAAAGACTTTTCCCACAGACTTACATTATGAAAGAGATGTCTGTAAATCAGCAGATATGTGTCACAGAGTGTCACAACCTGCAAAAATGACTCATCTATCTATCTAAATACATTTAGATCGATCACATTTCAAAAACCTCGAAGAGCCGCTTTGCTTCATGCATCATAGAAATGAGCGAAGCCCCGCCTCCAACGCCATAATAAGTTTTATTTCTTTTCTTTGAAGTTGACGTATTGCTGCTTTATGAAGATATTTCTGAAACATCTTGCCGGTGTTGTAGTGCTCATGTCCAGGACTCGTGACTCCACTTGTGACTCAAGCATTGACTGCATTAGCTGATAAAGAAGTAATATGTATATCTACACTCCGGTTCACGTCACAGCGTCGCTGGTATGGAAGTGTGAGTGAAGAAGACACAAAGCTTGCAATTTGTAAAACCTTAAAGCTCTAATCTGTAATTATTCCACATTAAAATGTGTGAAAACAACTAGACCTATGTTCTATATGTTGTTGAGTTGTGTTCTTACATTAATGTTCAAACCCAGAGAAATCTGTCATTTTAATCAAAGTAACGGACCGTTTCATTTGGTGGCCTGTCGATGGCGTCATACCTCCTCTACCAAAGAGCCACAACAACACAACAACAACTGACACATCTGATTGGATTATAAATGGATTTTTATCTACATCATTTATTCTTTATTCAGATTGATTTCACTGTTTGTATTTGACATATTTTAACCTGCATCCTGTTGGGTTCAGATGTTTCAAGATTCCATTTTCTAAACATTCATTCTAAACCTTCTTCAAAGTTATGTTATTTATTCTTTATTGACATTTGGTGACTGCAGTTTGTCAGAGATCAGCTGTGCTTCTCTGGCCTCAGCTCTGAAGTCCAACCCCTCCCATCTGAGAGAGCTGGATCTCATTAATAGTTTTCAGTCGGCAGCAGAGAATTCACCACTTTAAAGCTTTTTTTGTCCAGATTAAACAAACCAGATGTGATGCTATCTGTGAAAATCAGTCTGAACAACCAGAAGATTTCACAACATGTTGAACTATTATTTTAAAGCTCTAAACTGTAATTATTCCAGATTAAAATGTGTAAAACCAACTAGACCTATGTTTGTCCGCTACAATGGCGTCTAGCAAAGAGTAACTTACACACATACAAGATAATACATGGGCTTTGTTGTGCTTGTTCCACACAAACTGTTAGAAATGGACTTTTATTCAGTTTGAAGCCACATTTTCATGATAAATTTAGCTGGTTTTTAACTTGATCTTTTAGCCGCAAGAAGGATTTTAGTCATTGGACGTCTGGATCTTAAACATTAATGTGAAATCACATCATTTTTGTTGAATGTAGACTTTTTTTTTTATTTGTATACCGGCTCTTTGAGCGTTGGCCAGACTGGAGCCTCCAAACCTTCCTTCATGTGTAGTTTTACGTTTGTGGGTCTTGATTGATTTTAAGGTTTTAATTCACAGTGTTTTGTCTTTAACTTCCTGCTTATTTTACATGTATGTGTTGATCCAGGAAATGCAACAACTAACTTATAAAGATACACAATAGAAGATTCTTCAGCAGGTAAACAGTCGAACCTGCTTTCACACAACCGAGCCAGGTGTGTTTCAGGTGTGTGAGAGACTCTGACACGCTGGAATGCAACCTAACCCCCCCCTATTCCTTCTCTTTCTCTGTTCATCTCTCAACCACACCCTCCCCGCCAGGCTGGTATGTACACACACACACACACACACACACACACACACACACACACACACACACACTCACCAACCACAGGACTGAAGTGTGTGAGAAAAGAAACGGAGCGAGCTGTCAATCATCAAACCGAGTTCAAGTGTTTGTGGCAGCGACTCGCCCGTCCACCAATCACAGGAGAGAAGAATGTAAAGGAGAATTCCACCAGAAAACCTGAAAAGAGATCCAGGCCGATGTGTCATGTGACACCGTAAACCCTGCAGCCAATCAGGGTGTGAGAAGCTCTGCAGTGGATTCGACCTTTAGCCCCTGTGTGAGTGCGGGTGTGGTTACAGTCAGAGCTGCACACACGCTGTCGACAGACAGAAATAACTGAGTTTAAATCATGAACGTCAGCTGACTCCGCCTCCTGAAGGCTGCAGAGAAAACAACAACAACAAAAAAAGGAAGAGAGGAAGAGTTTATTTGATCCACAGCTACTGTAACAAATCCTGCTCTCTGACTGGCTGTCTGTTCAAATGACCTCAAACTGTTTAACAACACTCCATTACACCACAGGTAACCATGGCAACGGGAGTGATGCCTCAGGTTAACTGTCTCCTATTGTGAGTTTATTATGTTTGAATGTTTAAATTATATTAAGAATCTCCTCCAGGGCCTCTAATATCTACGAAACACCTGGAAACACCTGGAAACACCTGGAACATCAGCAAGACCTCCACAGCATCATCAGCAAGGGCATTTATTATCTCCTCAAGGACCTCTCCTTCCTTTTCAAGGCCCTCTGCAACCCACTCAAGGTCCCTACATCCTCATGAACAACCTCTACAAGCCCTTACAGACCCTCTGAAACCTGTTGAAGGACCTTTTGAACAATTGTGGAGACTGATCAGAGGGTCGGCGGTTCGCTGGTGGAATGACAGTTTGCTGCCATCAGTGTGTGAGTGTGACTGAAACTTTGTGAAGCCTTTTGGATAAAAGTGAAATATAAATGCAGCCATTTACTATTGTTATTTACAATAACTGATAACTCCTCTACTTATTACCTCTGGAAACTCTTCAAGGACCTCTCCTTTCTTTTCAAGGCCCTCTCAAACCCCCTCAAGATCCCCACAAACTCCACAAAGACCTGCTGAAGGACTGCACAGCCTTTCCGATGACAACTACATCACTTAAAGGACCTTTGCAGCCTCCTCAGGAACATCTCAACGACCACTGATAACTCCTCAAGGACCTCTAATATCTACTTAATACATCTGGGAACTCCTCAAAGGCCCCTGAAACTTCTCCAAGGTCCCTCCATGCCCCTCAAAGACCTCTTGATTCTATCAGAGGATCTTATAGCTTCTTCAAAGTCTAAACTAAGCTAACCATGCCCACAGAGAACTCTGCTCTCTGATTGGCTGTCAGGTGTCTTTTTAAATCAAAGTTCAGGTAAAGTTTCACCGGCCGGCGTTCTGAAGTCATTTTTCTGTCAGACAGCATTCGTCATCAACATGAAACCGTCTTTTTGAACTCATTATGGCTCTGACCGTCTCCATAGCAGCAGCAGCTGAGGATCATGGGTATTGTAGTATTTAGACATGTTCACCAAACTGACACCAGCTGAGTTTCAGTTTTTATGTCCTCAGTCTTGAATTTTTGTTTTTTTAATAAAGAATCAGATATTTTCATTGAACTGAGTCTCAAACGACGTCGGTGAGAAACGTGAACGAGACTTTTACTGCAGAAACATCTGAAATCGCTCACTTCACAACACGGTTAAAATATATATCGGACAAATGTCTGTGCTGTATGTTTAAATATCAGCTCTGCTGTATATTGTTTGTTTTTCCAGTGAACAGGTTTCTGATTGTAATTTCTGATTTTGTTTCTAGTTTTTCTCGTTTGTGCAGCTTTGATTCAAATAAAAATAACTTTGTATTGGAGTGAATTAATATCTCTGGTGTTTTGAAATTAAGAATCTGTAAACAAAAAAATAACTAATATCTGTTTTTATTTATCCAAATATGTAGCTTCTGTTTTGATTTTACTGGACTGAACAGAAGTGGACAGTTTTATTCTGAAACTTTCCTCTTTCTTTTTTAAACAATAAGAAACTTAAACTTACAAACAAAATAAAACATCAGCTGGTTTTATTTGTTTTGAACTTATTGCAGAAACAGCTTCAGACGTGTGAAGGCGATCAGACGGAAGACTGAAACATCTTAATGTGGAGACATTACATCCAAACACAGTTAAACTGTTTCCACGGTTACGCTGCATTCACAAGTGTGATGTCTGTCTGGATGATGTTTCTCTGAATGGACGAAGCTGCATTAATATTTAGCTTCAAGTCACCGCAGATGTTTTCTGTATTAATGTTTCTCTGACTAGCGTAGTTTCCACCAGCTGATGTTTTTCTGCAACATCAAGATATTAAAGTGAAAAAACAACAACCAGGTTTGTTGTCTCTGAACATTTCACTCGAACGTTTAGTATCAACATCTCTGTAACATTAATACGGTAATGAACAACATTTTCTCATCATGTTGAGAGGAAACGTGATTCATATGTGCTGCTGCAGTTTAGTGGTGTCTGAGGGTCAGAGAGCAGCTGTACCTGCTGTCAGGTGAGTGTCAGTCACAGAAGCACAACAACAAACCTCCACAGTCTGTTTCAGCTGCTGCAGGTACAAATAAAGAAAACTAGAGAAAGCAGCACTTTGGACCAAGAAAATTCATGTGTTCAAATCAAACAGGAAGCAACACCGACTGTCATTTACTGTTTTTCATCATGTTTTTTTTTTTTAAAGTGAAAAACAGAAGTGGACGAAGCTGCTGCTCCACAGACGCTGTTTCACTTTCCAGACTTTCAGCTACAAAACATTTTCAGAAACATTTCAAAAGAGAATGCATGAAAAAAAAATGCATCACGTCCTGAGAAGTTAAACTGACTCCGAAACACACCCGGCAACACATTCCTGCCAAGAACACACACACACACACACACACACACACACACACACACACACACACACACACCCTAATCTTAACCAAAAACCAAAAAGTCAGAAAGTCTTAACCCTCAGATCCAACAGAGTCCCTATCAGTGTGGAAACAGACTGAAGGTCCCCATAAAGCAGGAAACCGAGTCCCCCCCCACCCAGTCTCTAAACTAAAAATATGTTTTCACATTTAAAGTCCAAACCAACCACACACACAAATACACACAAAGAAACACACACAAACACACAACAAATGAAAAAACAACAAAAAGAACAGAAGCAAAAGGAAGAAGAGAGAAAAAGTGACAAAGTTCAAAATAACATGATCGTATAATCAATAACTGTATCGATACAGTAGACTATATCTATTGACTGATAGATGAACAGATAGTTTGATAGATAGTTTGATAGTTTGTTGTGTTTTACCTGCAGTAAAAGTCTGATCCAGCCATCCTGCTCTTTGTATTTCTGAAGGGGCGAGTCCAAATCACAGGAACAGGTTCCTCTCTCTCTCTCTCTCTCTCTCTGGCCCCGCCCCTCCCTGACCTGCCAGTCTCAGCTTGTCGACCCCCCCCCCTCCCTCCCTACACCGCCTCCTGCCCATGGCTCCTGCCCTGAACTCACTTCCTGTTTGCCAGGCAGCTCTCCTGCAGCTCAGCGGCGCCCTCTGGCTGCTTCACTCAGGAGAAACATCTTCATGATACAATAATAACTTCTTCATGTATTCAGCACTTTTTAAAAAGATTGTTTACATCAGCTGCACATTTATAAACATAGTCATCAGTCAGACAGTTTAATGTTTAAATCTGCTGCTTCTAGTTCTGGATGCGGGAGGCACTGAGTGGTAAATTAAATGTATAAACTAATTACTTCATTTTTTAATTAAGAGATTTACAGGATCAGCAGTTTTCTGCCTGCGTTCATCTTTCAGCTTCTTTGCTGCTTTTTGCTGTGATATTGTGTTTATATTCTTCACATCTCTCCGTTATAATGACCTGCTCCTCCTGACTGAAGCAGGCGGCACCTGATTGGTCCATTCTGTCCCGAAGAAGAGTCACATGATGCCAAACGCCTCTTTTTATAGGGACGCACACAGAGCCTGAAGTATAAAGTTCAAATCCAGCGTCGTGATTCCTCTGATCTCTGATCTCACACAAAGAAAACCTGCATATGTTTGAAAGCTTCTGGTTTTCCTCGTGGTGAATCCTCGTGGTGAACGCTTGGCTCAGACACACTGCTGCTGTCACGGGTCACGCAAACAGGAAAACGTCATTTTCCCACAGGAAGTAAAACCAGAGCAGCTAAAACGTTGAGGCTACGATGGCAGACAGTTTGATGTCCGTTAAGATGGAGGTGGACAACGTGACAGAAGCTCAGTAAGTATTTTAAAATCCTTTAAATGTCTTCATCTAGACTCTGAATACTGTTGGACTTTAAAACGTGCAGCTGAATCGCTGAGATCTCTGTTCCTCCTGTTCTTCCTGTTCTTCCTGTTCTTAATCACGGCCTGCAGATAAGGCTGTGAAGGCCCGCTTGGATCTGAGGGGATATTTATTCCAGAATAAAAGCATTTCTGAAGGCCTAAACGTGCATGAGAAGTTGTTTAACTTTCAGATATTTAACATCGTGTGTGTGGCAGCTGTTTCCCCTGCAGTATGTTTCATACATGACCCACAAAAAGTCAGTTTCGATGCGATGGTGGTGTTTCGTCATAATACAGGAAGTCTTTATAACTGCAGCGTTCATAGTCTAATCTGCCCAAATCTTTGTTTGTTTCCATCAAAACCCGTTGCCATGGCAACACATTGTTTGCCACAAAGTACAAAGCTGTTTTTAAGGGCCAAGACATGCTTGAAAATATTCACACACATGACTGAAGTACTGAAATACTGTACATGTGGTGGGCATGAGTCTGGTAGAGTGGCTGGACAGCGAATGAAGCGAATGAAGCGAATGAAGCAGTCCCTGTACTTGTGAAATAAAATGTTGTTTTCTGTTTTTAACAGGAAAGCTGCGATGGCAGAGATTCTTAAGGGAATAATGGACGACTTGGGAAAAGAACATTTTAAGGATTTCAAGTGGCACCTGAGAAACAACAGAATAATATCAGAGTTACAGATGGAGGAGGCTGACAGGCGGCAAATAGTGAATGAGCTGGCGTATAAATTCCCCCAGCAGGCGATGGAGGTGACCATAGAAATTTTAAAGAAGATCAACAGAGTCGACCTGGTGCAGCGTCTGTCATAGATCAGCGTAGGAGGTAAAGCCCCTTTCAGATCTGCACCTCTTCATGGAAATGTTCAGGAAATTTAACATGTTGGCGTCACATCTGAATAAATGTGACTTTTATATAAAAGAATCTGATGAAGTCAAACCAGAAACCTTTCTGTAACCTTTCAACACTCAACAAGTTTGACCTGAACGCCGTCAGATGAACGTAAAACAGAAAGTAACTAAGAGCTGAACTTAGTTAAGTATTATTTTAAGGCAGCTGCACTTTAACTGAGTAATTCCATTTTATGCTACTTAATGCCAGAGGTGGACTGGGACACCCCCCCCCCCCCAACCAGTCCAACACCACCAACCATCCCTGCGCTCCCCTTAAATAAGTGTTCTGTTAGAAAACAAACAGGAATATTAATCATTTATCAGAAAGATGTTGTGTATTACACACTGACTGACCTGTTCACTTTCTGTCTCTCTGTCTACCTCAGGGTCTCAGAGATAACGGGGTTGCCATGGTAACCACGTCATCGCAGCAGCTGGACAACCTCCTCCATGAATCAGCAGCAGGTGTTTACATTCCACGGCTCCCTTAGATGACATCACCTGACAGTGTGCCAGTAGAAATGTTTATATCACCAACCTGTCTGTAACATCAGCATTTATAAAATACTTTTAAATAAAACATCCTGTTTGTTGTTGTTGCTGAAGTTTCAGTGTGTTTCCTGACGTGTTGAGTTCAGAACAGTAAACTTGGACTTGATGGGACGACCGACAGGTTTGATGTGCACGAGGTTAGACGACCTCACAATTTAAAACATTCAGACTTTGATTATATGAAAAATAATGACATTAAATGTTAGGAACAGATCATCTTATCAAAATTAACCAATTAGCAGAGGACACAGAGCTGTTTATAAAAAGTTACAACCAAATATGAAACAGTAAATATACAAACTGACCAATTATTACATATATATCATAATATTATAATTTAATATACACTATCTTATTATTATTATTATTGTTATTAATATTAACATTATTATGTTTCATATATTATTATATCTATTTCAGTTATTTGGGATCATCCACACATTTTAATTAGTTAATAATATTCTTATTGATCAGACTGATCAGATACTAATCAGAGTTGTAGTAACAGGCTCTGACCTGCAGGGGCAGCAGACATCTGATTACCAGGCTTTCATTGCAAAGCATCATGGGAGATGTAGTTGTTCTAATCTAACAATCTAATCTTGTGTATTTTTGGCTTTTTAATGACAAATAATCATATTTCCACCTATAAAAAACAATTAAATTTCCCATGAAAATATACCGACACAGCTGTAATATGAATAATCAGCTTAAAATTACAGAAATATACTGTTATAAATTGAGCTGCAATAAAGAACTGGATGTCAACTTTCTTCAGTTAAATTCTGACAAAACTGAGCTTCTCATTTTTGGCCCTGAAAACACAGCTAAAAACATCATTCAGCACATTGACCCACTGGCCTCCTTTGTAGAAACTAATGCCAGGAATCTAGGCATTATATGTGATCATAAGTTGAAATTGGAACAACATCTCAATAAAATGGTTCAAACATGCTTCTTTCAACTCAGGAACATCGCAAAAATCAGACCATTACTATCAGCCTCTGACCTGGAGCATCACCTATGCCTTCATCTTTTCCATCTTGATTACTGTAACTTGCTTTTTCTTGCTTTAACCAAGCTGACCTGCATTCAGCTTGTACACAATGCAGCAGCAAGGCTGTTAACTTCATCACCTAGAAGGCTTTACATGGTTTAGTTCCTGCATATATATCCAAACTTCTAAGCCCATATTCCACCTTACAGACACTTAGGTCTTCCAAACAAAACCTATTGGCCGTGCCACACCAAACTGAAAAACAAAAGCGACTGTGCTTTTGCTGCCCTGCACACAGACTTTGGAACAATCTCCCACTTCTATCAGATTAGCTGTTGACTGCTTCAAAAAACACCTAAAAACCTCCTTTTTTAGAAACGTCTTTCCCAGAACATTTCATAACTTCTAACGTGTGCTCTGGTTGACGTCTGTATGCTTCCCGTGTTCGTATGTCTGACATGTCTCTGCGTGTTCTTGAATGTGTCTTTCATGGTTTTTTGTGTCCTAATGTCACTGTCAAGCACTTTGTAACCTGTGTTAAAAAAGGTGCTATATAAATAAAGTTTTACTTACTTACTTACTTAATTAAATAATTTTACATAAAATCTTGCAAGGAAGAAAGATGATAATATAATAAAACATAGCTGTGATATTTTATATGAATATAAAATAAGAAGTATTTCTTTAGTTTGTCTATTAATTACATGTAAATGTATGTTATTATATTCATTCATGTAATACTTTTTGCCACTCTCATGTTAACTCAGTCCATCTGCTGATGAAGGCCACCAGATGCAGCCGAAAGCTCTGCAGGGAATCATAATCAAATTTATTAACAGTTTTAACAGTTAATTAACGTTAAAGCATATTTTATAGTATATATTTTACTGTGTTATAAATCATTATTTAGCTGTTTATTCACTGGTTATTGATGCCTCACAGGAGGAATTATAGTTGTTTATTAATAATATAATAAAAAGTTTCCTTTTATTAAAATGTCTTAAACAGTTTATTAGTTTTACACACTCTGTATAAATGCTAAATGCAGGTTAAAATAACTTTATTTTATTTATACTGTTTTTTTTCTTAAATTGTATTTTCAATGAAACTGATTGAAGTTTTAAATCTTACATTTTTAAACAGTCTCAGACAGAAGAGAACTCATTATACACGCCATTTATTATCAGAATCCATAATAATACACAGGTTTTAGAAACTATATGTAAAGATGATTTTCTTAAGAAAGCCAGCCAGAGATAATGAATGAATAAATACAGAAAAAAAGATATAAAGAAAGAAAGCAAGTAAGGAAGAAATCCACTATGCACCCTGCCCTGCCCGGTACTGTGAGCACTGAGAGTGGAGGACAGGTCACTGCGTCCTGACAGCACAAGTCCTGACAAGATATGCAGGTATTTACATTTTACCTGCATTTCATAATAATAGAAAGGTCCAAGCCTTCAGGTGTGCAAGACAGGAAACGAAGAAAAGAGGAGGGGGAAAAAGTCGAGGTTTGTTGTCTTATGTTTAAAATGCTACATACTAATGCTACGATAGCTGCTGGACTCAGTTAAAGTTACAGTTTGAAGGATATGAGACTGAATGGCAGCCGATAGCAGTTATCTGGATAACTGCTATTGCTTGTATATCAGTGAAAATGGTTAAACACAAACTTATCTACAAAAACAGATTTCTGCACTCACTGGCTTGCACCAGAGATGTGAGCACCACTTAACATTTAACACATTGTTGTAAGCTAGAATGATATTGAAATAATCAATAAATTAAGTAAACACTGGATTACTGGGTTGCATATTGGCAGCAATTGGGCTAAAAAATGTATTGTTGTTGTTGTCAATGTTGAATGTTACAATTACACCATGTTACTAAATAAAATAAGTTTATTTGTGAAGTGCTACTTTATATGCAGTAGAACAGTATGGATGTATGTTTGTATTCAGCTGCACATCTTTTATTTTTGCATATTTTGCTTCTATGAGGCCCATAATAATAATTTTACAGTGAACCATATATTTAAAGTATTAACACTTTCTGTTGAGCATCGCACCTTTTCAACACATGTTAAAGCAAAAATATTTGCTGTCATTAAAACTGACTGACTGTTAATAATTGTCTGAAACCTGCAATAAAACTTTTTCATGGAAAAATAGCCTCCCATCAGCGATGCATGGGATCACAAGCCCTTCTGGTTGGACACAACTAGTGGTGTGAAAATGTCCTTTGCAAAGACGAAATATTATGATTTACATATTAGACCTATGTAAGAGGTTCCAGAGTCGTTTCTAGAGCAGAAATTTAAACGACAGAAATTAAAAACAGCACAAAGTTGTCTTGTTTGAATATTATTTTTTCTTACTTGTATTTAAGATCATTTACAATTCCTACTTATCTATCTCAAAAGTTATGTTGTGCAGCTTTAATAGCACTTCTTTTTTTTTTACATATTTGTTAATAGTGTAAATTGTAGTAAAACTGTAACACTTGTAAGCCAACAATCTCAGGTTCAGTGTTTTTGATGTTAGCCAAAGGGCAGGTAATATTTAATAATGTATTAATTCTTTGATATGTCTGTTTGTTTGATAAGTCATTTTAATATATAAAAACTAAAAGTATACTTTTTGTCTTGAAATCATTGTGGTCCCTGATGGGCACCAATACCCAATCTTGCGTAGGGCACCAAAATGGCTAAGGCCGGCCCTGGGCTTCAGGTCTAGACTGAACTGTTAAATTTACAGAGACTCAAATAAAACCTGAGTGAGTAAGACCCTGTATAGGAAAAAACACAGTCAGATTCAACACTTCTAATATAGACATGCAGTGTAAATAATAATTCATATGTATGTTAACCTTACATAACATTATATCATTATTGACATTTGTGAACATTTAAAACTCAAATGACTCTTCATATAGAGCAGGTATAAAACAAACTCTTTAATCTCAACCGTGTCTCCTCAAAATTACCTTCACACACAACTAAATTGCATTCTCGTTTCTATGAAAACGTATTTTGTCCGCGATTACGTTTGTTTGTAACGTATCACGAATACGTTTCTAATCAACATATCTTTGCTTTCCTACAATGCTATTATCTATTTTAATTCAAACAACCTTTCTCTACTTTAACATACATATATATTGGTGACAGGCTTACGTGTTTTTCTTAACAAACCTGGATTTGTCCTTTTTCAACGTGACGGTACTCATTTTAATTAATGGATTGATTTATAATTGCTGTGTATCTTGTATCTCCACTGACATCTGATGATTTGCGCATTATGAGCGCTTTTTAAGTAACCGCCTGCCATTGCTGTGAAGAATAAAATGAGAGAAAGAAATGACGAACTCAAATTTTCTGGCCATTGTTGTCTAACCTCATAAGAAGGGACTGAAAAAAGGAAGAAATCCTAAATGTGTCAATGGGAATTCCCAGTGACGTCATGCGTAGTAAGGTCCCACAAAATGGACCCTCCCTCTCCGCCCCATACAACACCACCTTTTTTCCGCTTTACTTCGTCTTCTTCGTCGCTCTTTTGACAGACAGTGGATGGCTCAATGAACCAGAAAGACTAGCGACCCCACGTGTTTCTACATTGAAGCGACATCTTCATTCTTGAAAACCCGAGGTTGCAAGCAAGACGAGTTGGCGGGTTTTCAGTCCGCCAAAAGAGTAATTTGTAAAATGTTGGCGCGCGCGCAAACACCCACCCCTCCCCCCAAAACACACACACACATACACACACATGTATGTGTGGGCTTCCTCTGTGCTGAAACTCCACTCTGGAAAAGTAGTCAACAACTTTCAAACAATATTTCAGCTGCAGAAAATGTACAAAAGAATGTAGGAGGTTCCAGCTGTCTGATCATGGCAAAAAGGTCTTTTGTTGTTTTCTTCCAATAGGCTGGTATCCCTCTGAGTGTCTGCATAAATCTGACTGCATCTTTATTCTGTATCAATTTGTCAACCTTTCATTTATCTTGCAACATTCCTGAGGTTATTTTGGGTCCATATCAGGTCAGAGCTTTTCCTTTATGTAGCTGTATTATCTTATTTGAATCGGTCAAGTGTATTTAACTGTGCAAAAAACAAGAAGTTTGTGTCTCTGGAAAATGGTCATCGATAGAGAAAAGCCTTGTTTTGAATTTCCTGCTGAGTGTTACTTTAATATGTCTCTTTTCATCCAGTTTTCACCAGTAGGGAACTGAACAGGGAAAGCCATGGCCTCCAGTTCAGGTGTTCTGAAAAAGCTAACTGGACTGTTTCTTTTAGCAGGGGCAACAGAGTAGATTCCTTCACTGAAACATAATATCTCCTCTGCAACATCAGGTGGCTGAAGGCATGATTCTAGAGTTCTAGAGTCACATGATCAAACCGCAGATCTGGAGGTTAACATGGAGGACTTATGAGACTGAGCCTCAGCAGTATCCATACTTTAAGGATTGATCCACACACGCCTAACATAAAGAAGCAGAACATACAAATACTCTAACAAAGTACAAATACCTCAGACTGTCATCTAAATTTTTATTTCCAATTTGCCCAATCTGTGGATTTTATTTCTTATTTAATGATACTGTTACATTTGTGAATTTCATATTATGTAGTTTTTTTTATTTATTAATGTTTCCTGTGGAAATTACCTTGCTGCACATTGATTCTTCTGTTATTCAGTTTCCTGTCCCCCCTCCCCACAGACACCACACACCCACCCACACACACACACACACACACACACACACACACACACACACACACTCCTCCTCCCTCACAGTGGTGTTTTGTATTCCTGACGGTGAGTCATGTTGAGAAATGTTGTCGCACTATTTAAAAGTTTTCTTTGTAAATTGAAGCGTTTCTGTTGGAAGCTTTACTGCAGGTTGTTTACTGTTAATACTGTTACATTACTGAACTGTTTTGTGTTGTTTTGACAGTTAATATAAGTTTTGTAGATGTTTTCATTTCACTTCTTAAGTTCACTGAGGACTATTTGCTGTACGATAATTTAGTTTCATGTTTTTCTGCCAGCTTTAATATCTCTTGACTAGTAATGTTTCCACTGATCTGTGTACGTACTGTAAGTTCAAATGAATGTGTGTGTGTGTATTTGAAGAAAAACAGAGCGTAGTCTCCAGTGTGTCCTGCCACATCCGTTACACACAGTAACTTTATGATGATACAGGCTGTAAGTGTGAGACATTAAACAGTCCTTTCAGACCGTCATCACACGGCTTAAAACTGAAAATGCTGATTGATGTATAACCTGCTGCTGCTGAAATACTTTTAACACAAGGAGTGTTTATATTTGAGAAAAGTTCACTGCGTGTGTTAGTAACAATAACCTCAACACATCCGCTGCTATCGGACGATTGTTCAAAACTTAATGTCAATATTTGTTATGTTAATGTTCAGAAATGTTATTTTCACAACATCTGTAACCACATGTGTGGTTCATGTTACAAATAATAATGATCATGATAGTTTATAAAACATTTATTATTATTATTTATAACAGTGATTTTATGTATTTATGTTTTGTTGTTTTTCATATATTGAAATGTTTTCACTGTCATTATCATAAACAGCTGTTTCTGCAGTTTCTGCCACACATCTGGACTTTGAGACTCGTCGTCTGACTTCATCTCATCACTGCTGTGAGTCGACTTTCATCATGTTTTTCATTGATTTTACTTTTTCTATTTTAAAAATAAATTGATTCTTTCTTGCTGCTTCTTCAGATTGCTAATTATTAATTAATATGTTAATGGCTGCAGAATAGTTGATAAACCCCAAAAGTCCTTGATTCAACTCTTTACAGAAATGATGAAGAGGAAAAGGAGGAGCGTCCTGGCTGAGAGCTGCTGTCTTTGAGCTCTAGGAGGCGCTATAGAGCGACTCTGACAACTAAACTTTTATTTAAGAAGCCTCTGTGTTTGATACACTGACTGCTTCACTGTGTCTCTGTTGTAAGGATCATGTGTGGAGCGTTTCCTTTTTCCATCCTGGTGGAAAATAAAGATACATTCTATTGAATTCTATTCTGTTATGAACAGGGACAAAAGTAGGCCCATGGTGTCTGCTGGTATGTCGATTTATTTCTCCTGTTCTGTGTTGCTGTTCAGGTTGAAGACATCATGCCACCAACTCATCGTCAGTGCAGCATTGAGATTGAGAATAAGACCTCTGAGTACACTCTGTGTAACCCACGGTGAGTACACACTTCACACTTCAGCTTCTCCCAGTCTGTATTTTCTTATGTTATTTATTGGAAATAGATGAGAAGCAGACAGCTGTGATGTATTGACAGAGACTCTTTCCTAATAATTTTGGGGATATCAGAGTCAATATCAACATTGAATAAATCACAACAACTTCTTTCTTAATGTTTAATTTTCTTTTGAACTGGAATAAAGAAGTTGTTCCCACAGTTGTTAATTGGATGAATGAACTTACTGACATGTTTCACATTGAAAGAATAAATAATGTTGTAAATGATAAACTTTTTATATATTATCACATTAAAGGGTCTTTATTTGTTTTATTAGGAGCTAGTTGATTTTTCTAAATTTATTTATTTATTTAATCTCATATTTACTTGTTGATTTTATTTATTTCATGTGTGTATATACAGGTCTTGTTTATGTGTTTTTATATCTGTTTTACTCTCACTCTATAGTCCATAAATGTTTATGATTTAATCTGCCACTCGCTGCAGTTTTTCACTGAGCCCCATGTGGTCCCCCTCCTGCAGCTTAAATGCACCACTGTTATTCAAATAAATGGAGGACTGATGGTTTTCCAGTATTGCTGGTGTGAATGCAGCCAAACAGTCTGTACTGGACGCTCCAAAATGAATCTATCTGTTGTCTTTTAGTCTCTGAGATGTTTCTCTTGTTTCTGTGACCAGCGTGCACACCGTCAGTGGACACTGTGAAACACCTTTGCCACCGACGATTGGTCCCTCTGAATCTGGCAGCGGTCTGTTCACCAAGACTTCTAGCACAGCCTGTGGAGCTGTTGGAGTCTTCACCTACGATCTCCTGAATGGATCCACAAAGCAGTTTGATGGAAAAGTAGCTGTCATGTTCTCTAATCCTTATGATTTCAACCTGTACTCTAACTGGTATGCAGTGGGAGTCTTTGACATGGGCAAAACATGCGATCCTGATCTTTATAAGGAGATGTACAAAACTGCAGAGAAAGGGTTTGTCAGAGGTAAAGCTAAAGGTCCCAGTCTGACTCACACAAGTAATCGTGTTACCATCAGAGCCACCATGTCAGACAGTTACACACCTGTCATCAAGGTGCAAGTTTGCAAAGTGTGAAGTTAGAAATTTTAAGCAACCAGGGTTGGAAATGAACGGGGGCTCGGAGCAAAATGCCCCTAAAAGAATGTAAAGTTGGCTTTGAATTGGGATAACGGGGCTTTTAAATGTAAAATAACCAGTTAAACAAAGACTTAATATGTTTTCAAAGTGTGCCTTCTGTGTCTGTGAATATCTCTACATCTGTCACTCAGGTCTATAAGACAAATAAAATCTGAACATTAATAAAATGATCTGAAGTGTGTTTGTTAATTTCACAAAATGCAAAATTAAACATTAAAGTTAAATATTAAATGTACAAACTAATTTAACTTTGGAACAAAACTATGAAAGTGCTCAATGTTAAATTAATAAAAGAAAACATGAAATATGAAAAAATGATTTAATTAAACAAACAAACAGTGAAATAAATGAAGAAAATATTAAAACTCACCTCATTCTTATGAAATGTTATTGTAGCATAAACTCATATACAAGACAGTGATGTGCTAAGATAGAAAAACATTTCTGCAGAATATATTTCTTGATGTAACTGTTTTAATAGGTCTGTGTAGACATAAGATTACTATGATGCCGTATGTCAACTTTACTGTGTATAATCATGTTATGTACACCTCAAAATGATCTGTAGTAGCCGAACACAGGCAGTCACTTATTATGTAACAAAAGGTTTGAACTTGTAACCACACTTTAAATACTCTGTTATGTTTTTTAATCTCACATTGAAACCTTAATATTCTTAAAAGAAATAAAAATAGAGATTGGAAATAATGATAAAAATAGTAAAAGCTGACTCTAAAAAATGAAAAGGTCACGCAGGAATTTTGGAGACAACTGGTAGTGGAAAAATACAAAATAAGGAGGAGCGAAGAACAAAACGGCCCAGCAACAGTCAGCTAATAACTTTGTAATGATATGATTGGTTAAAACAGGAGTTTACCAGGCGAGGCGTGACCAGCGCTAGTCGAAGGTATATAAGCCACGTCCTGTCCGAAAACTTGCATGTTCAGCGTTTTGTTGACACTGTAACTGTTCTCCTTTTGATATCGACATTAAAAGTAAAACTTTGCAGCTCAGAACTTTGTCCTGCTGATTTTTTGAACATCTGAAAGTTTTTATCTGATGAACTGTTAATGAATTACATATGACAATATTCCATTATTTATTTCATATAGAACCTTTTCTATTATAGTTGAAATTATGCACAATTATTTGCACTCCACTGTCTTTGTGATCACCAGTTTCACTAGAACTGGAACCCAGTTTGCATTTATTGTAACCAAAAAACAAACAAACAAACAAAAACATTCTTATCTGCCATTCATCTTTGAATTTAGCAGCTTCTGGTAACTCAGTCAGTTCTATGTGAGGACGTGTGGACCAAACGGCACCAAACTGCTGGTGTTCCCGGTGTAGTTGTGCCTGTGCTCAGCACCTGTGAACAGGAAGTGGTTACACTGCACGCTTTGCCACTTCATCTGCTCTCACATTTCCTGTCGAGACAGAGTCTTTGTTATTTGTATGCGTCTTGCATTTCTATATTACCAGCTGTTTAGGTAACATTACAGCACCCAGTAAATCTGCTACCAGTTCATGACGTGTTGCAGGCGTCCCTGTCGCAGTCAGTTTGTCCACAATGTCCCAAAGTCATGTAGCACCACAAAGCAAACCTGATATCTGTGTAAATAGCAGCTGTTTCTTTATTTGTATGTTTCTGTGAGTGTTTTCACATCAATTAAAAAAAACATTTAAATGTAAAAACAGAATAAAGGAAAAACACTTCAGGGACCAGCGACTCCTCATTCATGTCTGAAATACATCACAAATTCATTTTTCACAAACTTAGAGGCACCTTATGATCAATAGAAACTGATTCCTATCATCACATACTCTACACCCAGGTTCACTAACCTTTAAGAAATAACTGTGTAATCTCTCCTGTCACCACCAGATGGCAGCGTTTCATTAAACAGCTACACTTTGAGTTTCAAGGTAGCCGTCCTCAACTCTCATGAGACAAGAAATCATTGTTTGAATAACATCATAATAACATTTAAACATTTTTTTTATCCTTTTTATCTGTTTGTGATACTTTTGGTTTATGATTAAATACCTGCTGACCTGACGACGTCTCCATCAGCCTCAGCTGAACTTTGCACCCCGACTGATCCTGGATTTATTTCCTGCTATCACTGTTTATCTGTTAACACACAGAAACATCTTTCATAAGGATTCCTGAAAATTAGTTCTTAAATAGGGTTAGGGTCACAATGTTTCATGTGTGTCTGAAAACAACAGTCAGGAGCTGTTTTTGTTGCTACTGGGCTCGTTCTCATGGAATAAACGTCCCCGTCAGATAATCCCAGTCTGTCCTTAAAGCCTAAACTGAGGACTCATCTTTTTGCCTTAGACTTAAATTGTTCAGGTCTGTTTCTGTTGCAATTAATTCACTAAGTGATTGCTGATTGTTGCATCTGCTCTGATAACCCTTGCATCTCTCTAAGCTTCACTCTGTTTGTTCTACAAGCACATGAGCATCTGAGCTACGAGCTCCTCTCTTCTCTGTTTTCTCCTCCTGTCCTCTCTTTTCTCTCAGACTTCCATTTCTGGACCAGCACTCATCCTGGACCGCTCTGCTTCCCTGCTGCCATTTCCTGAGGTTATGGATCTGGTTCACATCCTGCAGGAAATCAGCCTCATGTCTCAGTATATTTTGGCTGTGGACATGAACTTCCCTCGTGACTCCTGCTGGCTTTTGTATCATTTGAACATTTGTACACCCTCTCTACATTGAAGAACAGGTTTAAAACATCCCTTACTAAGAGGACTTTTCCTCGTTTTTGATAAAACTTATAGTTAGAGACAACCTTGGATAAGCCTGTAGTTATGCTGCTATAGGCCTAGACTGCCGGGGACTTGACACCCATCACTGCTTCTATTATTACTAGTCTTATTTTTCTTCTTGGGAACTCTGAACAACATGCCAAGAAAAACATTCCTGTTATGAGGAATCAGATACATGTTGGCAGTGATTATTGACTTGGTTGTTTCATCAGGACACAGTTATTACTTCATCATCAACATATTTGTTTCACTTTCCTTCTTAATAATGTCGGAGTGTGAAAAAACACAACCAGGGTTGTTGTAGTATTTAATAGATACTGTAATTATAATGGTTCATGAAATGATGTGGGAAAATATGCAGTTTTTAGACAAACACTATGTTGAAGTGTCTCAGCCAGTTCGGGGTTTTTACTGCGTAGGCAATTTTGAGGCATCCGCCTTCATCACAATCAAGAGAGAAGGCAGCATTTACCCATGATGGCTACTGGAAGAAGGCAACAAGTTTGTTCAAGACACACAATGCTAGTGTGGAGCATAAATATGTAATGACAGTGTGGAATGAGTGGTCTATTCAGAAAGAGATAATGAGTGATGGACATTCAAAAACAGAACAGAGAGTGGAGCAAAGTTCGTGTCTGACACTCTGATCTTTTGTTGGAGACAAATACTGACCTCAGTCATCTGTTGGTGAGTGATATAGTACAAGTCAGAGGCTCTGTACATAAAGATCAGTGTGGCTGCACAACCACCGCCAACCCTACAAGAACCAAGACAATCCCAGCAGCCTCGCCCTCCACAGGACTTATAGTTTAGGCTCTAAATCAAACCATAAATAATGTCCTCATTCTATCCTGTTATTGACTGACTGCTGAACGAAATGACGTGTTCAAAAAGCAAACAGGAGGAGAGTTTATGTTAGACCTAATTGTTCTCTTCTTGGGAACTCTGAAAATATGCCAAGAAAAAGAGTTTTTACTCGAAAAACATCAAATTTTCCTGACTGTGTTGAAGCTTCTCTGTCAGTTTTTTCCTGCCTGTTAAGTGAGGTTTGATGTAAAATGAGTGATATTGATGTTTAAATTATAAATTAAACCAACATACACACATTAATTTAACAGTTGATCTGCCAGTTTGTTTCGTCATCTCCCTCCTCTTCATCATACTTTCACCTCTTCTGGCTGAAATGTTTGTCTCACTCTGACATTCAGCAGGTCTGATACAGAAATGACTGAAGAATATTCACTAGACTTACAGGAACTTATTGGACAGGAGTTTTATTACCAAGATGTTCAACCAAAACATAAGACAAAGGTAAAAATCTACGAGGTCCTTACAACAGTGACCAGAGAACATGAAACGATATGAAACAATGTGTTCAAGAAGCAAACAGGAGGAGAGTTTATGTCATTGTTCTCTTCTTGAGAAACGTTCTTGTTAGGGTTAGATGTCGGCAGTGATTATTGACTCAGTGTTGTGTATGCAGAGACCATGATGCTTTATACTCCTTAATAATATTTAAACAGGTGAGTTATAAAAATATTAATCCTTATTTAAAGAGACCAAAACTGTTGTTTGTACCAGGCTGTAAACATGTTTATTTCTGTTTTAACATGCAGGTTTATGGGATCTGTGGGGACTGACTCACTTTTAGAGCCTGAAGTTTCCAGTCAAGGAAGTTTTCGACACTTCAGCATTTGCTGCTTTGCACACCAGCAGTGAAATAAATTAAAACTATCTACAGGTTTATCCGTGTCCACAGAGTCGTGTGTGGTCATTTACAGGAGCTTTCAACACCGGAGGTCAAGATAAGCCTCATAATAAATAAATCATAAATAATAATAATAATAAATGTCAAAAACTGGAACACATCAACACAGTCAGGAGGTTTGCAGTTCTTCTCCAAGAAGATGTGATTTTATTTGACTAAACTCTGGTTGTAGTTTTTCACAGTACACTCAGAAATTAGTAAGAAAGAAAGTGAAACAAATATGTTCACTGACTGTTTGTTTGATATATATATATAAAATATAGAAATGACCACTCTCTCCATGTGCTTGAGTCCAAGATGGATTGAGTAATGTGAACTATACTTTCTTGATTTGCGGTCACATGATTACTTTTACCTTGATGGAGGAGGCGGCTCTGTTTACCCTGCTCTCCGCTGCATGTCAAATATATTGTTCCTGAAGATGGTTTCTGTCATTTTAGGTCGTTCTTATCATGCTGATGTTTGTTCAGGTGCTATTTTTTCTGATAAGTTTGTTTTTAATTAGTTATGTAATTATCTGAAAAGGAGGTGTAAGATCAGGACTGACAGCTGTGACAGCGGGCAGCAGGATGGCTGAGGGGTCAACACCTCACTGTGTGTTTCCACTCTGCTGTGCTAATCAGCCCGTCTGCTCTGAATAATCAGAGATAAGTGATATCAGCCTCAGCTGAGCCAAAGCTCTGCCCCTGACATTTAACCCCCTTTATATTTGGCACACACACATGCAGATCACAGATTCTCAGCAGACCCTTTAGAGGATTCCTCCAGACTCTTGGGATGGCGAGCATGGCAGCGTCGCTGGCCCGGAGGAAGGCTCGGGAGGAGGGCGGTGCCGGCAGCCGGGCTAACGCTGTCCCCTTCTATCAGCAGGACTTCGAGCTCCTGCGGAGGGAGTGTCTGGAGACCGGCTCGCTGTTCTGTGACCCGACCTTCCCCGCAGACTGGAGGTCTCTGGGATACAACCAGCTGGGACGCAACTCCACCAAAACCATGGGAGTGGAGTGGAAACGCCCCACGGTGAGCGATCAGTGCCATTATTGATTGTTTAGTCTATTAAATGTCACAAAACAGCGAAAAATGTCCAACTCTGTGAGTGCGGGCCGGATGTGGGCCACAGCAGTTTTGATATCTGGGATTGTTGTTCATCAGTGAAGTGTCTAGATTGTTCATTTTTAAGTGGCTTGATGATGGAAGTCTTCAGAAGAGATGTGTTGACAATCAGATCTGAGGCCACGCAGTTTGAAACATTACAAAAAGAATTCAGACAGAATATCAAAGCAGCAAGAGAAGAATTCCAGATGTTCATAAAGTCCTCCAGGTGTTTATGGTTGATCAGATATGATTGTGTCATATTACTCACACTCGTATTAATAAAACTGATAACAGTCAAATGTTCATATTTCAGTGAAGATGTTTCACTTTGAGTCACAAACATGAGAATAAAAATGCTCTAAGTGTAAAAGTCAGTTTGGTGTTTAGCACTAATGTCATTGATGAGGATCAATAACATGTTTCTGAGTCAATTTTTATTTATTTTCATACAAAAACAATGATAAGAGAGACGCTGCTAAACAAAAGCTTTGGATTACTCAGTTATTTCTATTTGAACGTCTTTTTTAAATTAAATAACAGGAATAAATCTGCATCAATTTGATGATCAATCACTTTCTGATCATCTTCACTGATCGACACTCGTCAGTGTGGAACTAAAGTCTGCTGATTATCTGAGCAGCACATTTATATGTTTATACATTATTAACATATCAGATTGTTCATTATTCACAAAGATTTAAAGAAAATCAACTGATATCAATAATATATGTTTATCAATCACCTGCTGTCTCGTCCAATCAGGAGCTGCGTTCTGATCCTCAGTTCATCATCGACGGAGCGAAGAAGACCGGCATCTGTCAGGGAGAGCTGCTGGGTGAACACACACACACACACACACACACACTCACACACACACTCACACACACACACACACTCACACACACACACACCCTGATCTCAACTTCATGGAGTCAAACTAGGATTACATGAAGAAGCAGCTGAGATGGCCTAAATAATAAATAATAAATAATAAATAATAAATAATAAATAATAAATAATAAATAATAAATAATAAATAATAAATAATAAATAATAAATAATAAATCCACAGAAGAACATTCTTCCTCCAGGATGGTTACAACAACAACCTTCCTGCAAGTTACCATGAAAAACTGTTAAAGTGAACTGAAGAGAACTGCTGCTGTTTAAAAGGCAAAGCTGCTCACAGCAACATATTGATTTACTTTATGTTTCTGCTGTTTACTCAACTTTGTAAACGTTAAATCTCTAATCTGTAATGATTCCTCATTAAAATGCTTAAAACAACTAGACCAGACAGAAGCTTCTCTGAAACCGTCAGGTTGTTGTCACTCAGGTCTAGACCTATGTTCTATATGTTGTTGAGTTGTGTTCTTACATTAATGTTCAAACCCAGAGAAATCTGTCATTTTAATCAAAGTAACGGACCGTTTCATTTGGTGGCCTGTCAATGGCGTCATACCTCCTCTACCAAAGAGTATAGTGCACAAGATGCATGCGTCGGCGCCGTGTTTGTCCGCTACAATGGCGTCTAGCAAACAGCTTTATTCAGTGTTTTTACCTGTAATCAGCGGGTCCGTTTGTTCTGGAGAGGAGGAGACCTCTGCGGGTAAAAACATCCTGAGCCATCAACACTGGAGTAATCCTATCCCACTGAAGCTGGTGGTTTAACTACCAACACAACAACTCCCATCATCCCTTGCTGCTTCACACTGTCATCACACTCCATCTGTTCTTATTGTTGCGTTTTAGTAGATAAATTGAAACAATTTATTTCTCATTTTACTTTTAGTGCCTAAAACTTTTGCACAGTACTGTGTATATACACACAAACACACACATATATACACACACACATTGTCTAATCATGTGACCTGCTGTCTGTCAGGTGACTGCTGGCTGCTGGCGGCCATCACCTCTCTGATCCATCACCCTCAGATCCTGAGTCGTGTGGTTCCTGCAGGTCAGAGCTTCAGCTCGCAGTACGCCGGCATCTTCCACTTCCAGGTCATCAACCACATCACACATTCACCCAGTTACTAATATAATTATTAGTGATGTAAACATTGTTTTTATCGCTGAGCAGGTGACCTCTGACCTCATGACAACAATCAACTCATTCACAGGAAATGACAGCAAGGCTTTCACTGAGGGAAACATAAATATATATATATATATATATATATATAATTCTCCTCTACTGTTCCCTCTATTTCTGCACTATGCCTCCAAAATGATCAGTTTCCCCAAACCTATCAGACCTCAACAGCTAAGCTATGACATGCAGAGCACACTGTGCATGACCCTATACCTACCCGTACCTTCCTGTACCACCACATTAAGAAAACTGAAATATATATGACAAAATAATAGAAAACATTAGAAACGTATATTAGAAAAAATAGGAAATAATAGAAATATGTATATGAGGATTGGGAGCTCCATAGTGACATCACGGTGTGTTGTGTGTAGTTGTGGCAGTACGGTGAGTGGGTGGACGTGGTCGTAGACGACCGGCTGCCCACCAGAGACGGAAAGCTGCTGTTTGTCCACTCAGAGGAAGGAGGAGAGTTCTGGAGCGCTCTGCTGGAGAAAGCCTACGCCAAGTAAGAGACACGTTAGAGTCACAACATCATCTGAAGCAAACTTGTTCCTAAAAGGGAAATACGAATTAGGTGCGTTTCCATCATCTGATCTGATGAGAATAAAGTAGACTAAATAGAAACAGATTTCCAACCAGAAACAAAACAAATAGTTAAATTGTCTTGATGACACTTTAGTGTCAGCTGGTATCGGCCATGCTCATAAAATACTTCATGCTATCTGGAGATGTCGGAGGACGCAGAGACTGGAAATAGCTGATCAGAATCAATCAATCAATCAATCAATCAATGTGAAGCTGAGTTAAACATTTTCCATTATTTATTCAAATGTGTTTCCATAAACCATTTTGCGTATAAACTCTTTTTTGACGTCTCTAAAATCCACCTCAAGCAGGCATAAAAACTTTTTTGTGAAGTTGAGTTTTTTTTACTGTGATTCTTCAAAATGTGGACGTGCAGAGATCACAGCATTTGTATTTTTTATCTATATTTGTATTTTTTGAGGCAGCAAAATGATTTATATTTGTATTTGAATCAAAGTGTAAAGAGGCGTTAAAATTCTTTTCGTTTTTTTTATGCTTTTAATTTTAGAAAGTTAAGATGCAGACAGACCTCTAACTATTCATACACCCAGAACACAGAAACAGCTGCGTGTGTATCATGTAGGGAAGAACTTCAAAGGTGATTCTTGATTTGCACTTTTCATTTATTGCCTATTTTTGACAACCTCACGTTGTGGGATGGAGAAGGGGAACAGCAGGTTCTGGAGGGTCCCTTCAGGGCACTTTGCTTGTGCCAGTAGTTCAGCTTTATCTCTGAGGAACTCCCCAAATCCAGGACTGATATCCAAATAAGGAAATGTGCGTCACGTAGAAGAAAACACAGAAGGGGGTAAACTAGGTTCTGCTATCACTCTGAAGCTTATTTTCTGTTCCTTTGATGAGGATATCATGTTGTTTTAGCTGGGTGTGCTCAGGAGTGGGTGACTTATCATGTGGTGGTGTTCAGTTGTGAAATGTGTGGCGTGTAGAAGAGCTTATATCTGCAGAGTGTTTCCACTTGGATAGCACTCGTCATTAGCAGGAGGGAGGCAAGACGAGGTCCTTCACATAGAAATCAGTCCACAGACCCAAACAACAAAGGTTCCATTACAATCTACTAACACATCAGCAATAAAAACTATTTATACATGTAACTGCTACATAAAGAACCTTTAAACATTTAGTTTCACTGCTAACACTTTAACTTTCCTCTGTGTTTACTCTCACCAGTTCAAGCCCAGCACATTATTTTACCACTTCAATTGACATCTATTGTCAGTACTTACTCTCCTTTTTGTGAAAAGACTTAAACTGCCACTTTTTACAGTGTTTACAGTTTATACTTCAGCTCCCATTTGAACTCTTCCCTCCCTTCTGCAGTTTAGTTTGTTTACTCCAACTGACACTTATTTCACACCTTCAGCTCCTTTCAGTGTGCACATTCAACATGTATCACCAGACTCTTCACTTACTTCACTGACTGACACTTCAGTTTCCTTTACTACTTTATCTACAACTGTCTTTAAATAACAGCAGTGCATCAACGTGAACTGTGACTCTTGTTCATATATTCATGCATCACATTTAGATTGTTTCAAATGTTTTAGCTGCAGTTTTTGAATGGAAGCGAGTTCATGTATGTTTCCTCATGAAACGTATTGTTTTAGTTTAGAAGCAGACATTTGGGGGTCATCCTGCCTTACTAACATGGCTGTTAACACTAATATAATCCATACAGCATTACATCATATTTTCCACATGTTTGAGTCTAACTGCACCTCTCCTCTCTGCCTGCAGGGTGAACACCTCGTATGAAGCTCTGGATGGAGGTTCAAGCATCGAGGGTTTTGAGGATTTCACCGGAGGAATCGCAGAGAGCTACGACCTGAAAGAAGCTCCGCCCTTCCTGTTCAACATCATGACGAAAGCGCTGAAGCACAGCTCGCTGCTCGGCTGCTGCATCGACGTAAAGACTCAAACTGTTCACTTCACAACCACAGAGACACGTAGAGACTCTTCACCACCTAAATACCACCTTAATATTCTGCTCTCTGATTGGCTGGCAGGTGTAGGTAGATACTCCTCGTTTTACATCACAGCTGAGCTAGTTCAGTTAGCTCATTTAGCTTCTGATATCATTAGCATATTACACCCTTTAGATCTTTAGCTCCTGTGGCTGTCATCGGAGCCACAGGAGAACAAACTCTCTGTCTGGCTGGTTTGTCTGCAGTTGAATAATTTATTGTACAGAATATTAATCATTAACGTTTCTTTAGATGAAAGTTATAAAAATCCATCAAACTCTTTCTGTGATGCTGAAATGTTTTATCATTTATTTCTACATTAAGTTCCACTTACTGGCTTTTTCTTTGGCTTTCAAATGTATCACACTGTCTTCTTCACTATTTCTTCCTGCAACATGAACAAACTAAATAAAAACTCTTTGAGTATTCTGACTGATTTGTTTCCAGATTTCCAGCTCGAGTCAGACGGACGACAGAACCGGCCAGACGCTGGTTAGAGGTCACGCCTACTCCATCACTGCAGCACAGCAGGTGAGGCATTCTGGGAAACAATCCCACATGACGCAGCTGAGCGGTCGGAGGTCACGCTGAAGCTCCTTCACTGACTTGTTGCTCCCTGAGAGATGAAACTTAAATGAAGGTTTACAGCAGAACGTTTCGTCCTGCAGGTGCTTCACTGCGGTTCTCCAGTGGAGCTGTTGAGGATCAGGAACCCCTGGGGATGCTGTGAGTGGACCGGAGCCTGGAGTTATGAGTGAGTTCAGGTCATCAATCAATCAATCAATCAATCAATCAATCAATCAATCAATCAATCAATCAATCAATCAATCTTTAATTGTACAGCACCTTTCATTCAGGTTTGAATAAAAGTGGAAAGAGGCTTAACATTTCCTGTTTTTGTTTCTGTTTTGCTTTTTTCGATTTTAGAAAATTAAAGTGTTACAATAAGTTCATTCAGAGGAAGAGGATGGATGGATAATAATAGAGTGGTTATTGTTGTTGCCATGCCAACAAAGCTAACCCTAACCCATTATGTTTCTCTAACCTTAACAAAGTAATCATTTAAACCAGAACCATGATCTTTAAACCTAATCAGAACCACAGCGCTGTCACAGCTTTATAAAACACACACAGATGATGTCGATGACATCACTGATTACTGCTGACAGATTAGAAAACACTGCTCTGTGTTGTTCTGAAGTCACATGATCAAACCACAGATCTGGAGCTTCATGGAGCCATTTAACTGTGCACAATGTGACAGCGAGGAAGAAATTTACCTCTGAAAGTCTGTAATGTCACTGAACCCCAGACTCCATCCGACACTGGAAACAGTCCAAGTTAGTTGGATTTTCTGTCCAGAAGGAGGCTTCAGATGTTTCAAACCTGTCATTGTTTTTACTGTCAGTTCGAGGGAATGGGATGGAGTTCAGCCAGAGGAGAAGAAGAAGCTGTATCACTCTGCTGATGACGGGGAGTTCTGGTGGGTGTTGATACAAAGACTGTAAAATGCAGAAGTCATTGTGTTGGTTTGTTTCATGATGGTGCTGTAGATTCAGACTTTCCTCTTCCTCTGCTCTCTGCTGGCTGCAGGATGTCCTATGCCGACTTCCTGCATCAGTTTTCCTACCTCGACATCTGCAACCTGACGCCCGACACGCTGACTAACGACAAGGTCGGCTGCTGGAGCTACAGCAAGTTTGAAGGCATGTGGAGGGTCGGCTCCACCGCCGGCGGCTGCAGGATCTATGGGGGTATGGATCATTATCAAAATAAATAAATACACAATATCTAAAAAAGGACAAATCCACCAAAAATAACTAAATAAAAGACATTCCACAGTGATCAAACATTTAATTCAGACTAGAAAGCCAATGGTTCCACGTTCTAGACGAGAACCTGATGGAGCTCAGAGTTGGTTAAAGCCATAACAAACATGGTCGTAGTCATCATGATGTCACACGTTGGTTTGGGAATTGCTGTTTTGAAGCCTTGAGTGTAACTTTTTGGCTGTCGCCATCTTGGATTTCGCCATCGCCATATTTGATTTTTGGAGCCATATCTGGATGATGGTGGAGCTGACCGTAGCGCTAGCTGCTAGCTCTGTTAGCATGGTGCATTTACAATCTATGGTTAACAGCCATCATGGGAATGCTAATTCTAATTTCCACTAGAGAAAAATATGCCTTAACCCGTTAAAACAAAATGTACTCGCTGGGAAAACTAACTTTTTTTAAGCAGCCACAACGTTCAGTTAACGTTAGTGAACTGAAACAAAGCAGCTAAACGCCATGGTTACTGCCAGGTTCAATTTTAGGTGCAATTTTATTTTCCATCTACATGCTTCCACTTGGCCAAATCATTCAACGGCATAACGTTTGTTTTCGTTGCTATGCCGACGACACACAGATATACTTTCCCCTACTTTCACAGTTTACCTTAAACTTCTGCATAATTTTTCACAAATCTATTGTAATTTTTTTTTAAATGTGAAAGTCCCGAAGAATATAAGCTTATTAATTTGTAATAGTGCCCACAGGAGAGGAATTATGAATACATTAATATCAAGCTGTTTGAACAGGGTATAGTGCTGAAATTAAGTCTAATTAACAGGCCATAAATAAGTTTTATGTGTGATTTCCAACTGTTGTAATTCCACAAGTTTAGCCGATTCGACCAGAACAGATTTGTTCTTCACAAACAACTAATGAACTGCTAGTTTTAGTGTTTTATGAAATTAATTTAGGTCGTTTTTATTTCTCATATTGGTTTTGTGAATGAGAGACATGAAGACACAGATTATATAAACCAACCTCCTCTCTGTCTGCAGCCACCTTCTGCTCCAACCCTCAGTTCTTCATCCGGCTGGGCGACGTGGACGACGACCCTCACGACGGCGAGGACGGCTGCAGCGTCCTGATTTGTCTGATGCAGAAAGACGCTCGCAGGGAGAGACGCTTCGGACGAGACCTGAACCGCATCGGATTCACCGTCTACAAGGTTTTGTTTCTATACTGATCAACTTGTGATCAATATATTTTACATATTAGCATGTTGCTAGTTGTTTGCGTGTTCAAAAGACAATTTCATACAAAACTTCTTGTTTTTCTGAATTTTTTTTTTTTTTCTTCCAGGTTCCAGATGAGGTGAGTCCAGAGGATGTTTCCATCAAATACAAATAAAACTCTTAGTTTTTTATTTTTAATTTTTATTTCTGTGTCATGAAATCCCACATGAGGTTACAAGACGCCACTATTTTACAACACATGCATCTTTTGGTAACAAAATACACAAAGCATGTACAGAAGCATGTGGTAAAAGAAACAAACTGTACAGTATATGATACTAACGTGAAGGAAAGAAACATAAAGAAAATAAAACAAATAAACTGTTTGCAGAAAAGAACACAAATAAATCACTCGTAGACGTTTTGTAATCCGAGTATCAAAAGGAGGAATGTTAAAGATTTATAATGTTTTAGCTCAGTGACTGATGAACTATGTTCAGATGGAGAGCTGAAGTGGGGATTAAACATCTGGTTTATAAAACAGACTAAAAGTGTATAAAACCATGTGCACACACAATGCACGTATGTTTACCTTTATAAGTCACAGTCTATCTGTAAATGTGTGCACATGGATCAGGCTCATATCCTGCCTCTACACGACACATTCAACCATAGATAGTGTTTAGGACCTCAGACACTCTTCTTCTTCTGTGGTCAGTATAAAGGTCGCAGTAATGTCCGCCTGGGCCCGGACGTCCTGCTGAGGAAGTACGCCGTGGCTCGTAGTAAGAAATTCCTCAACATGAGGGAGGTGTTTGAGCGATTCACACTGCCGCCCGGAGAGTACGCCATCATCCCGTTCACCCTGCAACCGCACTGCAAAGGAAGCTTCATCCTGAGGGTGTTCACCGAGAAAGCGGCCGCCACGAGGTCTCAGTCACAGACACACACACTGGACCATAGTGTCCGAATATAAGACAGTTTCCTTTTTTTCTTACAAATATATCTGAAAAAGAGGAGAGTCATCTTCTATTCAGGGGCAACATCAGATATTCTTTATGAATGGATAAAGTAATGTGTGTTGTTTGTTTATAGTGAGTGTGTGAGAGTCAGTCAGCACTAAAAGTGTTTGGTTAGTCCAGTTTAACCTGCAGGACTCGTATAATGTGGTTTTATGTTACTGAGGAAATAAATTGATGACAAGTGAAAACAAGTCCAATGTCAAGCTGCCAAATATCACAGTCACAGATGATAAGCAGCGCAAAAAGACAAACAGTCGTATTAATGTGAATAATTTCTGACTGTCTGTAACTATACTATGATCACTATGATGGAAGTTACATTGATACAGTATTTTCTGATAAACAGGCGCTGGAATTAGGCGGGGGTCTTATATTCAGACCAGTATGTTACTGGTCAGACTGGTAATAAAGATGAGTTTGTCCTCTCTTTACAACTTTTTAAAAATCTTTTCTCTGTTTCAGTGCGATGGAAGACGTCGTAAACACTGACATCCAGAAGGTGACGCCTGAAGCTTAAGTCCATCAGTTAATATTTATAGTGTTGTTTTGAGCCAATAAGACATAAATCACCATAACTTTATGCTCTCAGTCACGTTTCACAATGTGAAGTCGGACAAAATGATGTGGATCCTCACTTCAAACGTCTCAGTGTCCAGATCTCTGGAAATGTAACAACTTTTTTAAAACAGAAATTTCTTTATAAATCAACAACTTTTCTGCTGATTGGCTCATTGAATGATGAATGAGAGAGAGAGAGAGAGGCCGAGCGACAGAGAGACAGACTAGACAGTTTTCTATGAGGGAAAAAACCTGTGAATGACAGAAACGTTATTTTCTGATTGTTTCATGGTGGTTTCGTTCTAAATCACAAATAAACAAGCATCAAACACTCAGCTGGTGGTTTACTGAGGAGACAGATGCTCTTTGGTGCAATTTGGACAAGTGACACATTTAATATGAATTAACTTTGAATAACGAAGCGAACAGCGAGACGCTCACTGTTTGATAAAAACACCTTAACATCACTGAGAGTAAATAACGAGCATATGAGGCGGTAAAACTAACCAATAGGAGCGCAGACATAAACTGCTTATTCACTGCTGAAGTTTCTGTCTGGATTAAAACAATTTAATTTACTAAAACTTTATCTTTAATTGATACATTTGTCATTTCATATATATGTGTATATGAAAACCAGCAGGTTATTTTTCCCTTGTACCTTTGTTAATTAGATTATCTGCTATTATAATATAAATATTGAGATCTATTCATGTTGAAACAATTCTGCTCAGACAATAAATACATTTTAATTCCATCTGGTTTAATGTGATGTTTCTGTCCTGTAGAGACCGGGGTTGTAAAACGCATAATTTAGTGGAATTTTTGCAAATTTGACAATTAATTTCAATTTGATTTAGCTCAGTTAAAATTACTACTTCTTTTTACAAATTTCAAAACTATTTTCTTGGCACGTCATTAAAATCTAACATAATTTCAGAGCTGAATAAAATTGGCATGATTTTAGTCAATGACATGATCTAAATCTTCATAATCCTTCCTTTGTCCAATCAACTATCTGTTAAACTTACAGATAACAGCTGAATATCACTCTGTTTTCCATAGGAAGACATTCTGAGGTGAAAACAACATCTGGATAACTTGTTTAAATAATATTTAACTTGTGTGCGTGACATTTAAAAATCTCAGGTCTTCAGTATGTGAGTCTGTTCACTGGGACTCAGTCACTTTAGTGCTCCAGCTGTCCGTCAGTAGTCTGCAGATTTCTGCTACTGAGCAGGACATCTCTCACTGTTAGTGCTGAGAATCTCCTGCAGTTTGGACTCAATCATTTTCAGTTTGGTGTCAATGGTGGTGATGTAAGGGACAGGTTGGTGTATATCTGTAGTTGGGGATTTGCTAGTGTCTAAAATCTCTTCACACGTGTCTCCATAGTAACCATCTGGGCATGTACACAGTCCCTCATTGGAGTCCAGCAGCCTCTTACACTCTCCACCATTCTTACATCTGTCAGGGCTGCAGAAAGACAATCTACGGGAGTAATAGATGGAAAATGTACTTATACTGCGACCCCACTGACATTCAACTTGGTGAAAAGGTTGTGGGACTTGAGCAAAGTATTCGCCTTCAAAGGCATGTGTCACTTTGACATAGTCACTGAGTTGTAGAAATACCCCTTGTTCTATTTCTACATAACAGTGTGGTACTAACTCTGACATTTTCTCACAGTCTCTATCTTTAAGGCATTTGTCGGCGAGATCCTTCAGCTCTTGGCTCCGTTGCTCATCTGCTATCAGAGTGTAACTCACGGCCACAGTGATCTTTCCCATAGTGATCTTAGTCACATCAAAAAGAACAAAGATGTTGTCCTCTATATCGGTGTTGTACACCAGCACCATCCAGCTGTACCAGCTGTACTTCTCATCCAGAACCCTTTTCACCTTCTCAGCGATGGCTTCTTTGTCATCAGGACTGATTTCTTTGCTGATCTTCACCACATCCTCCTGCATGTACTGCTCATAGTTGTCCAGGCAGAACTCCACTGCTGATAACTGCGCTCTGTAGACCTTCTTGAACATCTGGGTGTGTTGGGCCTCTTTGCCTGATGGGTTGAAGCCAATCAGATTCCAGTAGAGCTGATTGAGCACCATCCCCTTCCACAGCAAGCTGCTGAAATAGAGGTTATATTTGGCGATCTCTCGGATGTCACATTTAAACTTCTCCCTCAGCAGGTCGTTGAGGTTTCCAGACGTGCCGTTGACCATCAGGTAGTGGTAGAGGTTGGCCACACTGATCTCAGTTGCTGTGTGCTCAAAGTAGTTAGTGAATATCTCTGCTAGTCGGAGTTTGTCCTCCTGACTTTGTACCAACTCACTGTTCTCACGAAACTCATTGAACTTCTTCCACGCATTGAGGATGCGGCTCTCATCTTGAGAGTAGACGCTGGCGTAGCTGGAACATTCTGCATCTGTTGTCAGACTGGACAGCTGGATGGAGAGAGAATCCAACTTCCTGTTCACCTCAGCAAACCCTTCCTTCACCTCAGTCAGTAACGGGTCGCCCTGAGGGATGAAGACCAGCACCATGTTTATGACAGAGGAGACCAGAGCTCCAATGCCAGGGGCCATGCTGGCAAAGCTGGCGAGACTCTGCATCACAGCTGACACGTTTTTGGTGTCGATCTTCTCCATCACATCTGTAAATACAGACAGAGAGTCTTTTACGGTATCTAATATTTTATCTGCCTGATCTTTGGAGCCTGGAGCCAGGTCTCTTTTGACCCTGTAGCATGGTGAGAAGTTGGTGGGCTCATGTGACTGAGTGGAGGAGATCGTCCAGTGAAGAAGAATGATCGAGGAAGCCAACAGCATTGATTGCAGTGTCAAAGCCATAACTGCAACACAGACAACATATATTTAAATGCTGTGTTAAGATCTAACCCAACAGACATCATGTTAAAATCCTGATTACCTGCTTTCTTACAGTGCAGAAGCTTTTCTGCTTGCTACTTATTTATCACCGGGACTAATCTTTTGTGGACTTTTTGCTATATTTCAACATTTTTATGACCTCATCAATACAACGTGAGTGAGGCCTACCAGCAGAACAAGCCTGTACTGCAGTGACTGGAAATGTGTCACTTAGCTAAAGCTAATTAGCAGCAAGATGCCTCCTTTCTCCACGGACAACAACCACAAACTTCTACAGAAGATTGCAGTGCTGGAACCAAAATACACCAGTTAGAAATGAATGCAGAAGTGATAAGAGCATGCTAACACAAAGCCTGAGAGTAAATCATTTCCGCCCTGAGATTTATGATGCGACTGGCTGAGCTGCACTGTCCATGCAGGGCACCTCTTCAACTGCTGTTCTTAGTAGTGGACAGCTGTGAAAGGTAGAGCAAACCTACTGCAGGACCCTGGATCTCCGTCTGATGACCTGGATAACCTTTTCTCCACACAGCAGGGTAAGGACTGAGAGTAAAAGGCTACAGAGAAAGTTAACAACTGGGCCTCAAGCTCTGATTATGGGTGCTATAAGAGATTTAAGAAGTATGTGCAGTAAGAACACCAAAATACTACAGAATCAGTGGCTTCTAGCAGTTCTTTTAGAGAGAGAGTGTGTCAGCCGACTATCACCTCAAGAAGATCAAGAATTAAAGGACTTATGTCTCAGCAGGATTTGGAAAAACTTGTCCTGCATTTATCTTCAGTAGACTCGACTACTGTAACGCTGTCTTCACTGGTCTCCCTAAAACTTTGATCAGGCAGCTGCAGCTGATCCAGACGCTGCTGCTCGAGTCCTCACTAAGACCAAGAAAGTGGATCATATAACTCCAGTTCTCAGATCTTTACACTGACTGATTTTAAAATAGTGCTGTTGGTTTATAAAGCACTGAATGGTTTAAATATATATCTGATCTACTGTTATCATCCAGACCTCTCAGGTGGTCTGGGATCAGGTCTGCTTTCTGTCCTCAGAGTCAGAACTAAACATGGAGAATCAGCTTTCAGTTTTTATTCTCCACATCTGAACAAACTCCCAGAAACCTGCAGGTCTGCAGCGACTCTCAGTTCTTTTAAATTGCAGCTGAACACTTTTCTGTTTGCAGCTTTTCATTAAACCACATTAAGGGTTAATAAAATATCTTACATGGCATTGTTACTTTTATTCTCATTTTATCTGTTTTATTCCTTTTGAACTTCTTTTTATTTCAAAATTCAACACTTTTTCAGTTGCATTCAAATGTCTTTTTACTTGTGTTGCTTTTATATTCTGTCTTGATGCCTTTTATGCTCGATGTAAAACACTTTAAATTGCCTTGTTGTTGAAATGTGCTATACAAACAAACCTTCTATATTACAACTAATCCATCTGATTGTTGTCAGTATGCATTTGTTAGACTGGAAACAGGAACTGCTAAGACTATGGTAACTGTTCACTGTATTTATGTCAACTTAGTATTTTACTCAAATAATCGTGAAAAACATTATTAAATCACAACATTACCAATGATTCATTAACAAAACATTTCAGTTCTATATAAAAAGTTCAAAGCATTTCAACATTTTAATACCAATGTTCAGCTTTGAGATCAACAGAACACACAGTCTGTAGATAGATGGAGAACTTTGGCCTCTTCTGCTTGTGATGTTTGTTGGTTTTATTTCCTGGATTGTTGAAATATCTTTGCAGCACCGCTGTGTGTGTGTGTGTGTGTGTGTGTGTGTGTGTGTGTGTGTGTGTGTGTGTGTATTCATACAATTTATTATCTCATAAACAGTCTGCTTTAACTCTTAGCTTAACTCTTTACTCTGAAGTTCATTCTTTCATTTTAATTGAATTATAACTCAGAACCGTTAATTAGAAGCAGAAGTTTCTGCATCCATCTTATTTATCTGAAAACTAATATTGTGAGGCTGTTTTTAGCTGCCGGGAAGGTTGTCTGATGTTTGTCGTATTTCTGTATTGTTATATTTTACATTTGAGTCATGAGGTTCCAATAAGAGATAATATAATTATAGATATTATTATTATAAATTATCTTTACATAGACCCACTGTTACAATTAAACACACACTAACATTGATGGTTAGACATATTCTTATTATCATAATGATTATAATTAGAAGAAGAAGAAGAAGAAGAAGAAGAAGAAGAAGAAGAAGTACCTGTGCTCAGTCTCAGGAGTCAGATGCTGTTTGAAACAGATTCTGTGATTCAGGCAGCTGGTTTAATACAGATGAAACAAGTGAGCAGCATTTATTTCTGGTCACTACTTTCTGGTGATCACTAGTGTCAATATTAGCAGAGGTAATGACACTCTGGACTGTTGAAAAAGTCAACGTACTCACTTTACCTTTACTGGCAACATTCTGACACAGGTACAAATAACTTACAATAAAACACATTCATCAGCAATAATCCTTGATAATATAATTTTATCTCTGAGACACAGTTCTGTCCAATTTGGAAGTTTTTTTTTGCCTGCTGTCGTCACCCTGTTGATCGTCTATTTATTGACTGGTCAGATGATCAGACAGAAGAGTAAAAGGATTAGTCAGTTAAGAAAAGCTTAACTATAATGTGTGCTTGCTCATGGGGGGAACTGTTGGGTTTCTCTCTCTGTAAATTAAAGAGCATGGTCTAGACCTGCTCCATGTAAAAGTGCCCTGAGATGACTTTGTGTTGTGATTTGGCACTTTATAAATAAAACTGAATTGAATTCAATTGAATGATTGTTAAACATAGATTAGGCAAACTGACTGTGAAAAAACACCAATGGTTTTTCTGACATCATCCATATTTATTCATAAAATACACTATCAAGTGTGTCTCCTTTTAGCTACATCAGCCAAAATCATAATTATTTGGGTTCCAGGTGCATCTGAGCTCCACTGGTAAAAATATACAGCCACAGTCTCAGTTGTTATTTCATTAACTATCAGGCAGTTCATTGATTTTGAACATTTATACCAGTTTTTATTGCTATACCGTGTCAGTTCTCCTCAGTAACAAAAATTTACATTGTTTTTTAGCGTTATTCACATTGTGTCAAACTGTATTAGTTCAAATAAAAGATCTTTTTCTATACACACCAAGACATATTTCTCTCAAAGTTTCAAGTATCTGCTTTGTTGTTGGACTAAAATATGGAAAATGTGTTTCTGATACAAACTATGATAATAATATAATAATCTCCATGAATCTGATCTAACAGTGGAAGTAACAATTATACAATTACAAAATTATATTAATATAATTATCAAAACTATATAACTTTGTGTGAGGGTTTCTATTTCATGCATTTTTCTACAAATCATCATAGTTAATTTAATATTTGTTCACTAATAATTCATGTAAAATGTGGCACAGGCTTCATGTGTGAATATTTTGGAGAAACAAAGAAAAGTCACATTTAATGAGATCATGAAAATGATAATTAGTTTTTTGTCATCTTACTTGTTTCAGAGCTTCACAGGTTTTGTTGATAAAATATTCTCATCTGACTCTCAACATTGAGCTTCATCTTTTATTATATTGGTAGAAGAAGAGGAGGAACGGACCCTCCATGGCGTGATTCAGACTGTAGTGTTAGGAAGTATAATCCCACTACAAGTGAAAGTGAAAATGTTCTCTGTTAATCACTGGGAGTCTAAGAGAGTCTAATGAGGGAAACACAGATTTGATCTTAACACAAACAACACTGATCAATGGTGGTAAGCTCTTTTTTAGAAAAACATACTTTTCCTGACATGTAGACAGGGATGATAAAGTATTACCGATAATAAAACAGACACACTTTTTTGAACAAGTTTTACTTTCTAAGAAACATCTGATGATATTTATTCTTCAGGTCATAACAAAAGCTCCCCACAAACCTTTGAACTGTCATAAAGTATTTTTGAGTTCCTGTAAATCAGCTGATTCACTTCCACCGAGTGAGTGTGGCACACAGCATGTTCAGCTGACATGTTCACCTCTACAGACTGCAGCCATGAACACCCAGAGACACATTACCTGCTGTTTTCAGTCAAACAGGATCATCTGTGGACGAATCACAAAAAGTGCTACATGACATCACTTCCTCTTCTGTTCACTTTCTTTCAAAACACCAAACTCATGACCTGTGCTGGGTCCAAATTTTACTCAGTTGTATTTTTTTTACTACTGCAGGAGGTTTAGATATCAATATGTCCAATACCTGAGTTGATCTGAATGGATCCAAGCGTATATGTTATCAGCTCTGATCATGTGATCATGTTGGGAAATAGATGTCAGTTTGTTGTTGGAGCAGCTGATAAGAAAGTTTCAGATGGAGCATTTAGTTTGTAGGTTAGAACCTTTATTTTATATGTTCAACATATAACTGCAGCTACAGGATCTGCTGACAGATAGAAAGTCCTTTAAAGACGTCACAGTGTTTTAAACAGATTTACTGGTGAGGAGTCACTGCAGTGATGGAAGCTTGTTTGCTGCCATCTACTGATCTTTCTGATCTCTTATGTTTTGCAGTTTAATTTAATTTTAATAGATTTTTTTAACCTTATGTAAAGAACTTTGAATTTCCTCTGCATTTGAAAGGTATTATACAAATAAAGTGGCCTTACCTTATTACTGTTAAGAGTAAATGTGTGTTACAAACTGCCATTTAAACATCAATGTATTATTATATGAACTAATAATAATTAAAATGATTACAATCTAAATGATTACAAATATTAGTTCAGTATTATACTGTTTACACACTTGTATAGATACATTTATATGTGTGTGCGGGCTGCATGAGTCAAACTGTTTTATGAGCAGTTACTTTAAAGTTGTTTTTTCAGAATTAAATTTTCATCCTGTTTGACTCCATTTTTGCTACTCATTTGATTTTTGGTTTTGGTTTCTAAATTTCTGTGACCTCTGACCTTTTAGAAACAGTAACTCTTACTCACAACAATAACTGTGCAGGAAAGAAATACCATCACAGAGTCAATCCCCAACAAGAACGCTAATATGGATATACATTATGTTTGCATATACATCTATAGTGTACATGCTGTTGTATATAACAAAGTCTGAACATTGGTGAATATTTAAAACCCAGATGAGTTTACCCTCCCAGATGATCCAGTTTAGGAAGTGAAGCTGAAACTTCTAGTTAATGAAATAGTACTGAAATTAAACCCCTGGAGGTCCCATTTTGAGAAGTACAATATGAACAAATAATACACTAATAATACAGCACAATTAGTGCCAGCTCTATCCTTGGTGGTGATCTGAAAATGGTCTGTAATCATCTGAGGGGTTCTGGCAATCTGCCATAAAACTACTTTTCTTAATTTTTTTCATTAAATCAGTCAAGTTCAAATTCAGATCAAAGTCCAGGAGAGGCCATGTGATAAATCAGCACACTGAATAATATTACACTACAAACAGCATATACATATATGTGTGTAAGAAAGGCCAGGAAGATGGAGACAGGATATATATCATCATGACATTAGATTAGTTTTAGTAAATTACTGAGTCATAAACATAAAGTATATATTTGTGAAATGTGTCATAGAGAGTATGATGTTGATTTGTTCAAATGATCAACAGCAGTACTCTTTGTGTCATGAATGTTTCCACCACTAGCTTTAAATCTATTTATATGTGTGTGACATCATCTCAGTGTAATGATCTGAGTGGTTTGGGCCAGATAGAGATAACACACATGTGCAGTGGGCTGGAAAACACATAAGGAGAACAAGTAGAGAGGACAACATTTTGGTGAATGTACTGGGTAGGACGTTTTCATCTTTGGGTGCCATGTTGGAGTCCAGTGTCCTGTCCTAAAAACACCACATTTTCCTCAGCCTCCTTTTATGAGAGCTCCTCTTGGCGTATATCCTCCAGCACCTCATGCCAGCTATCTTCTCACAGAGCTCTCTGTACGAGGAAATGAACATAGAAGCATCTTAGTCATAATGTCCATGTTACTGATTGTTTTTACATGTTACCAGATGCTATTTTTCAACACACTATTTACAATAAACAGTAAAAGTTCAGTCATTCAAAGGTATGAAACATGGCATGTATCACTACAGAACTGAGACTCACTTGATTTCATCCAGTTCTCTGTTCATCTCTTCAGAGGCAGTTTGTATGGCCGTAGCCATCTCTCTCAGACTCTGACTGGCTTCTGTCTCACAGTTCTCCAGATTGTGACAGTCATCAATTAGCTCAGGAACAGAAAACAGAAGACCGACTACTCCTCCACCAACCTGAAAATAAACACTTTATAGTTAATAACAAGAATAAGAATAGCTGGATTTACTGGATTCTGAATTAATTCTTTTTTGACTATATATTGAATTACTTTGTTCCATGTCTAAGTTGGTATTAATGAATTGAATTGATTGAAATATGAATATGTCATTGAACATTGTGATCAGTGGAATAGGGAATACTTTTCTTTCCCCTAGATGATGTATTCCTGATCAGATTCAGATTGTCCATGCTCTATTTCTGTCATTTTGCTTTCTTGGTCTTTCTTGTACATACAACATATATTTCCTGTCTTCCTGTCATGCAGAGGGATTCCTCCTCTGCTTCTCTTCCTGAGATTTCTAATATTTTCCCCTGTTAAAGGTTTTTTTGGGAGTTATTCCTTATTTGAAGGGAGGATCAAAGGACAGAGGATGTTAGTAAAATTGCCTTGACTTGAATGCTGCAGGTCAAAAACTATTCCTAAGCTCCACTCTTTGATACTTACACGTGTAACTGCTTTCTTTGAAGCTGCTAGTCCCATAGAGCTGACCACTTTGGTGACTCCTTTTCTCATCACTTTTCTCTGTCTTTTTTGTGTTCCTGCTTTGGTAATTTCTTTTATGGTCAGCTCTGTAACAAACTCTGAAAGCAATGGCAACTCCAGTGCAGACTTGTTCAGAAGACCGAAATCTTCATCTTTCTCAAACATCTTCTTTACAGATAAATCAGAAACCACTGTGAGCACATTGATCTTATCATTTAACTTCAGTCCGTTTCGTTTGGCTATCTTTCTCAGGATCTGATCCACAACATAATCTTCTGGAGGAGCATCGCTGCAGGACTTCTCTGCTTGCTTCACCAGCGATCCAATGAGTTCCTGGATTTCCTTTTCAAGATTCTGGATCTTCTCGGATATCTGCTTTGCGTCTGTCATGGCAGAACTTGATTTTATAGCATCAACAACATCTGAAGTTATATTGGTAGCGAAGCCAAGCCCTGATGCTACCGTACCTGCTGTAGCCAGGAAAGGTATCGCTGCTCCTCCAGTGCAGATTGCTGTTAAACCTGCCACTGTCAGTGCAGTTGCACCACCTACAGACAAAGAGCTCCCAACAACTTTACTGACATTTATGTTCTTCTTGTACTCCTCCAGCTCACTGGCCAGGTTGTTCAATTTGTCTGCACTTTCCTTCTGTAGATCCACAAAGGAGTAGATCTTATCAATGAGTTGATCTGCATTATCCATGATGAGCGCACACTGAGAGGTCAGCAGTCTACAGGAACGACAGAAAAAAGGTTATTTAAGGATTATGAGGTCAGGGGAAAGTCAGTCTTGGAATCGTTAAGTTATTTAATGAATTTTGGGACTTTATGACAAGATATGACTGTATTGATCCCCACTGGGTGACATTAGGTGTTACTGATAGTGCTGGCCAAAAATGAACCACCAATTCTAAAGTGCAGATTCTTTTGCATGTTTGATACGTATCAGGTCTGTACTAATACTCGCACTCTGAATCCGACACTAACAGAAACCCTCATCTTCTCCAGCCCACTCAGCTTTATATGTCACCAGACCAGCTGCCAGTGTTAAAAATGGCAGCAGTACAACCTTAAAATCAAGATTCCAGATAATTTCTCACATATATATGATTCAGTAGATTTTTCTTTTTGTATTGAAAAAAATAAAGTAAAGTAAAGTAAAGAAATACTTCTTGGCTTGATAAGTTATCAGCTTTGTAAAGCCTAGAGTGTAATAATTTAGTAGGAAAATGAACCCAAATGACACTCAACTGTTAATATGTCCTGCACTCAGAGCTGTGCAACATCCAGCACTGGAGAACCATGAACACCTGATATATTTAGAAGACAACACAATCACTCAAACGTCTCTTCACTAGTTATGGCAGCAGTAGAAACGGATATGAAAACATAGAGCAAAAATGTATAATTACACCATAAATCAAAAAGAAAAATGATAAGGAGAGAACTTATGAGTCAACAGTAGTCTTCTGGTGCATTTTGTACATTTCTCCTGCAGTCTTGGATCATGTAGCTTTTCACTACACATTGTACTCATATAATGACGATAAGACAAAGAATACGTCCAAACTGAGATAAGAAAGAAATGCACATATTTGTTCAATAATATAACTAATAACTGCAGTATTTTCCCCCTTGAGATGCATTATCTCATTTTCAAATGGCTCCTCAGACACAAAACATGAAAGTTAACAAATGTTTAAACAAAAAAATGAAAAATAAATACATAATAATAATGATAATAGATTAAACAATACAATGACACTAAACAATCAACAAGGACACATAAAGGCTCTCCCACCATCCCAGACCACACCCACGACATTATGTCAAAGTACAGAGTCTATTGATAAATTAAAAATCAAGTCTGTTACGCACCCATAATGAACACTGGCTGTTTGTTTTTTAACCTTTAACACAATCTTTCTAACTTTATCAAAACATTAACTACACTGTAATTTTCATGAGCAGATTGAAAATATTAAGCATTAGCATTCAGTGTTCAAAAATATATTTAATTATTGATTTCCTGTAAGCCTGTTTGATTTTAATGTTTAAAAGTTATATCAGTGACTCTGCTGGATGTTTTAGGTTCACAGTAAAGAGATGCTCTTACCTGAAATTAATGTTGCAGAGCTCCTAACTGATCATCAGGGTTCAGGTTTCTTTGTGTGCAGATGGGACGAGGAGGAGGCTGTTGCTGTCTGCATCGCTTTGTTTTATTGGCTGCTTCAAAATCAGATGTTTTCAAAAGTGAAAGAGAAACTGTTGTGATGTAAATCCTTCACATCATCAAACACTTTCACACTCATCCTGTTTATTTAACCTGTTTATCTTTTCATTTGAAGCAGATAAAGTCTCTTTGAAGGTGTTTAATCATTTTCCAAAATAACTGGCCAACAGTATGGAGGCCTAAAAGGGACATTGGAAATTAATAAATAAGTGTATATGATTTCTTATATGTATCTTGTGTATTTATTGATGTCCACATTTTTAAATTTCCTTATTTAGTTAATTATGTGTTAATTTACTCACATTTATTCATGCACATGTATTTATTCTTTTTTTTAATATGTAGCCTTCAAACTAAATATCAAACACGTTACTCAAATCTTATGAACTGTATAATTACTAGCTTGGTGACGATTCACTTTTTAGAAATACAAACCTCAGTGTTATTAAAAATGTATTTCAATTTCCCATGAAATGTAATTTCCCCACATTTCTGAAAATTTTTATCAATCAAACAAAGTTTTAGTGCCTCAAAGAGTAAAAAACTGTTTTGGCTCAAAAGGTAAATTAATAAACACATGTATAAAATTATTTATAGTTGATTGATTTTCACATTTATTTCCTCTTTTTCTTAAAAAGAAATTCATCATACATCAATGCCCACATGTTGATGTAAATGACTGAAAGGTCAGGCTTCTGATAAATCAACCGCATGTTTAAATCTAAATGGTCATTTTCTCATCTGAAAAAATATCTGAATTTACATTAGAGACAAAATAACAGGTTGGACATAAATTATACCAGCTAGAGTCTTCTGGGAAGGTATCCTAACTTCATAACTAAAACTTTAAAACAACCTGAAAACTAAAACTGGAACTGAAATCTGAGATTAGAAATAAATCAAAGTAAAAAAGCTTTTTCACTGAATTTAAGTTTCATTCTTTCTGTTTGTTCAACGTGTGGAAGACGTCTAACCAGACTTTAACTCTCCTTGAACATGTCTGGAGAACACGTCATTCCAGTGTCATTGATGGTGCAGGCATACTGCTGCTTCAGATACTCCTGGTCAAACTTCTCTCCAGCAGATCTGTCTCTCACACAGGCAGTGAGATGGACGGTGGCTTTAAACCTGGAGGAGAGGAGCACCAGAGACAGAGCCAAAGTGACGATGAAGAACGGGACTCTTTCTAAAGAACTGCTCTCTGCTGGGAGGATGAACAGGATGACGATGTGGTTTCTTCCTGGTGGACCGTATTGTTTTTTGAGTGACTCAAATGTTTCCCACACACTGTCCTTTGGTGGTTTCAGAGGGCTGAGTATGATGTTGGGAATCTTCTGGTCTCCAGCTTTCTTCATTGAGTTCCAGTAGTCCAGTTGCTGGTACTCTGGGAATCCTGGGATTTCCCAAAACACATCAGCTGCATCTCATCAGGAAGACTTTTAAACAGTTCTGATCTCAATACAAAAACTAACTTTATAGTATTTAACACTCAAATCAATAAATATCTGTGTGATTCCAGCACACTTTCATTTGAATGAGAGGAAATATTTCTTATTCCTTTAACTTTTTAACAAGATAAAGTCTTATTGAAAGTAAAAACCTGTCTCTGTTCACCATCTGTTCTGCTAACATTAGCTAATTAACAGTAAACGCAAAGTACAGATACAGATATTGCAGATATTTGGGAACCAAAGTATTGTACAAAGTGACATTTTGACCAGATTGTGGCACCAGAAGGCAGATTAACATTATTATAATTCATCCTGCGGGGAACATGAATGTATGAAACTAATGTCACAATAATCCATCCAACAGTTGTTGTTGTTGTGTGATGGATCAGCAGGTGTGTTACACATTTCACTTGATTCTGGGAAATTAAGTTGTAAAGTAAAAATCTAAAAAACTAACTTTTCAACTACCTTCTGTCCATCTTTAACAGATAGCTGGACGTCTTTCACCAGAAGTGGTAAATGTACTTAGATTTCAGCTTTTACTTCAAATATCTCAACCTCTTATATAAACATAAAACACCAGTTTTTGTAGGACTAGTTTCTCTCTTTAACAAACACAAAATAAATGAAACAAACAGCAGCTGTTTTATATTTTGATAAGCATCTTTTCCTCTAATGGACCTTTTCTTCTCATTTGTCTTTTATCGAACCATTTATCTCTCTTCTGTCCATTGATTTTATCCCCCCTCCATTAACCATGTTTATATTTCTCCTCCCTCCGCTGTCAGAGGGTGAGATCATCACAGCTCAGCAGCAGCCATCAGAGAAAGACGCATAAAGGTGAGTTCACATAACTGTCTGTGTTTTTCTGTTACTTTACGTTTTGTTTTTACAGGTTTTGTGGATCCACGTTGGAGCTCAAGTCTTCTGTTAACAAGCTGTTGTGTTCTTATACACAACCATGAGCATCCGTTACAGCAGCGTTGTTTTAAATGTATGGGTGTGTGTTGGGGGGCAGATGGGGGGGTTCTGGGGTACATGGCGATCGTCATATTAACCACAGGATAATCACATTTTTATAGTTGACCAATGGCATTAAAAGTTAACTCATTCCTAATGTTTTTCAGGTGATATGACAACATGATGTGAGCGAGAGCTGAAGAGGAGAAATTAAAGTGACACTAAAGTTTATTATGAATCATTAGTAACTAACAGGCTGAACATTAAAGTCACCACTGAGCCCAGAGAGTTTGGAGTGTTTGAGGCTGACAGCAGGTCAGGAAAGGAACAAATTGTTCACAGAGAAAAGGTAAATGCTCTGAAGCATCACTGTAATCATCTGGTCTCATGCTTATTGTCCACACTGGCAGCAGGTGGCAGCAGGGTGGGGGAGAACAGAGACACAACAGACTGTCTGTTGTTCCATGTCATGTTTCCTGCTGTGTTGCATCATGTTGTGTTGGGTGGTTTTGTGCCATTTGCAACAGTTTTTACTAACTTCATACACATTTGAGTCATTTCTAAATGTATTGTTTCTAAGTTTGCAATATACCCAAATGCACCTAAGAAATTAAAGAGTTTTATTATCTACCTTTCTGTTGTCTGTTCAGAGGATCAGCAGGACTCAGAGACCTCCATCATGGCCACCGCTGACCAGCTGCTGGAGCAGATATTCTCCTGGATCGAGCAGAGGGAGCGCTGTGCAGAGCAGCTGAGGAAACTGGCCGGAGAGCTGGAATCTCTCAGAGAGTAGCGTGATGAATATGTTGGCAGTTTAGTGCCAGTGAAGGGAGCTGCATGTCTGATTGGGGCTGGTGTGGTCACTTTGCTCACCTGTGGAGCCACAGCTCCATTTTTAGTTGGGTTAGGAGCAGCAAGTGTCGGTCTTACCATCCGTCTGACTACTAAACTCATTGAGCACCTCAAGTCCAGCGACACCATGAAAGAGGCACAGAAGATAGAAAAGAAGAGTGATGAGATTGGAGAAACAATCCAGCGACTGTTCCAGAAACTGAAGGCAGAGAAGGAGGAAGTGAGCTCCTTTGCAGACCCAGATGAACTGGACCAACATGTCATGACTGAAATTCTGAGAGCCATGGCGAGAAGAAGTGGACTGAAGCAGCAGATCAACATCAGTGTTCCTGGAGATGGTGACCCAAGGGTTTTCTTTGATGAAGGATCAACATACATGAAGCCCAAACAAAGCTTCTTCAAGCCTGAACTCATGATTGAACTAACAGGTATTTTAACATTTTTCACATTTCAAGCTGGTGGGAAAAATTTCAAACCTTTGTTTGCTAAAGGAGCTGAACAACTCGTCAAACAAATGTCTACAACTGGATCTGAAATGACCCTTAAAAGAGACACCATGGTAAGATTCTGTGCTTCATTTTAGATAACTACATGTATGATCATATATTATGATTCTATGTTACTTCTGATTGATTATTCTAATAAATGTACCCATATTCTCCACAAACAAAAACTTATGTTTTTATACTCCTACTTTTCTATTTACATTTTGAGGGGAAGCGCAATCACTGGATTATGTTACTGGATTACTGAAGGATGAACTACAGTTATATACCAAACACCAGAGAGCAGGTTCACATCCTGAGTTCTGCCAGTTGTCAGCTGTCAATAACAAAAGCACTGTTAAGGTTCAGGAGAAAAGGTGGTTTTAGTTAAATATAAATAAAGTCAAAATTTTGGCTTCAAGTAGTCTTGTTAAGATTTACCATCTTCCCTGAACCATAAACTGTGTAATAACACTTTAGTTTCTATGAGCAGATATTGTAGAGAAATAAATGAAATACATTTACTGATACAGATGTAATCCAGGAGGCATTATGTTTCTCTCAGAGCATTTAATTATGGTTGTATATGGACGTGATTTATAGCAGACAGTTGAACTTCCTTCTGTTTCATGTTTTATTCCTTTTTGTAGAGCAGATATTGATCATTCAACCTCATGTCTGTTTAAATTTCTACAAAACCAAACAAACATGATATGAACATAATTCATGTATTGATCCATACTTTTCACCTTCAGGTTGTGGGAGGAGCTGTTGGAATGATGTTTGCGCTGTCGGAGGTGATTGACAACTGCGAGAAAATGATCAGGAAAAACCATGTGACTGAAGCGAGCCAATCACTGAGAGACACAGCTGATGTCATCCTAAAGATGACCTGGACACTGAGGTAACAGATTGACGACATCAAGTATGACCATTTTTGTCTACTAAAATATATTAAAGTGTTTCTCCTCTTAAAATCTCACCTGCTGCAGTTTGTATTTTCCTCCTTTAGAAAACAGCAGCTGTAGTTCAGATCAGTCTCAGCTGCTTCTGTCTCTTCATGTTAATTCCAGACTGACTCCATGATGTTGAGATCAGAGACCGTCTGTTGAAGGACTCCTTGTTCTTCTTGTAGCTGAAGACGATCAGACGTCTCCCTGATGCTGCTTTATTGTGGAGAAGAAGCCAAACATCTAAACTTTTACACAGTTCTGTTTTCAATAAAACATTCTGACATTAAATTATTACATGATGATGGTTTAAAGGTAAATCTCATTACAATGCAATGCAGCTGATGTAAAAGTCTTGCTAACAATACTTTCGCTATTGTTATTCATAGGAGGATGTTTGTTGAGATGGCCAAACATCAACAAGAGCAGGAAGAAAAGCTTTTCAGAGAGGACAGCAATCATAAAGATGAACGAGAAGGTGATCAGGCTGAATCGACCAGATGTGAGCAGGAGAGAGAAAGTGACCAAAATGAACAGACCGGAGATGGAGAACAAGGAGGAGGCAATCAGAGAGATGAGGAGAGTGATAGTGAGAAGGAAGAGAACAATGAGGAAGAGAAAGATAGTGATAGTGAGGAAGAGACAGATGAAGATGAAAGACAGCAGAGTGGTGGAAAGCAAGGTCAGACCATCCAAGGACCTCTTGGATCAATAAGGTTGGGGCTGCCTAATGTTCGTTCTCTGAATAAAATAAATAAAAACAGTAAAAGAAAAGTAAGAGAAGAAGTCAAAGGGCTCATAACAGAAAACAAACTGGACGTCTTTCTCCCAACTGAGACGTGGTTAAAAAGGAAAGGTGGAGATAAAGTTCTCAGGGAAGCTTCACCAGCAAATTTCAGATTCTTTCATAAGGTGAGGCCAATTAAAAAAACTACCAATGTCAAGCAAAAGAAGAAATCTCGAGGGGGAGGGGTAGCGATTCAGTATTCACAGGAATTACGGGGTAAAAACATAACACTAAAAAATACCCCAAAAACCTTTGAATACGTTGCTGCAGAGCTGCAACATGATAAGTGGAGCCAACCTGTCCTGCTCATCAATGTGTATCGCCCACCAGGCTTTACCCAGTTCCGTCAATTCTTGGAAGAGTTTAAAAATCTTTTGGATGAAGTTTCTGAAGATTACAACAACATTGTCATTACTGGTGACTTCAATATCCATGTTGATGATGAAGCAAAGCCCTCAACTACTCTGTTTCTGGACCTTTTGGAAAGGAATGATCTTGTTCAGCATGTTGAGGAGCCGACACACCAGAGCGGTCACACTCTGGATCTGGTCATCACCAGGAATGTTGAAATCTCTGGTCTCACTGTCCAGGATGACAGGATATCAGATCATTACACCGTGTATTTCACTGCAAAGCCGGAGACAAAAGGTGCAAAGAAGACAGATAAAGAAAATTATGATGAAGAAGAGAAGGCACGAGAGCCTGAACTGTGAGTGAACAGAAGATTTCTCAGATTAAAGAAGATAATTCACAAATTTTACAACAGTGAATTCAGATTTGAGAACAAATTGTTCAAATGTGATTGACATCTAGTCAGGGATATAATATAAATATAACTGACAGCAAAATATGTTGAATGTTATCTATTCACACAGCATGGCTTACTTTAATAGTTAATAAGTAAACAGAACTAACCAACACACTTTATGATTATATTTAGCATGAGTTAAAAGTGACGTCATACTGGAAAAGAGACTTTAACATGACGTCACGTCACATTCAAGTTCCTGCAAACTGATTCACAGTTCAGCAAAAATAACAAGTTGTTTACAGACACAGATATATAATATAGTAGTGCACAGTAAAACTAAAGAAGTTAATGCAGTTATTGGACAATGATATAAGCATGCAGAGCAATCTAAAGGTTAAAGATTAAAAAATATGCACTATTTAAGACAACAGGATGCTACATTAACAAGTACTGATTAAAACATGCAACACATGCAACTTAAACCAGACTTGCAGTGGGACAGTCTGGCTGCACCTTTTGCAAACTGGTCTCTCCATGATGCTGATTACAATGACAAATCATGAACTACATTATCCACAATCAAGTTTCCCTGACTTCATATGTTATTTCAGTCACAGGAATTTATTCAAAATTGTATCATCTGCAAAAAAAAATGATGTTTAGAACAAAATAGATATCATTGGTGCAAAGTGAAAACAGAAGTGGCCCCAGGACAGATCCCAGAGGCACACTTACAGATAAGAAATCAGATGATAAACCATCCAAAAATATTACTTTAACTCTGTCAGTAAGGTCAACACACAAACCAGGAAGTAAAGATGCGTAGGAGATATGTATGATCATATTATAAAAAATCTAAGCAAAGCATTTTAACATCTCTCTGGAGGCCGGCCACCGTCCATTCAGCGATTTTAAGAGAGTTTATGGTTCAGATACGTAACAGGTAGTTACAACCAGGGACGACAGCTCTGAATTCAGCCTGAAACGTTGCTCAACTCTCATGAACTATACCACCAAGCTGATCAGCAGGGAAGTGAGCGGAAGGAAATAGGAGATTTGTATAATTTCATTTTCCTTTACGACTGGCTTCTCTTCCAGATCTTCTGATGCTGAACAGCAGTGGATTCCACTGAAGCACATCTCACTGAGGTTGTGGAGGACTCATGAAGTAGATTTACTGTTGCTGAGGAGATCTTCACATACAATAATAGGGATGGAGGATTTATAGTTTTAAAATGTGTCAGAACCAAATTGGCAGTAATTCTCATTTCTACGGTGCTTCCTGAAGCCCTTTTGTTGTAATAGTTAAAGTCTTTAATTGAATAAATTAAATTGACGTGGTTCAAACAGCAGACAGACTAATCAGCCAGCAGTGGATGATCCTGCAGCTGCTACCAGCCAGAATGAATCCCAAACAGTAACAATTAAACCAGACAATGTTCCTGATGATCCTCTGCCTCTCCTTCCTGATGATCCTCTGCCTCTCCTTCCTGATGATCCTCTGCCTCTCCTTCCTCTCCCTCCGTCAGCCCCACCTCGCTGTCTTCCAGCTCCTCTCCGTCCCCTCAGAGGGATCCAGAGTCTGGAAGGACCCTCGCTGGCCCCACCATGAAAATAACTCCACACAGACTCTTCATCTCTACACGTCTCTACTAATAGATTTATTTCATTAAGACTAAATTAGCATGTGCCTCCAACACCACAGCACCCAGGACCTACTTCTTCTTCAGTCAAACTTCAGTCAAACTTCTCTCAGTGAGCCCGTCACCACCACAGATATTACACATGTATATACAAACAGATACTGTGTGAGTGTGTATACTGTAGATACACACAGATCTATTTTAGTGTATCTATTACTACTATTTTACCTTATTTTATTTTATCTTTTACTTACTTTTTATTCATGGGGTATTCAGGTATTCATAGAAATGTTCCTCTTGTTCCTGACAGACAACAGTCATAATTCACACGGCCACTAGAGGGCTTTGTGAGGTAAACATCAACCTGCGCTGTTTATCTGATTCACACCAGAAACAACCAGAATGCAAATTAACTGTATTTTATAATATGTGTATAATTATCTGCACTTTTAATGACTTAACTTGTTTTTATCATGTTCATGTTTTCATGCTGCGTTGCTGTAAGAAGAATAAATAAGCAAAGTTAACTGATGACCTGCTGATTAAAATAATGTTTATTTCTATGATGTATTGTTGATATTGTTGGAATTTGTTGTGAACTTTACTTTTTGATGGTTTCATTGATTTTGAATTTAAATTGTCTCTACAAATGATACACAGTCAGTTTACCAGAATATTACAAATATATGCAATGATTTCAATAAACATTATTGATATTTAACATCATGTACTTCACAGACGTTTGCAGAGAGAAATGAATAATAAATATAACTCTTATGTTTCTTCATACTGTGTTTCATAATGACTTCATCACTGCTGAGCTGCTTCATCGTCTCTGAGTGTCGTCTGCTGCTCAAACAGCAGATGGCAGCAGAGGTCAGATTCAGAGACCATCACACAGTCTGACTGACACGTGTGAGTCTGACATTTACTCTGAAAAACTGCTTCCTGAGAAAAACTCAACATTTCTGCTAAAAGACAAACAGACTTCCAAAAATCACAAACACTCCTTCATCCCTGACATCATATCAACATATATTACACTACAAACAGTATATATGGAAGAAAGGCCAGTATGTGCTTATACATACATACATATATACTATTATTATATTTTATGTTGTGTTGTAACTCGGCTCCTAGGCCATGACATATATGGAAAGGACAAGGACGACAATAAAGAAAAAGTATTTACTGTAATAAAGTAAACTACAGAAATGATTTGCAAAAGTATGGAGTGTGTTAGTCAGTAATATCAGTCATGTCCGTGTGGGTGTGTGGATTATGAAGTTGTTAAGTTAAACAAAACTAGAATGAAACAAAAGGGCTGCGGCTGCTGGCTGGTATGATGGAGTCACACTGTGAGTTGGCCTTTTATCCTTTGCCATCATAACACACAGGTGTTTCAGATTCTGCTGGCTGCCACACTCACTCTACCTTTGTAAAAAGAAATATAAACATAATCACCACACCAGCAACCAGCACCGATGGGTTAGACAGGGCCGTCACGGTTGAACATATAAAATACAGTTTATACTCTACAAATTCCAGTTTGGACTTTTTATCAGCTGTTCCAACAACAAACTGACACCAAAAGCTTTTTGTTTCTTTTGTTTTGAAATTGTGAATTTCTTGTGATTGCAGTGACATAAATCAGATGTTTGATGGTTGAAAGTAATTCCTGCTGGTTTAAAGCAACACAAACACTTTGACATTCAGACTGAAGCTGCGTTCATGTTTCAGACTGAAGAACAAAGTGAACAGAAGAGGAAACAGCAGCTTAATGTCTGTGGATCATCACGGCTGCAGTCTGTAGAGGTGAACATGTCACATCAACCTGCTGTGTGCAACGCCCAGTGAATCAGCTGATTTACAGGAACTCACAAATACTTTATAACAATACAAAAGTCTGTGAGGATTTTAATTATAACCTGAAGAACAACTTGTTCAACAAGGTGTGTCTGTTTTTTTTATCAGTAAGACTTCCTCATTACTGTCAACACATGAGAGTCTCTCAGGTGAGTTTTCATCAGTCGTCTGTTCAAACACTAAAAAATGACTTTATGTTAATGTCTCTGTAACAGCTGGTTCAGCTTTCCTACTGAACAAACGTCATGACATCATCACTGTCAGGATTAAACTGAGCACATAATAAATAAACATTTTCATACATGAGACATGAACATATAAAAATGACAAAGTTTGCATCACATTACAATCATTTAACTTTTGTTGTTTATATGTCCATGTGTGTATGGTCCCTAATTCATGGCAATGTATGTATATATATATTTATGGGTGTTCATGTTCATGGACGTTCATCATGTCACATAAATGATTTGCAGACAATACAAAATAAAATGTTCTGAGCCTTTGATTAACAAAAGGTTGATTTATTTTAATAGATGGTGTCATGTGAAGAGTAAAATTAGTCACTAACTCCAAATGTAATGATGGAAGAATGTAGATTTAATTTAAAATGTAATCTTTAAATTATTATAATTATCATTATGTTTAGAACTATGTCAATGCTCTACTCTTCATGGTGTGTGATGGGTTTATAGATGCTCTTTATTTTGGTAGGGAATATGGAATGGGAGTATCAGTTTCCACAATGTTAATAATATTAATTAATGCCACTCAACTAAAATAACATCACTATATGTCACACTAACTACACTAACTTTTTCAATTTTTCAGCTGTTGATTTTCAAAGTTAACAATGAAAAGCAGCCTGACCGGGTGAACTGTGATCGCTGCTCAGACACGACATTTAATGAAACAACTCAGTTACTGTGAGTGAAAATCCTTCTCAAAGTGAACTTGGGTTCTTTTTAAAGAGGAACCAAAGTCTCTCTGACAGCTGAGCTGACATTTAAACAGAGAGGTGCAGCAAACAGGAAATCTCAAACAAAGTGGTAAAACTGGCTGAGCAGGAACACAGAATCACATTCATCAGAAAAATACACACATGACTGTCAGTGAAGTGCAGTAAAGTCACAGCAGTAAACATCCTGACTGCCTCTCCTCACACTGTCAGTGATACTCTGGATGATCCAGTTCAGCTGTAGTTATACAAACCTTCTTCAGTAGCCACAGAAACTGGGACATCATTCTAGAGACACGTAGAGATGCTGACTTTGTTTAAATATGGTCTTTTTTTAAGCACCACAAAGGAAATTCCATCCACCTCTATTGTGTCGGGGTGGCGTGAGAAGCAGATTCAGATTAATCAGAGATCAATATTCAGAGTTTGATATCTCAAAACCTGCCCAACTAAAACCTAAAAAACACTCAGATCATCAGAGGATGAATGTTGACATATTTTAACTTATTTTTGATTCTGTGCGCAGCTGTGAAGGTCATCCATGTCATATTAGGTATAATCATGGGTGTAGATTTGGGTATGGACAGTAGTGACGTGTCCCTACCAATGTCACAGTGTTGCTGAATTACAACTACAATTATTTTTACTAATCTAGAACAATCTTCCCATTTGAAAAGATGGATGAGGGACATTAGACTTGATAACCTGGCAGCCCTCGACTTCAAACTGTGTTCCAGCTTTCAGCAGCAGCAGTGGGTGAGTCGGTTAGTATTTACAGTTTAAATGTTTCAAACATCACAGAATGACAATAACTTCAGTGGACAGCATCAACAGTGTCCACAGAGCCTCCAACACCTTCAGGGAACCCCATCACCCTTCTTCTAGTCTGATTTCACTTCCTGCCATCTGGGAAGAGGAACAGGAGCATCTGTGCCAAATCCAGCAGGATATTAAATAACTTTTACCTGCAAGACGTCCTGATCACTAACAGACTGTGTCTGAATCTTCCCTCCATCTTCATCATTAGCAGGAATGTCTGTGCAGCATGAGGCACCTACAAGTGCACATACACCTCCAGTTGCCATAGTGACCTGATGTGAACACAATGCGAGGTATTCACAGTCCTAATATTGGTTTACCTGCAGGTCAGATATAGAGGTCATTAACATCCTTTTTTCTTCCAATACTGTTTTCCCTGTATGTAAAATAGTGCTCCCTCAGGAGCTGAGAACTTTGCATGTTAACTAACAGATCAGTGGTCCTTTCATAATCAGGCCAGTAAATTTGAAAAAGAAACCTTTACTTCTACAGAAAATAGTTCCTGAGGGAATAAAGGAAGGTAGAATCAGCAAAGTCATATTTTAATCTTCAAACAGGCTGTTTGTACTGTAAGAAATGTGGAAGAGGAAAAGTAGAACTGCTACATGTTAGAGGAGTGTGAGACAGCAATGTTTTCTGAAGCTGAGTCATTTCTGGATTATTATACAGGTGGGGTTTAACAATGAAGCTCCACGTTAGGAGGGATCATGAGGAGAATCAAACTTAATGTTTTATGATTTTTCTTCAGGTTCAAACTCTCAGTTTGCTCTTTATTTTACTTTAATGCACAGTTAATCTATTTACATTCAACTCTTTCAGCTTCTAGTACATTCCATCAAGTCTTTTTCATAATAAGTAGTAAATTAATTTCAGAGTTGTGACCTGAGGATCTCTGAGCTGTACATCATCTAGTAAATTCAACAAAAGATCTTTATGTGTTGCAGGTCTGTGGATGTTATCATTTCCTGGTTCCTCCACTGCGATGCAAATGTAAACAAAGTGATGAAGGCATACTGACTGTCTGTCCAGATAATTACTCTCTTATCCCTCCCCAGCTTAGATGCTGCTGATAACGTGATGAGCTCGGCAGCCTGAGCAGAAAAATGACACGGCAACACTTCTAACACTTTATGCAATGTTACTACAGCATAAACGACCTTATTACTACCATCCACATCCACAAACATCACAATGTCTGCATCAGGTAAAGAGGTGTCAGTCAAATCAGCTCCAGGCAGGGTCAATACGTCTCTTATTGTCACACAGTCATGGGGAGGATTTAATGCAGTACAGCTCTCAATTGTTAAGTCTGGCTGACCCAACAACATGTCCATGCAAGATAAATGTCTTGCTGGTGACGTGTGAATGTTTTTGCTCCAGAAAAAGAAAAGAGACTTCATGAGGCACTCTAAGAGTCAGAGTCCTAAACAGAACTGACACTGCTGAGGTCTTACTGCCACAGCTGCAGACATCCAGGCAGAACTCTGCTCACTGGGTCAAATCTGGATGAATAGAATTATCTCCATATTCTTGTAATACCAGAAAAATGTCATGAATCCATTTTTACAGTCTACTGTCTGTATGAAGTTCTTTTTCATGTTTGGCAGAGCAAACACAGACGAAGAAGCTATCGACTGCTTTGGTTTTGTAAAAGCCTGCCTGCCCTCTTCCCTCCACACCACTTTATCTGAAGAAGCCATTGCCTTTCCATAAATTATATTTATTAGTGGTTGTGCTATTTCAGCATATTTAACAATCCATAATCTACACGTACAGAGGAAAGACATCATCTCACGTTGTGTTGGTAACTGAAGGATAGTTGTTGTTCATCTAGAACACGACCTTCAGGAGTTAGATTGTATCCCAAATATTTCATATTTTGTGTCCACAGCTGTAGTTTAGATCTTGAAACTTTAACACCAGCCTCAGTCGGATACTTCAACAAAGACAAAATCAGCTGTTAACATTTTTGTTGCGAACTGGAAGCCACAAGTACGTCATCAAGGTAAGTCAAGATCTGAGAGTCATTTTCTGGAGGCTTAAAGTGGTCAATACATTTTTACAATTTCTTGTGAAAATATGGTAGGACTGTCTTGAAACCTCTGAGGGAGTCTTGAATATGTTAAACTTCTGTTAACCAAAAACATGATGTCCTGAAGCTGACAGCACTGGTAACTTTTGGGCTGCTAGCTGAATGCTGATTGGCTGATTTTTTTCCATGGCAGTTTTATAAACCCCTGAATCACACGAAAAGTTAAATGTCTTCTCCCCAATTTGTAATGTTACAAATGTTTTTTGTTGCCCCTCGCTTAACATTATTTCAGCAGTCTCACAATTCAACAGCTCTTCCTGTGGCACAGAATCTCCCCCCGCATGGCAGTGAATGAAAGTGAATTCAGGTCTTTTTTTTAAAAAGGGACCAAAGTGTCACTGACAGCTGAGTTTAACTCATAAAAATGTTTTGTATTGAATCTAAACATTAATCTTCTTTTAAATTAGTGAGAGACATATTAACTAGTTATTAGCACAGAGACACAGACAGGTGAGCTCTGAGTTGAATAAAAAATAATATTAATAACCATATCAATAAAATTCAGTGAAAACTTCATGATACCAGTCTGCTTTCAAGCAAGTCAGCAAATATATATTAAATGAAGTAAACATTTCACAGAGTCAGGCTCTTTATCTGTGTGCAGGTTTGCATATGAAAGAGAAAGCAGAGATAGAGAACAAGTGTTCATACACAACTATTTTGGCCATCTGACAAAAATGTCTCTAACAAAGTTAAAACCAAACATACGCCCAGATGCCTGGATCTAACAATCCCACCTTACAGGTTCAACCACATAACAAATAAATTAATAAAAGAAACATTCAGAAATGTCCTGAAACTGAGCCAGTTTAGGGAACCAAAGACATGATAAGAATCTGTGAGCGTCACCTCAGTGCTGAGGGAGTGGACAGCAAGGACAAGGATATAAAGAGCAACAGAGGAGACTCAACCTCACACTGACACAGAGAAGAAGAAGAGTGACGAAGAGCTGAACATCATCAGAGAAACCTCCACATCACGTATCTCCTCCAGAGGTAAGAAGACCTGCACACTCTTCTGTTGAAGTCTGAGATTCATTCGTTGATGTGGGCTTCTCCCTAAACTCAGTTTTCTCTTGTTCCCAGGAATCATTTGATTAAATGATCTGTAGCTGCTGGTTCTGCCTGCAACCATCTGAAGTTAGAATGAAACTACAGATCTGAGAGTTTAGATCATTGCTGCAGCGGTTTTAGTTGTTGAACAGTCATTGATCATTTAGAGCTTTAATTTAGGTTTAGAGCAGTGCTGTTGTTCCATGTCATGTTGTTTCCTGTTGTACTGCATCATGCTGTCATGTTGTTTAGTGCTGTTTGTTCACATATGAGGCATTTCAATGAAGAGTTTTATAATCCACCTCCTGACTTCTGTTCATCTTTCAGCTTCCTGTTGATCACACTGTGTTGTTGCAGCAGACTGAAGTTTCTGTTCAGAGGATCAGCAGGACTCAGAGATCTCCATCATGGCCACCGCTAACACAAAGTAAGATCATTTTTTTCTGAAATATAATAAAATGATTCTCCAGCTAAAATCTCAGCTGCTGCAGTTTGTAGTTTGCAGCTGTGTTACGTTCAGATTGGTGTCAGTATTAGAATGAATGTATTCGCTGTGTTTATGTGTAAAAAATATCAAAACATTGAAAAGAAGTTCATACTTTCACTACATTATGGATAAACATCAGACTGTATTCAACCATTATAGTTGAGGATGTGACTGTTTGGAACATAATGATGATCCAGGTGGACAGAAGTTTATTGGTTTATGCTGCAGAAGTGATTTAATAACAAAAACAGACATAAGAGAGCAGAGACAGTAACACCAACTCCTCTGGGATGGTGGGATGTGATGATGGACTTTCAAATATTTATATAAATATATATATATATATATATATATATATATATATATATATATATATATATATATATATATATATATATATATATATATATATATATATATCCACCGTTAACATCCTAATAACCACCAAGCAGCACCTTAAAGCCACTATTTGTCACCTTACTAACACTTAGCAACCACCAATCACAGGAGTGGTTCCCAACTGGAGGGTCACATAGCAACACCCTCACACCCATCCAGAAAGCCTCAGCAGCTGCATAGTACCCAGTAAACTGTACAAATGACCCACAAACAGTCCTACAAAACACCAACAAGCCACAAGTCCAGGACATACAGTCCTGTTCAAAAGTCTTAGACACTAAAAGTAAAGTGAGGATGCTTTGAACATTTTTATTGATCAGTTAACTTAAAGTTGATTAAACAGCAGGAAGTAAATAAATATCTGCTGTGAGCAGCTTTGTCTTTAAAGCAGCAGCAGAGTTTCAGCTGCTCAGCAGGTCAGTTGTTCCTCATCTTGGAGAAGTTGCCACAGTTCTTCAGCTGCTTCTGTCTCCTCATGTTAATCCCAGACTGACTCCATGATGTTGAGATCAGAGACCGTCTGTTGAAGGACTCCTTGTTCTTCTTGTAGCTGAAGACGATCAGACGTCTCCCTGATGCTGCTTTATTGTGGAGAAGAAGCTAAACATCTAAACTTTTACACACTTCTGTTTTCAATAAAAAAACATTCTGACATATTAAATTATTACATGATGATGGTTTAAAGGTGAATCTCATTACAATGCAGTGCAGCTGATGTAAAAGTCTTGCTAACAAAACTTTCACCATTGTTATTCACAGACAGGACAATCAAGAAGGTGATCAAACTGAGGGATGGTGGGAGCGCGGGATCATAAAATACCGAAAAAAACCGACTGGAAGTGGAGAACAAGGAGGAGGCGATCAGGGAGATGAAGAGAGTGATAGTGAGGCAGAGACAGACGTGTCTGGTGAAATGGCAAAAATGGGCATTAAACCAAAATATACAGGGGAAATTAAAATGGATTTTAGTGGTGGAGGGAAACAACCGCGCATTAAACCAAAAGAAAACGAGGAAAACATTCACAAGTTTAAGACCCACCAAGGACCTCCTGGATCAATCAGGGTAGGGCTGCTCAACGTTCGTTCACTGAAGAAAAGAAATACAAAGAGTAAAATCAAAGAGCTCATAACAGAAAACAACCTGGACGTCTTTCTCTTAACTGAGACGTGGTTAAAAGAGCAAGGTGGAGATGAAGTTCTCAGGGAAGCTTCACCAGCAAATTTCATATTCGTTCAAAAGGTGAGGAAAACTCCAGAACGTTCCAATGAGGAGGGGAAATCTCGAGGGGGAGGGGTAGCGATTCAGTATTCACAGGCGTTACGGGGTGAAAACATGACACTAAAAAATACCCCAAAAACCTTCGAATATGTTGATGCAGAGCTGCAAAATCCTAAGTGGAAGCAACCTGTCCTGCTCATCAATGTGTATCGCCCACCAGACTCTTCCGAGCAACAATTCCGGGAAGAGTTTAAAGAGCTGTTGGATGAAGTTCCTGAAAAATACAACAGCATCCTCATTACTGGTGACTTCAATATCCATGTTGATAATAAAAAGGAGCCCCCAACTCTTTTTCAACTGCTTTGGATAGACAATGGTCTTGATCAGCATGTTAAGGAGCCGACACACGAGAGAGGTCACACTCTGGATCTGGTCATCACCAGGAAAGTTGAAATCTCTGGACCCATTGTCCAGAATTACAAGATATCAGATCATTCCACCGTGTATTTCACTGCAAAGCCGAAGACAGAAGATGCAAAGACAAAAGGAAAAGGAAGTAAAAAGAAGTAAAATAAAGAAAATGATGATGAAGAAGAGAAGGCACGAGAGCCTGAACTGTGAGTGAACAGAAGATTTCTCAGATTAAAGAAGATAATTCACAAACATTACAACAGTGAATTCAGATTTCAGAACAAATTGTTCAAACTCTCATTTCTACAGTGCTTCCTGAAGCCCTTTTGTTGTAATAGTTAAAGTCTTTAATTAATTGAATAAATTAAATTGACGTGGTTCAAACAGCAGACAGACTAATCAGCCAGCAGTGGATGATCCTGCAGCTGCTACCAGCCAGAATGAATCCCAAACAGTAACAATTAAACCAGACAGACAATGTTCCTGATGATCCTCTGCCTCTCCTTCCTGATGATCCTCTGCCTCTCCTTCCTGATGATCCTCTGCCTCTCCTTCCTCTCCCTCCGTCAGCCCCACCTCGCTGTCTTCCAGCTCCTCTCCGTCCCCTCAGAGGGATCCAGAGTCTGGAAGGACCCTCGCTGGCCCCACCATGAAAATAACTCCACACAGACTCTTCATCTCTACACGTCTCTACTAATAGATTTATTTCATTAAGACTAAATTAGCTTAGCTGCTAGCGCTCATTGTAATAGATGTAACATATCATCATAAATACTAAAACTGAAAACTGTAAATTTCGTCTTGTGGGATAATAAAGAAGCAAAGTTAACTGATTACCTGCTGATTAAAATAATGTTTATTTCTATGATGTAATGTTGATATTGTTGAAATTTGTTGTGAACTTAACTTTTTGATTGTTTCATTGATTTTGAGTTTAAATTGTCTCTACAAATGATACACAGTCAGTTTACCAGAATATTACAAATATATGCAATGATTTCAATAAACATCATTGATATTTAACATCATGTACTCCACAGACGTTTGCAGAGAGAAATAAATAATAAATATAACTCTTATGTTTCTTCATACTGTGTTTCATAATGACTTCATCACTGCTGAGCTGCTTCATCGTCTCTGAGTGTCGTCTGCTGCTCAAACAGCAGATGGCAGCAGAGGTAAGATTCACACAGACTGACTGACACGTGTGAGTCTGACATTTACTCTGAAAAACTGCTTCCTGAGAAAAACTCAACATTTCTGCTAAAAGACAAACACACCTCCAAAAATCACAAACACTCCTTCATCCCTGACATCACTCCATCCTCTTCACTCCTTCACTGCAGAACATTGAATCATTTATTTATTCATTTATTAGTTTTTTTTATAATATATTATTTAATTCACATTTGTCACAAACACTGTGACGTCTCTCTTCTCCTTTTTCAAAATAAATATACTTCATATCGTCATTATTATTGTTTATTTATTATAATTTATTATTGTTTATAATTTTGTATCTATCATTGTCTCTTCATTCTTTTCCTTGTTTATTTTACATTATTTTTATTAATATTCTTATTTATCAGTTTTATTTTTATTCTTGTATACATCAAGTCATTTTCCTCCGCTGCCTCTTTTCTCTTCTTTCATCTCCATCATTTTATTTTCCTCCATCTCTCTCTCTCTTTCACCTCTCCCCTCCTCTTCCATTACCCCTCCTCCTCCTCCTCCTCCTCCTCCTCCTCCTCCTCCTCCTCCCTCTCAGTGTGTCTCAGCTGTCCTTGGTGCTGCTGTTTCAGATGGAGGCTGCAGTATTCTGCTGAGTAGCAGTGAGCCAGCATTCGCTCTCTCTCCGCCTGCAGCCGTCAGCAGACACTCTTCAGCCGGCCGACAGACGAGCCTGAGAGTCCTGGAGGAGGGAACTACAGCACCCACAATCCTCTAGCCGCAGCCTAGACCGTCGCCAGGCCTGGAGCGAAGCCCCGTGGAACCCTGGGAGACGCGGTCCTCGCTCACCGGCTGCTGGTGGAGGCAGAGAGAGAGAGAGAGAGAGAGAGAGAGGGTGACGTGCCATGACAACCGTCAGAGAGAGAGAGAGAGAAAGGTGAGTTTATCGTTCTGTCTGTTTGTGTTTTGTTTACCTGCCGGAATATTTCAGCTCATCTCTCCATCCTTCTGTCCTTCTGATTGTTTGTCATCATTTTCTCCCCCTGTCCTTCTCTCTCTCTCTCCTCTCTTTCTACATCTCTATCATCACTCCTTTAATCTCTTTTTCATCCTCCATCTTTTCATGTGTTTTCTTCTCCTGACAAACATCTTCCTCCTCCTCCTCCTCCTCCTCCCTCCGTCTCTCTCTCAGTCTGACGCTGCATTTTCCTGCTGGAGCTCCAGTCTTCTGGGAATAAGCTGTGCTTTGTTGTCAATGTGTTTGTCTCATTAGATCTGTGTGTGTGTGTGTGTGTGTGTGTGTGTGTGTGTGTGTGTGTGTGTGTGTGTGTGTGTGTGTGTGTGTGTGTGTGTGTGGCCATCTCCACCCAGTCTGAGAAGCAGCACAGATCAATCTGATGTTCAGTAAATGTCTGCTGGCTTTGAGGGTGTGAATGTTGTTCAGTTTAGAGCAAAAAGTGACAAAAAACAACACAAGAAGAAACAACAACATGACGTGATGATGCACAACACACACACACACACACACACACACACACACTGAGACATGACACAACAACAATGCAACACAACATGAAAGAGGACGACTCTACATGACAAGCGAAACACAACTGGACTTAATGAGACATGACATGAAAAGACCTGAAACACCAAACAACAATACAAAAGAATCAATCGAACATGACAACACTAGATAGTATCTGACAAAACATGACAAGGACCAACTAAACCAAACAAACCTGTGAAATAAGACACTGTATGATAGAAAGTGACCAGATGTAACAGGATAAGACGACACCTGGAAAGACGAGTCAGGACCTGTGACACTACAAGACAGGATGAGTTTTAACAAGACGACATAATGACATGAAATGAGAACAGCTCCAGAAAATAAAAGACACCAAACGACAACACATGATGTCATAGTGTGTAAAGATAGAAGACATGAGACGAAACAAAGACGCGACAACACGAGATGCGATATGACAAGACAAGATAAAAAACAAGTAAACGTGGTAAAAAACACTGACATGAAACAAACCTGTGAAATAAGACACGATAGAAACTGACAAGACGATATAAGATGATATAAAACAAAATAAATGAAATGACATCACACATAAGAACACATATGACGACACCAAATGTTTTGATACGACATGAAACAGCACAACATACTGTAGTTAGAAATAAACTGATGCGACATGAACATCACTAAAATCGTCGAAAAATGGATGCGATGAAACACACATGATGTGACAAACAACAGGAAACACTAAACAAATACACAAGATAAGACATAAACTAACATGAAACATCATAACATAAAGAGAAACAAAAAAGGATTTATAACGACACAAACGCCACAAAAAATGTCACAAAATTTGCAAAAATTGACGCAACGATACGCTAGTCAAAGACACAACACACGATATGATATGAAATTAAATGGATGACACTGAACATAATAACTAAATTGACACTTAATAAGAATCAAAATGTCTCAGTGAACAAGGCATTGATGCATCGCTACATGATTTCCTAATAATCCTAATTGGTTGGTTCTTGTTTGTTGTAGCGCCGGTACAGACTGTCCAGTGTCCATCTGTTTACGGCTCACACAGTGGCTGCAGGGTGAGGCAGCAGATGGCCTTTCTCCTGGGCTACCTGCCCACTTCTCCCTCTCCACCTCTCTGTCTGCCTCTCACCATCTCTCTCTCAGCCACGTTACTCCCTTACATCACCTTTCTGTCTTCCACTGTACAAAGGATCAGGACGACCAGTTGGTGGTTCATCTATCACTGACTAGATTTACATGAAGATGAGAACTCTTCAGATTTTAATGATTCTTTGATATTTCCTGTAATGTGTAAACTTTACATGTTTAGCTTCACTCTGTCAGTAAAAACAAACTTATCACTGAAGCAGTGAAAACAATGAATGTTGAAGAAGTACTCAGATCCTTTACTGAAGTAAAAGTACCAATAAGACATTATATATGACATCATTAGATTATTAATAGTTTCTAGTTTTGATCCACAACAACACAATAACAAAGCCACTCTTAGGGAAGAGTTCATTTATGAAGACATAGTTTGACTATAAATTACATTTTATCTGCATAATTTATTTTTATTTACTTTTGGTGACTGCAGTTTGAATTGTTCCCCTCGCTCTAGTTGCCTTGGTTGACATGGTCACATGACGAGCACAGCAGGAAGTTGTAAAAGTTGAACCATCATCAGCTCAAACGGCAGCGTATGTTTACTGAAAAGTACATAAGTATTATGAGCTTGATGTAATTAAAGTATTGCAGTAAAAGTACATAAGTACATCATTTCTTCTTTATTGACATTTGGTGACTGCAGTTTGTCAGAGATCAGCTGTGCTTCTCTGGCCTCAGCTCTGAAGTCCAACCCCTCCCATCTGAGAGAGCTGGATCTGAGTGGAAACAAGCTGCAGGATTCAGGAGTGAAGCTGCTGTGTGCATGTTACTGTTGTAGCTGCTGGAGGTGGAGCTAGTTTACACTACTTTATATACAGTTAGCTAGTTTAGTCCACTGGTTCCCAACCTAGGGGTCGGGGCCCTCCAAAGGGTCAGCAGATAACTCTGAGGGGTCGTGAGATGATTAATGGGAGAGGAAAGAAGAAAAAACAAAGTTCTGATACACAAATCTGTTTTCAGTTTCTGGACTTTTTCTCTAATCTTTGATTTTTGCTGAAATATTGGATCATTTGAACATTTATTGAAATGAAAGCATGTGAGAAGTTTAGAGGGAAAAATCACTATTTGGTGGAGCTGTTAACAACTCATAGACATGTGAAATGTGACCCCGACTACACACTGCTTTTTGTAAGAAGTCAAAAGACAAAAAGGTTGGAAACCACTGGTTTCATCTTTAACAATGTGTTGTATTTTAAAAGCTTGTTATATTATCCATTGTGTCAAATCTGCATCTGAAAAGTAACTAAAGCTGTTAAATAAATGTAGTGGAGTAGAAAGTACAATATTTCCCTCTGAAATGTAGAAAGTAGCATCACATGGAAATACTCAAGTAAATGTACTTAATTACTCTGGTGAGAAGCGACTCAGTGACGCCGTCGTTCTGGTTTCTAGAATAACAACTTCTGTCCCTACAGGTTCCTGAAATCCAGCTGCTCCTTCCTCTTCCTCCTCCTCCTCCTCCCCCTCAGCCTCTCTGAGCAGTTGACCTTCTGAAAAGCCTCATTAAGAATTCAGCAGAAAACACAGACTGATGCTCTATAAAGACAGAGAGAGTCCTCAGGCAGGAAGTCAGGAGGGAGACAACTAAGAAGACTTAGCTGATCCTGCTGACCCACTTCACAGAGGAGGAGAGGAATATATAGCTTCACTTTTTCATCTTCCAACAGCTTCAACATCACAGTTTTTAACCGACAAACAAAAAGAACAAATGTATTTGTTGGGGACTATTTTCAGCAGTGGATAAATCCACATTTTGTGATCTTTGGAGTATTTCTGGCAACCGGGCAGTGTATCAGATTCAGACACAAAAGTCACCTCATGGGACATATTTTATATAAACCGGTCTCAATAAATCCAGTTTGGGTGAAATCAGTAATGTTGTGACCTTTAACTTTTAGTGGAAATGCATTCAGATATGATTTTACTGTTAGAGCGCAGTGAAGAAAGAAAGAAAATGAGACGCACTTACAGAGTTTCAAATCCCTAAATAAATGATCAAATCCAATCAAACAACTGATGAAGGACATGAAGGATGAATGATTTTTTTTATTATTCTATAATGTTGCATCTAATATAATAATATAAAAGTACAATGATAATATAATAGTAGTATTGTTTTGTCTTATATTGATATAAAAAGTAATGTAAAGTTAAATAAGAGGAATTATAGAGGACCCAGGACGTTTCCTTGAGGAACTCCACGAGTTACTGAAGAATTTAATTTTACTGTCGTCTTTGTTCCAGATTTTACATTCTGTTGTTTTCTGTCTGAACAGTAACTGCTGAGCCATGTCTGCCGGGCTGGAGGATACAGACAACGTGTTCGGTGAGTCTCTCACACACACACACACACACTCACACACACACACACACACTCACACACACAGAATCATGTTTCCATCACTTCAGAGGACATTACAGTGACTTACATTCATTTCCTGGAGACCAACCTCAATTTTGAACTTTAAGTCCTCGTCATAACACTAAATGATTGATGTTATCGGGACGTTTTTGTCTTTTGGTCCCCAGAAACGAGGCATGAGGACAGTAAGCAGATCTATGTCCTTCACATGTTGCTGCAGATCCTGACAGTTTGAATTCAGTCTGTAACGTCTGAGCAGCATCGCGTCCCCGTCATCCTGTCAGAGTGCGTGTTCTCGTTAATGTGGTTTGTGAGGACTCTCGTCTAATAATCCCAGACATGTCACCACCTTCAAAACAGTGTAATAACCATTAAAGGATCATTTAAATTATGAAACCAGCGGTGGGCAAATAGCGGCCCGTGGGCTAGATCTGGCCCTCCAACAGAAATATTTGGCCTCTGACGAAAGCTGAAGTTTCCACTTTTATAGTTTATTTTTATGTGATGTTTCAGAAATCTACTGTCGTTAACAATAAACAATATAACATGACTTTTATTATGTTTTTTCTTTTTTGATCTTGTTTCTTTGTCATTTTTTTGTACATTTTTGATCTTTAATTTTCTTGTTTTTGATGTTTTGTTAAGTTTTATTTGTCTTGATTATTTTGTTGTTTTTTGTCACTTTTCAAGTTTCATTGGCTTATTTGTTTGAGAAAAAAAAGGTTGTCATGTTTTCATTGTTCATGTTTTATATTAAACACATCTGATGCAAACAACTGAGAGCAGAAAAAGCAGTTTGGAAAACATTTCTTTCATTCATTGAGGTGATTTACAGAAAATGTAAAAAAAACATTTATGAAAAACCTCTGAGTGTTATCATCAGATTACATCTTTTTTATCTTTTACCTCTTTCCTCTCTCTTCTTCCTCTCCAGTTTCTAATATCGTCTAATGTCTCTCCATCCTCCCCCCTCTAATATAATTTGTTCCCTCCTCTGAGTCCTCCCCCTCCTCCCTCTCTCCACCTCCCAACAGTCAGTTAATGTCTTTCTCTCGTCTCTCTGTTCACATCCTCTCATTTATTAAATCTCTATTTTAACTCCTTTCAGCTTTCGCCAACATTTTACCTTCATACTTTTATATAGAACCAAATCACAGCAGAAGTTATCTAACAGCACTTTTCACATAGGAGACAGTCCTTTCCTCTTCTCTACACCCCTCTGCTTTTCTTCTTTACTTCCTCCCCCCTCCTCCTTTTATAGGTTTACCCCCCCCCCCCCCTCACATCTCCCCTGGGAAATAACCTGCTGTCAGCCGCTGTGGGGGAGGAGAGAGAGGAACCCTTTATATTCTCCACACAGACCGTTTCAACATGATGTCCAACCAGTAAAATAATAGTAGTAATAACAATACTAGTTGATGGTAATAATATAACACAAACATTTATTCAAGTTGATAACAAATAGAAAGAGAAGTAAAATAAATAATTAACTTCACAATTTGGCAAAAATAGAAAAGAAAATATGTGGAGGAGCTGAAATAAAACTAGTTTTTGCCTTTTAGTTGAATACAGAGTTTTGTTTGAGCAGCATCTAGTGGACATTTGAGGAACTGCAGCTTCACTAATAAAACATAAAACATCTGATCTGTCGACAGTCAAAGCTCTGATTGGTTTGCTCAGCAGTTTTTAAATGTGTGTGTGTGTGTGTGTGTGTGTGTGTGTGTGTGTGTGTGTGTATGTGTGTGTGTGTGTGTGTGTGTGATGGTCAGCATGCTGAATATTTGATGGAGCTCTCATGGTGAGTGGGAGGATGATGAAGAGGAAGATGAGCTCATCATGTCTCAAACTTGTAGCGTCATCACAAATAAAACCTGCAGCATAAACATGTGGAAACATTCACTGTTAGAAAGAAGAACAAATCAGATTCTGCTGATTTGTTCTTCATGTTTGGATCCAAACTATCAATGAACTGATCTATTGTGTCCATATGTTTATAAAAACCCGTCAGTGAGTCACAGCGCTGCTCTGGGTCACATGATCCTTCATCAGGAAGAGTTTGGTCTCATTAGTTTGTTTAGAAATCGCTCCAAAGACGAATAACAGCATCATATTTTCAGAGAAAGAGTTCTGCATAAGACGCTACTGAGCACCTGCTTATGCTTGAGGTGTATTGATAAAAAGCAAATATAAACATCTGAGTGAATAAATAATGAAGAGGAGACTCTAACCTTCCTCACATTAATACATGAAACTAACAGAAACGTCATATTTCATGTTTTCCATCGTTTGAGCTTCGACTGTCGCTCTTTTAATGACGTCATTTATTGTGTTTCTTCTTCTGCAACAATTTAAAGGCACCGACTGCCGACATAGCGCCACCTGCTGTTTATCTGCTAATATTCACACAACAGGAGTCGATGGAAACAAACATTCACTATTTCCTTTTGCAGCTATTTTTGAAAATCAGTTCAGATATGAGCTACATTTGGATGAAACTTCACTGAAGACACTTATGAACTGATTTCTTATTTCTGAGAGCAAGACTTGAAGCTCTGCAGTGCAAAAGTTCCTCTTTTTCCTCCTTTTTGGACACATTTTTTGTGAATTTTGTGCCCTACATACAGAGCAGAAGCAGATGTTTGTGACATTAAGAGTCAGACAGGTGTAGAAGAAGAAAACCAAAATATTGCATCATGCTTGAGGCCTGATATCCATATAGATGAGTGTGGATCAATAACCTGCAGGCAGGGTCATCAGGGATCAGGACACACACATCTATAGTCATAAATCTTTAAATGTAAAGTGATAAAACGTCCTGGATGTATTGATCTGCCAGAATGTGTGAGAGATAAAAACAGAGAAGAAGAAGAACTGTTTTGTGTTTCAGACCTGAACGAGGCGATCCCTGAAACTGAGCTGCTGGACAACAGCATCCAGAAGGGTAGAGCCCAGCTGTCCGTCAAATCACGCAGGCACCGCCCCTCCAGGTCCCGTTACCGTGACAGCGTGAGCTCGACGGAGGGCGACGACAGTCTGGACAGGAAGGTACGCGCCGGGGCTGATGGGAAACATTAGTTTACTCACAGGTGGACAACGAGAAGAGTAAATGTTCCTGTTATAATAACATATTACATAACTTTATCACATTAAAGATGAATGATACATAACATGAATTAAATAAATAAAGATCTTAAAGCTCATTAAAACATCCAAAAACAACCAGACCTATGTTCTATATGTTGTTGAGTTGTGTTCTTACATTAATGTTCAAACCCAGAGAAATCTGTCATTTTAATCAAAGTAACGGACCGTTTCATTTGGTGGCTTGTCAATGGCGTCATACCTCCTCTACCAAAGAGTATAGTGCACAAGATGCATGCGTCGGCGCCGTGTTTGTCCGCTACAATGGCGTCTAGCAAAGAGTAACTTACACACATACAAGATAATACATGGGCTTTGTTGTGCTTGTTCCACACGAACTTTTGATTGAGACGCCGAGCGGCTGAAATTACATGATGTGGGTTTAAGAAGTCGAACCTTCAGTAAATCAATAAAGATGAATGTTGTAATCTGAAAATATGAATAAAGTCTTTCCAAAGTAAATGTCTTTAATTTAACGGACAAATCACTGATTTAAGAAAAGAGAAATGAGACGTTTAGGAACGAGAAGTTGCAGTTTAAAGAGACAAATGACTCATTAGAAGAAAAAATAAATAATTTAAAACCATAAATGTGTGGTGAGTGACAGCAAAAAAAGATCATTTAAGGAAAGAAATGATTCACTGGAGGGAACAATTTATGTAACATATGATTTATGTATGTATGATTACAAAACCATAAATCACGGACGCCTGGAGAAAATTTCAAAAACTAACGCAAGTTTGTGCAGGCAAAAAAAGCAAAGAAATTAAAGCATCTCAAAGCGATTACCAACTTTCAGCATCTGACAACTGACGAATTGGCAAACTCACTGACAAACAGACAAAGGTGTTTTCATGGCTAATTTTGGAAAACTATTTGCTGATCATGTTAGATGTCATGAAGATGATATCAGATTTATATACTCAGCTTGTTTATTTATAGACTTATCTATCAAGGCAGCATAATGAATCTTTTCTATTACCGTCTCCAGGGGTTGAACAGAACAGATGAGATAACTGAATCCTTTTATGATGTTGCATCAGCTACGTTCAAAATACACACGCACTGCATTGAGAAAAGTATGAAATATGTTGAAGAGGATGTGAAGGGGCTTATTGATGACACCAAAAAGAACAAACAAGCAAAGAAAATCAGCGTTTCTTAGAAAAAAAACCTATGACTGGATTAGACTGACTAAAATCCTTCTTCTGCCTAAAAGATCAAGTTAAAAACCAGCTAAATTTATCATGAAAATGTGGCTTCAAACTGAATAAAAGTCCATTTCTAACAGTTTGTGTGGAACAAGCACAACAAAGCCCATGTATTATCTTGAATGTGTGTAAGTTACTCTTTGGTAGACGCCATTGTAGCGGACAAACACGGCGCCAACGCATGCATCTTGTGCACTGTGAGTTGTTGTGTTGGTTGTTAAAGCAGCAGCTTCAGTGGGATAGGATTACTCCAGTGTTGATGGTTCAGGATGTTTTTACCCGCAGAGGTCTCCTCCTCTCCAGAACAAACGGACCCGCTGATTACAGGTAAAAACACTGAATAAAGCAGTTTCAGCTAAAAAATCAGTGTTTCTCCACCATGTTGGGCGAGCAGCGGACTTCCTGGAGGGGCTGTTAGCCGAGCTGCTGCTAACGTTTGCCCAGTTTATTTCTCTGATAACTTAAGATCCAGACGTCCAATGACTAAAATCCTTCTTGCGGCTAAAAGATCAAGTTAAAAACCAGCTAAATTTATCATGAAAATGTGGCTTCAAACTGAATAAAAGTCCATTTCTAACAGTTTGTGTGGAACAAGCACAACAAAGCCCATGTATTATCTTGTATGTGTGTAAGTTACTCTTTGCTAGACGCCATTGTAGCGGACAAACACGGCGCCGACGCATGCATCTTGTGCACTATACTCTTTGGTAGAGGAGGTATGACGCCATTGACAGGCCACCAAATGAAACGGTCCGTTACTTTGATTAAAATGACAGATTTCTCTGGGTTTGAACATTAATGTAAGAACACAACTCAACAACATATAGAACATAGGTCTAGTTGTTTTGAACTCACTGACAAACAGACAAAGGAGTTTTCATGACTAACTTTGGAAAACGACTTGCTGATCATGTTAGATGTCATGAAGATGCTAAAAGATTTATATACTCAGCTTGTTTATAGACTTATTTGTCAAGACAGTGTAATGAATCTTTTTTATTACCGTCTCCAGGGGTTGAACAGAACAGATGAGATAACTGAATCCTTTTATGATGTTGCATCAGCTCTGGTCAAAATACACACGTACTGCATTGAGAAAAGTATGAAATATGTTGAAGAGGATGTGAAGGGGCTTATTGATGACACCAAAAAGAACAAACAAGCAAAGAAAATCAGTGTTTTCTCAGAAAAAAGTCATTAAAGAGTGTGTTAATAATTGAGCTGTAGTCTGTTGCTCGACTGGTCGATTAGTTGATCGATATGCTCTCAGTCACTAAATTCTCATCAGTCGCATAATCTCCATGTTACTTTCATAGGGAGAGAAGCCTTCCAGTATTAATCCATTATTTCCTGTAGCGGGAGGGACAGACTAACAAATTACCTGTGAAAACAACTTGGGGTGTTTTGAACTTGTCCAACCTGATGGAGACTGCTGGTCTGACTGTACTCAACATTTACTGAATCAGCGTTTCTCCTTTAATAATATCAATGAGCCCCCGCCAGGCCAAAAGATATTTTTTAATGCCAATAATAATGTTAAATATCGGTAACATAACTCCATTTAGGAATAGGGCAGCGCTTAGTATGCTTGCATAGCGAGTGGGAAACAGTGGCAGGAAAGTGGCGTTGGATGTGAGCAGAGCAGATGAAGGTATGTTATCGGCAAGTCGTCAGTCTGGCAGTAAATGTACAGAACAGTTAGCAACAATAGATTAGCCTAACCTGAAGAGGCCCCCCCAACCCACCCGCAGCTAATCAATTCATTGAAGATGAATGAAAATGAGACATTTTAATGTGGAATAATTACATGCTGCATTTATATAACACTCTTCTAGTCTACTGACCAGTCAAAGCTCTTTACAACACTCACACACTGATGGAACAACCATTAGGGTAGCATCAGTATCATGCCCAAGGACACTTCAATGGGGGGGAGGATTGAACCATCGACCCGCTCTATCTCGCAGCTCATCAATTAGAAGAATATTTCCACCTGAGAATCTTTAATATGAACATAACTGTGTGTGTGTTATCAGGACAGTCCCCTACACTCCGCCCGCTCACCTCTCCACCTGGCCATGCGAGGCTCCTCCCCCTCTCCTGATTCACTGCTGTCAGCTCGAAGCCCCGCCTTCTCCTTTGACACTTCGCTGGTGAGACCAATCAGAAAGACAGGAAACATTTACGAAAATGTCAAAACTACTGAGTGTGACACGCTAAAAATATAAAACTGATGAATCAGTGTCCTGCTTCACTTCTTCAGGTGCGTCGCTCTCCAGAGGATGGAGGTGCATCATTGGCTGCTCCCCCGCGGGGGCGGTACCACCAGCTGACCAATGCCACATCTCAGGAGGCTCTGGTGACACCCAGCAGCTCACCGTCCAAGTCCTGCCCCTCCTCCGACTGCTCACCTGTCTACATGAGGAGGAACAGGAGGCCTGACAGTGAAGGTACATACACCTGGGCACACCTGGAAATACACTATTACACACACATTTAACTCTTGCTGCCCTTATGGGGACATAAAAAAGTCCTCATAATGTAAAGACTTTGGGCTATATTAAGATAAGGGTTAGTTTATGGTTATTTTAGGGTTAGGGTTATATTAGGGTTATATTAGGTGCAGGGTTGTATCAGGGTTAGGAGCAAGGGTTGAATAAGGGTTATATTACGGTTATGGTTATATTAGGATTATATTAGGGTTAGGGTAAGGGATGTATTAGGGTTAGGGTTAAATTAGAGTTAGGGTAAGGGTTATATTAGAATTAGGGTTACATTAGGGTAGGGGTTGGGGTTAGGGTTAGGGTTTATGGTTGGGGGATCTGGTAAGAGAACTGGCCTACTGACAGGAGCTAAATGAAAAGTGGGGAAGGGGGGGCTGTTGCAAGTCCCTCCCTGTGGGACCAGGGATCCAGGCTGGGCAGAGAGGGGAGGGCCAAGAAGGAGGAAGGAGAAAAGAGGAAAAATTTAATTTAATTTTTTGGGGTAGGGGGGTGGACGGGATGGACTTGGGTGGAAGTTTTTTTTGGGGGGGTAGGGTTAGGGTTGGGAGGGGGTAGGCAGGGGGTGAGTAGGTGAGGGGATGGATAGGATAGGTAAGGGTTAGGGTTAGGTGGGGGGAAGGAGGTTAGGCTTAGGTAAAGGGATGGGTGTGGTTAGGGTTAGGTGGGAGAGTGGGTATGTTAGGCTTAGGTAAGGAAGGGGTGTGGTTAGGGTTAGGTGGGAGAGTGGGTAGATTAGGGTTAAGGTTTCCTGTGTTTGTAAGGGCTATGGTATGTGACAGGGATGTGAGGTTTATTGTCTGAATATAGTGATCTGGTGAGTATGGAGTGGAGGCTCTGATTCTTTCTGTGGGCTGAGATAATTGTCTGGTTGTGGAGTGCATGGTGTCTCGTCTGTATGGTACTGAAGTTGTCTTGATGATTGATTGTGGGGAGGGAATGGGGGGTTGTGTGGTGTGTGGGTGAGTAATTGAGCCATCTCTGCCCCTGTGAGGGGAGAGGAAGGGATGGGGATACAGACCCTGGTTTGGGTTTAGGGTTAGGGTTAGGTTAGGGTTATATCAGGATTATATTGGGCTAAGGGATGTATTAGCGTTAGAGTTATATTAGGGTTATAATAAGGGTTAGGTTTATATTATTGTTAGGGTAAGGGATGTATTAGGGCTATATTAGGGTTAGGGGTTATATTACAGGTAGTGTAAGGGTTATATTAGGGTTAGGGCTAGGTTTAGGGATTATATTATGGGGTAGGGTAAGGGTTATATTAGAGTTATGTTATATTAGGAATATATTAGGATTAGGGTTGCATTAGGGTTAGGGTTATATTAAGGTAAGGACTATATTAGAGTTAGGGCTATATTAGGTTTAGGGTTACATTTGGGTAAGGATTACATAAGGGTAACATTAGGGTTAGAGTTATATTAATTCAGTTCAATTCAATTGAGTTTTATTTATATAGTGCCAAATCACAACACAAAGTCATCCCAGGGCACTTTTACACTAGGGTAAGGACTATATTAGAGTTAGGGTTATATTAGGGTTAGGGTTACATTAGGGTTAGGGTTACATTAGGGTTAGGGTTACATCAAGGTTAGGGTTATATTAGGGTTAGGGTTACACTAGGGTTAGGGTTATATTAGGGTTAGGGTTACACTAGGGTAAGGACTATATTAGAGTTAGGGTTATATTAGGGTTAGGGTTACATTAGGGTAAGGATTATATTAGGGTAAGGACTATATTAGAGTTAGGGTTATGTTAGGTTTAGTGTTACATTAGGGTAAGGATTATATTAGAGTTAGGGTTACATTAGGGTTAGGGTTACATCAGGGTAAGGGTTATATTAGGGTTAGGGTTACACTAGGGTAAGGACTATATTAGAGTTAGGGTTATATTAGGGTTAGGGTTACATTAGGGTAAGGATTACATTAGGGTAAGGACTATATTAGAGTTAGGGTTATGTTAGGGTTAGGGTTACATTAGGGTAAGGATTATATTAGGGTAAGGACTATATTAGAGTTAGGGTTATGTTAGGGTAAGGATTATATTAGGGTAAGGACTATATCAGAGTTAGGGTTATGTTAGGTTTAGGGTTACATCAGGGTAAGAGTTATATAAGGGTAAGGAATATATTAGGTTTAGGGTTACATCAGGGTAAGGATTATATTAGGGTTGGGGTTACATTAGGGTAAGGGTTACATTAAGGTTAGGGTTACATCAGGGTAAGGGTTATATTAGGGTTAGAGTTACACTAGGGTAAGGACTATATTAGAGTTAGGGTTATATTAGGGTTAGGGTTACATTAGGGTTAGGGTTAGGGTTAGGGTTATGTTAGGGTTATATAGGGGAAGGATTATATTAGGGTAAGGACTATATCAGAGTTAGGATTATGTTATGGTTACATTAGGGTAAGGATTATATTAGGGTAAGGACTATATTAGAGTTAGGGTTATGTTAGGGTTACGGTTACATCAGGGTAAGGACTATATTAGAGTTAGGGTTATATTAGGGTTAGGGTTACATTAGGGTTAGGGTTAGGGTTAGGGTTATGTTAGGGTTAGGGTTATATAGGGGAAGGATTATATTAGGGTAAGGACTATATCAGAGTTAGGGTTATGTTAGGGTTACATTAGGGTAAGGACTATATTAGGGTAAGGGTTATGTTAGGGTTAGGGTTATGTTAGGGTTACGGTTACATCAGGGTAAGGACTATATAGGGGTATGGTTATATTAGGGTTAGGGTTATATTAGGGTAAGGGTTACATTAGAGTTAGGGTTATGTTAGGGTTAGGGTTACATTAGGGTAAGGATTACATTAGAGTTAGGGTTATGTTAGGGTTAGGGTTACATTAGGGTAAGGATTATATTAGGGTAAGGACTATATCAGAGTTAGGGTTATGTTAGGGTTACATTAGGGTAAGGACTATATTAGAGTTAGGGTTATGTTAGGGTTACGGTTACATCAGGGTAAGGACTATATAGGGGTAGGCTTATATTAGGGTTAGGGTTATATTAGGGTAAGGGTTACATTAGAGTTAGGGTTATAGTAGGGTTAGGGTTACATTAGGGTAAGGACTATATTAGAGTTAGGGTTATGTTAGGGTTAGGGTTACATTAGGGTAAGGATTATATTAGGGTAAGGACTATATTAGAGTTAGGGTTATGTTAGGGTTACGGTTACATCAGGGTAAGGACTATATTAGAGTTAGGGTTATGGTTGGGGTTGGGGTTGGGGTTTGGGATTCGGGTTAGGGTAAGTAGCACTGGCCTACTGACAGGACCCACCATTAGCCAGAGGGGGGTGTGTGAGGTTTGTTGTGAGTCCCTCCATGAGGGACCAGGATCTAAGGGGGCAGAGGTGGGAGAGCCGAGAGAAGGAGGAGAGATAAATAATAATTGAAAAAAAAAAAAAAAAAAAAAAAAAAAAAAAGGAAGGGGGAGGGAGTAGTTGGGTAGGGGAAGGAAAGGGGAGGGAGTGGTTAGGAAAAGGGGGAGGGGAAAAAAAATAAAAATTTGGTTAGGGTTAGGAAAGGGGGAGGGAATAGTTAGGGTTAGGGAAGGGGGGAGGGAGTGGTTAGGTATGGGGAAGGAAGTGGTTAGGTTTAGGGAGGGTTGGGGGAGGAAGTGGTTAGGTTTAGGGAAAGGAAGTGGTTAGGTTTAGGGGAGGGGAAGGAAGTGGTTAGGTTTAGGGAAGGGGAAGGGAAGTGGTTAGGTTTAGGGGAGGGGGAGGGAGTGGTTAGGGTGAGGAACGGGGGAGGGAGTGGTTAGGGTCAGCAGAAAAGGGGGGAGGGGGAAAAAAAATTTTTGGTTAGGGTTAGGAAAGGGGGAGAAGGAAAATTGGTTAGGAAAGGGGAAGGGAGCGGTTAAAACAGGGAAAGAAAGCGAAAGAAAAAAAAAAAAAAAAAAAAAAAAAAAAAAAAAAAAAAAAAAAATTTTAACATTAGAAAAGGTTTAGGGGGAGGGTATCACCCCTGGGGGGTCTGGTAACATGGGTTGTTTGACCTTAGTCATCGTTGAGACCCCCCGGGGTGGTTGTCCCAAGTTTTTGTATCCAGATTCTCTCGGCTCTCTTCCTCTGCCCAATTGACCAGTGGTCGTTATTGTCCAGACCTGTAATTATTAGGAATTGTGAGGAGTGGGTTTGAAAATGTTGAACTAGAGGGGTGCCAAGACGACCTGCCCCAATGTTACGGAGATGTTGAGTGAGACGGGTATGGATGGAGTGTTGGGTTTCACCGATGTAGTGTTTGTGACAGAGGGTGCAGGTGATGATGTAAACTACATTGGAGGTGGAGAGTGAAAAGGAGCCGGATATGGGGGATTCTAATTGTGTGTGAGGATTCTGTATGAATTTGCGGTGTTTATAGTGTTTGTGGTATGTGAGGGAAGTGTGAGGTCTGTGGTCTGAGAAGAGTGATCTGATGAGTATGGACTGTAGGCTCTGGTTTTTTCTATGGGCTGAGATGAGTTTGTGGTGTTGAAGTGCCGGGTGTCTGGTCTGTAGATTATTGAAATTGTTTTTGAGTGTGTGGTGGAATGTTATTGTGCGGTGTGAGAAGGTGGATATAAAAGGGATGATAGATTGAGAGGAGGGAATAGGGGGGTGTGTGTTGTAGGGTTTGGTGGGCGGGTCATCTCCTGCCCTGGAAGGGGAGGGGGGAGGGGGAGGATACAGACCCTGGTTCGGGTAGGGGTTGAGGGAGGGTGTAGGGTGGGACGAGGGATACAGACCCGGGTTAGGGTAGGGGAATGGGGGAGGAGATGACCCGGCCTGGAAGACCTGGGTTGGGGAGGGGGGAGAGGGGGGAGTGGGTGAAGAGCGAGCGGGAGCGAGAGTAGCCAGAGTGGAGTACTTGATGGTTCGTAAGAAACGTTTTGAGTAGCCTCTACGGCGTAAACTGTGGAAGAGTGTAGTGGTGGCGGTGTTGAAGTCTAGAGTGTTGGAACAGATGCGATGAAAACGAATTAATTGTGATTTGATTATGGATGAAAATGTGTGTTTTGGATGGTAACTGCTTTTATGGAGTAGAGCGTGGGTGTCCGTGGGTTTGAAATAAACTTTGGTCTGTAATTTTTTGTGTTGTGAACCAGATTGAGATGAGAAAAAAACTGTTGTGTCTAGAAAGTTGATGGAATCCGGGCTGATTGTGTGTGTGATTTTTATGGAATGGTGATGGTTGTTGAGGGTTTCACAGAAGTCGGAGAATTGGGAGAGTGTATGTGGCCAGATTCCAAAGATGTCATCTAAAAATCGGAGGTATAGGATGGGTTTGAGAGGGCATTTATTGAGGGCTTCTCGCTCCCACTCGCTCATGTACAGGTTGGCGTATGAGGGTGCAAATCTCTGTCCCATGGCTGTCCCGTGGATTTGGAGGTAAAATTGGTTATTGAAAAGGAAATCATTGTGGGTAAGACAGAGTTGAATAAGCTGTAAAAGTTCGTTGTCTGGGCGGTTGGGGTCCGGATTTTTATTGAATATGTTGCGTACGGTTTGGAGGCCAAGTGGGGTGTTGATATTTGTGTAAAGGTTATTGATGTCGATGGTAAAAAGGAAGGATGATAAGGGGACAGCCATGGGACGGATGATGTTTATGAAATGGTATGTGTCCTTGATGTAGCTTGGGTGTTGGGTTGTTATATTAGGGTAAGGGTTACATTAGAGTTAGGGTTATAGTAGGGTTAGGGTTACATTAGGGTAAGGACTATATTAGAGTTAGGGTTATGTTAGGGTTAGGGTTACATTAGGGTAAGGATTATATTAGGGTAAGGACTATATTAGAGTTAGGGTTATGTTAGGGTTACGGTTACATCAGGGTAAGGACTATATTAGAGTTAGGGTTATGTTAGGGTTAGGGTTACATTAGGGTAAGGACTATATTAGAGTTAGGGTTATAGTAGGGTTAGGGTTACATTAGGGTAAGGACTATATTAGAGTTAGGGTTATGTTAGGGTTAGGGTTACATTAGGGTAAGGATTATATTAGGGTAAGGACTATATTAGAGTTAGGGTTATGTTAGGGTAAGGATTATATTAGGGTAAGGACTATATTAGAGTTAGGGTTATGTTAGGGTTAGGGTTACATTAGGGTAAGGATTACATTAGGGTAAGGACTATATCAGAGTTAGGGTTATGTTAGGTTTAGGGTTCCATTAGGGTAAGGACTATATTAGAGTTAGGGTTATGTTAGGGTAAGGATTATATTAGGGTAAGGACTATATAAGGGTAAGGAATATATTAGGTTTAGGGTTACATCAGGGTAGGGATTATATTAGGGTTGGGGTTATATTAGGGTTAGGGTTATATTAGGGTTAGGGTTATGGCTACATTAGGGTAAGGATTATATTAGGGTTAGGGTTACATTAGGGTAAGAATTATATAGGGGTAGGGTTATATTAGGGTCAGGGTTATGGTTAGGGTAGGATAAGTCTCCAGGAAATTAATTTAAGTTAATGTAGTGTCCTTTGAAGTGATGGAAACACAACTTTATGTGTGTGTGTGTGTGTGTGTGTGTGTTTGTGTGTGTCAGTGTTAGTATCTGATAGGAGTCGGGACACCAGCCCAGCTGATCCTGGGAGTCCCACCGTCGTCTTTGACAAGAAAACGAAGAGACGCTTCCTGGACCTGGGGTGAGGCCTGTTCTCCTTCAGCAGCATCAGAAAACTAAAAAAACTCAGATTTACTTCTTTTGTTCCTGGACAACACTTTAAGTCCCCATATTTATCATTAATAGTCAGTATTTGTAAAGCTCAATTAATGATTTATGACTCACCATAATGTAGGTTTCAGCAGATATAAGTTATTAATGCATTAACAGTTATAACTCCTCCTCTGGACACATAGAAGTGTTTGCTGCTGTATGAATAGATAATAAATGACAATATAGTAAAATACAGCTGTAATAATATAAAACATGCCTTCATAGGAGATGTTAGAATAAATGCTGAACATTAAAAAAACTCCAAAATGTCCTTTTATCTGCTTATAACTACATCATAGTATGTTATAAACATTTATTAATGATAAATAATGTGATTAAAGTAAAGTGTAACTAATAAATAGAATTTTTATTTTACATGTCCACTATTTACAAATAAATGTCCTAATAATTACCTGTAAAAATGTAAATTGGTTCCTCATAGACAACACATGAGAAGTTACTTATGATCTAAACATTAAAGAAGCAGCTACAAACATCAGATTCCTGAGATTTTAAATGTCTTCAAATGTGTTTAATAACATATATATAATATATCTGATTTATGTCAGTGGGTGATTGATTGATTGATCAGTCTCTTGTCATTAATTCATCAGTGGAACATCTGAATATATGATATAATGAAGATGTAATGTTGTGTCTCTGTCAGGGTGACTCTGAGGCGTTCATATATCAGAGTGAGGAAAGATAAATCCAACAGACTGTCTGTGGGCAGCAGGTGAGTCCGACATGAAAATCAACATTTATCATCTCAGACAAGCTGCACACAAATTTATGTCTTCTGTCCTCAGAGAGCCGTCCGAGAGTCCTTCTCGCTCCTCGGGATCCTTTGTCCCGTTCTCCTGGTTCTCTGAAGGACGGGGGTCCATCTCCTCCACCGGGACTCCCCCCTGCTCCCCCAAAATCCCCCCGCTGGGTTCTCCGAGACCCCGCAAGTCTCACTCTCAGGTACCCGAACAAATTCAACGCTTAAGTTAAGTTCATGTCATCCTGACTGTTCTCAGGAGACGCTGAGTGAAGAGTGTTGAACTGCTGTCTGCTAATTCAAAGCTTCCTGTTGATGTTTCACTTTAAAGACCTTTCAAATACTCAAAGAGCTCAATAATCTTGTTCTTATAACTTATCTTATTCACATCAGTTATTATCCCATCTGAATAGGTTCTTATTGCAGGAGATATGGATCATTACCTTTAAGTTATTACCTTGTTCAAGTGAATCATTTTCTTGTCTGAACAATTTATCTTGTTCGCACAAGTGATCTTGTTTGCACGAGATATGGATCTTGTTTGCAACAGTTATCTTGTACCTACTTGTTATTATTGCATTTGCATAGTTATGATCCTGTTCCCACAAGTTATTATTCAGTTTATACAAGTTACAACACCGTCAAAGGAGAGCACGAAGGGTTAAAACCCTGCAGACAGGGAGCGTTAATACTGTTTCACTCTGCCAGCCAATCACAAGCCAGGATCTTCTGTTGCTGTGCTGTCATAGTGAATTATCGTCCAGCTATATTAAACATGAACACACACACACACACACACACACACACACACACACACAGTGTATTAGTTTGCAGTGTGGGTTTCTGTTTATTGATTTTTCTGATTTACTCATCCGACACAACTGTCTTCTGCATTTCAGCTTAACCACTGCAACACACACACACACACACACACACACACACACACACACACACACACATGCCACAGTCACATGATCACACAGCTGTGGTTTTGGTTTGGTTTGTGGTTGATGATAAATCTGCACATTATTCCTAGCCTCTAGGAATAATGTGTGTGTGTGTGTGTGTGTGTGTGTGTGTGTGTGTGTTGTGAACACACTTCTGCTTTCAGATTCTCTCGTTTTATCTCTTCAGTTTATGACTTTCCCTCTCTCCACCATTAGAGCTCAGAGGAAAGAGCTCCATTAACCATCCATCAGCAGCAGCTGCCTGATGGCTGTAATATGCTGAGTGTGTGTGTGTGTGTGTGTGTGTTGGAGGCAGGGATACTCTCACTACAACCAAACCCGATACGTTATTCTTTTATTCTTGAAGCGAGTTTGAGAGTTTAAAAGACAAATATCAGCTGATTCATCATCAGCAGGTATTTTAAGGTTGAACTCTGCTGATGTTCTTTATGATTCTTCATGTTTAGACTCAAACCAGCCAGAAACACTCAACCACAGCATCAACGTGTGGATTCATCCGCTGCTGAAAATAGTCCCCAACAAACACACCATTACTCCTGTTTGTTTGCTGAGAACTACAGTGAGCAGCTGTTTCAGGAGCCTTTATTAAACATAAAAACAATATGCAGGAACAGTAGAAAGTCCACTCCCAACTATACGCAAGAATTTATTTATATACGATGTTCCAGTCGGATCAGTGAGTCTTTGTCTAAACTATGTCTAACATGGGCTCTGTTGACTATAAAGAAGGTGTAAAATAATAATAGAAAGAAAGTAATAAGAATCATGTTTGATGAAGATGAGTAAATGCGTTTGTGGCGGAGCAGTGAGACACATCAGTGACTCTCTAAATAAATATCTTTGACATTTCTCTGCTGACGTGGACCAAATTTATATTTTCATATTCAGAAATAGATTCTGATGGAAACTGTAAGAAGTGTAAAAGTGTTTAGTTTGGCTGTGAGTTTGGACACAAACAGGAAGAACCAACAGAATAAATGCAGTTTTTTGTGTTTGCGCTGCGTCCTGCAGGAGTCGGCTCTCAGTGAGGAGTTTTCTCCTCCTCACACCTCCTCCTCCACCTCTCCTCCTGTCGACTGCTCCTCCTCCAGATCCTCACACCCGTACCACACCCTGTCCCAGTCCTCCGACGAGGTAACACACACACACGGATCCACGTGAAAGACACCTGCCTGTTACCTGTTCATCCTGGTTATTCATACTCCTCCTCCTCCTCCTCCTTCTCTTCCTCCTCCTCCTCCTCCTCCTCCTCAGACGTGTGACGAGTCGTCCTGTCTCGTGTCTTCCTGGACGTCTCAGCAGGTCTGTCAGTGGCTGCGAGGACTCAACATGGAACAGTACATCCCAGAATTCAGTGCGAGGGACGTCGATGGACAGCAGCTCCTGCAGATGGACGGCAACAAGCTGAAGGTTCCTGACGAGCAGTTTCTGTCTTAAATTATATCTTATTTATTTATTTCTTGTTTTTTTTACTTCTTTGTTCTCTCTTTTCAATTTTATTGTCAGAAAACACCTCCATGTTTTCTTTTTACATATTTTTTAGAAGTTTTTGTTGTTTTAGAGTTTGATGTTTAAAAGTTGTGTTTTGTTTTTAGAACTTTATGTTTTACAGTTTCAGTGTTTTTCATGAACTCAGATTCTCTCTGGTGTCTCTGTCTCATGTTTCCATGTTGGGTTTGTCATTATTTTACTTTACAAAAGACACAAACATACAAAGAAGTACAACAAAATAAAAATGATAATAGTGAATTAATCCCATCATTTATCTCATCAGTTTGCAGTAAAAGTCCATCAGTATTCTGAGCTTGATGTAGTTAAAGTATTGCAGTAAAAGTAGTGGTTTGGTCCCTCTGACTGATATATTATTATATATGACATCATTAGATTATTAATACTGAAGCATCAGTGTTAAAGCAGCATGATACTGTTGTAGCTGCTGGAGGTGGAGCTAGTTTACACTACTTTATATACAGTTAGCTAGTTTAGTCCACTGGTTCCCAACCTAGGGGTCGGGGCCCCTCCAAAGGGTCAGCAGATAAATCTGAGGGGTCGTGAGATGATTAATGGGAGAGGAAAGAAGAAAAAACAAAGTTCTGATACAAAGTTCTAGTCCAAGATGTCTGATTTCACTTTGATCCTCCAATTACAGATTTGACAGTAGAAGGCTGACATTATGATGATCCATAATAACACAATGACAAAGTCACTCTGCTCATTTTAGGGAAAAGCTCATTGATGAGGACATAGTTGGACTATAAATTACATTTTATCTGCATAATTTATTCTTTATTGACATTTGGTGACTGCAGTTTGTCAGAGATCAGCTGTGCTTCTCTGGCCTCAGCTCTGAAGTCCAACCCCTCCCATCTGAGAGAGCTGGATCTGAGTGGAAACAAGCTGCAGGATTCAGGAGTGAAGCTGCTGTGTGCATGTTACTGTTGTAGCTGCTGGAGGTGGAGCTAGTTTACACTACTTTATATACAGTCAGCTAGTTTAGTCCACTGGTTCCCAACCTAGGGGTCGGGGCCCTCCAAAGGGTCAGCAGATAAATCTGAGGGGTCGTGAGATGATTAATGGGAGAGGAAAGAAGTTTAGAGGGAAAAATCACTATTTGGTGGAGCTGTTAACAACTCATAGACATGTGAAATGTGACCCCGACTACACACTGCTTTTTGTAAGACGTCAAAAGACAAAAAGGTTGGAAACCACTGGTTTCATCTTTAACAATGTGTTGTATTTTAAAAGCTTGTTATATTATCCATTGTGTCAAATCTTCATCTGAAAAGTAACTAAAGCTGTCAAATAAATGTAGTGGAGTAGAAAGTATAATATTTCCCTCTGAGATGTAGAAAGTAGCATCACATGGAAATAAAAAAGTAAAGAACAAGAACCTCTAAACTGTAGTTAAACACAGTATTTGAGTAAATGTTAGTTTCCACCTCTGTAGCATTTTTGTTGTATCTCGTCCTCTGCAGGGTCTGGGTGTGCTCAGTTCGTCTGATCGCAGCGCTCTGAAGCGTCGCATTAAAGACATCCAAACTGCAGCAGAGAAAGAGCGAAAAGCTCTCGACAAACTGGAGAAACAGAAAGAGAAACAACGAAGGAAAGACCAGGAGCAGCGCAGGAACTGAAGACCACCACCAGGGGGAGACAGAGGCGCCCCGGATCCAGAAAACAGCAACAACAAGCTGTGAGAGTGAATGTTTGACTCCACAAACAATCTCTGCTTCAGGTTTCTACACATCTTGTCCTGAAAATATCAAATGTAAACATGATGTCTGGAAGGTTTTTACAAGAACAAAACTACAACCTGATTTCTTCAGCAGCTATATGGAAGCTCAGTGATGACAAAAAAAGTTGATTAAGAAATTATAAAAATGAAAACTTGAAATTATGATATATTTCAGGCTCTGCCTTCTTCGATATGTGTTTCTGACGGTTTCTGACAAATTACAAAAGTTCACTTCAATATAATTTCAATATTTTTATTTCAAAATTTGGAGCATTTCTCTTAACATTCATAATTTATCTTTGCTTGTTTTGTTTGTGTTTTGATTATTTGTGTTTATTTTCATTTTCATCACTTAATAAAAAACTAATTGGTATCCGTATCCCGCCCTCTTTGGTCACACCCCAGGAGGAGGCGGAGCCTGAGCTGTGATACCGCTCGTTTATTTTACCTAAAAAATAATCAAAAACTGGAACAGAAACATTATTTGTGTCCTTAAGACAAAAGAAACTGAAAGTGAATTTATTTGAGAGTTTTGAATTCTGATGTAGAAAAGCTTCTTTTTTTTTAAATCTGTAAATGTGGGCGTTGAAAGGGGCGGAGCCTGAAATGAACAGTTTATATCAATGAAGAACTCAAACAGACACAAACAGAAAAGGTGAGTTTGTGTGACGTCAGATTAACTTTCACTGTTTGAAGAATCTTTCAGGTCAAAACTAAAGTCTGATGTGTTTGTTTCTGTCTGTACTGACTGACCTTTGACCTCTGAAATCTACATTTAAATATTTCAATAAATCTGAGAGAAACGTTTAGCAAAAGCTTTGTTTTTATTTAAAACCAGAACACAGTCGGGTCGCTGAGAGACATTAGAGGGATAAAACATACGGTGGCCCGCAAGAGCAAACATGCTGCAACTTAAAAAAACACAAGGAAATAAAAAAAAAAACTTCATCAATTTGACAACAACAAACGTGCAGCATTTAGAAAATACTTCACTCTTAAACAGTGAAATGTCACGTGATCACTTCCTTCTGTCGAGTTGGAGGCTGAACATGAAGAACAATGCTCGTTAAGGTGAAAATAAGGTTGTAGTTCATTAACTACGTTACTATTAAATGTCCTTTGGAAACACTTCTGTTGTTTCTGTAACGTGTTGTCGAACGGATGAAGATGTTTTCTTAATTTTCTCGTGTTTTGTTGCAGCGTGTTTGCTCTCCTCGGCCGCCGTACAAACAGTTTAAAGATGTGAATGATGTATTAGTGTAAAACTGGGACAAAGTGTGGTGCTAGTTCACTTATAAACTGTTTATTTATTGTTGTTCTTTGGCCACAACAGCCTAGTTTTAACAGAAGACGAGTTTATTAACACATTTAACCAAATTAAAGAAGTTAATGATAATGTGGAGTGTTGAGATCAGTCAGCGGTGTGTGATGTGCATGAGTGGAGGACGAGTGTGTAAATAAAACTGTAACTGAATTAAATGCAGTAAACTTTTATTTACTGCTTATCAGTGAATTAAATCTGCAACAGAAGTCATAAATCATCTGATTCAAGAGCAAAACTGTTTATTTATATTATAGCGAGAACCAAACTGCATGTTTATCATAGAAACCAAAAATAAACACGTCAAGTAGAAAAAACTAGAAAAAAGATTGTAATAAAATGTGAAATGAATTCAGCAAAAATAAATAAACACATAAATGTGACTCCTCTCTAAGACAAAAAGAAGAATCATGTTTTTAAAAACATCAAACATTTCAGGAATCTATTAAATATCTGATTGATAAATAAATAAATGCGCGGACCCACAGGGTTTACTGAACATCAGCGGACTGATGACACGCTTTAGACACACAGACTCATTTCTCTGAGTCATCACTGCTGTTGCTCAACGCAAGAAACTTCCTGAAATGATTCATTCAGCCCAGTTACGTTTTGAACATTTGCCAAAACTTAAGTAAGACATTTGATGACAGGACTATAAAACATTATAAAAAACAATATAAATAAAGCAAAAAATAAAAACACTTTGACTTCATCTTTGCATGAAATCTCTACAAATAGTAAAAAAAGTATAAAAATGACCTTTGAACCCATTTTTACCCCCAAATGTCTCCTGAACATGTGAAGATGTTTCTCTGCTGCATGAAATGATATTAAAATATATCAAATATTGTTGTTTCAGTCTCACACTGCACAAGCAGTAAAACAGACCATTCAATATTACACCATGTGATAAATAATCAATAAATATCGGTAATAAATACAAATACTATAAAAGTACCTGACAGCTGCTGAGACTTCATCACGTTTCTGTTTACAGCAGATCAATAAAGTGATTTAATCTCACTTTAAACATGTATAAATAACATGTTTAAAGTGAGACTGGTTCAGATATATTTATCAATACTGATTCATATATAAATATAATAATTATACATTTTATTTTCAGGGGACTTTAAAATAAATATAAATCTGTTTCTGCAAAGACAAGTTTGATTTCCTCTTCAAAGTAGAGCTGCAACTAACTAATCTGTCGACGACGTGCAGCTCAAAGATCTTCAGTTTGCTGCCGCAGAGTCTAAAACAGCTGGTGATTAATTAATAGTTGGCAACTAATCGATTGATCACTGCAGCTCTACTTTAAAGTTCTGATAGAGTCCAGACTTTGTGTTCACACGTTTGCTCTGATATTTGTAGTTTTTCTGATTTGTGATGCTGAAAGTTGCAGAAAATACAATTTGAGCTTCACAATAAAATAAAAATAACGTCAGCTGACATAAGCAGAGACTCACAAACGAGCTTTAACTGAGACGATGGAGGACAGTGGAACAGCTTCGTCCTCTCAGTCTGATGCTGCAGCGTTCTGTTAAAAAGTGAAAGTGGTTTTTTCAGAGTGTTGCAGGAGCGTTGGAGACGTGAGCAGCAGGTTCAGACCTGCACCACTCCGTCAGTCTGTCAGAGCTTTTTACAAACGTTCGTCCTCCGGCGACTTCACATTCCTGATGTTTTCTAAAAAAAGCAAGTCGGTAGCTTTGATCCTCCTGCCTGATAAGACAGTGGCTGACATGCTCCAACACACAAAGCACTCTGGGATTGTTCACAAAGTGCTGATAAGCTGAGAGAAAATATTCAAACACTGAAAAGGAAAGTGACCACCGAGTCCAGACAGAGCCTTCTGGATTTTTCTTCTTTCTAAAAGTTTTCAGGGAAAAAACACTTAAAATAAATAAATACTTAAAACTCCATTAACATTAATCAAAAGAAAACCAAAGATTGTCTCTGTGGACAGATGTTCCACTCGCTGGTCGTTATCTAGCACATGTTTCTGTTCTGTTTATGTTTTCAGAGGGTTTTGTTTACTGCAGAATAAACGGATGATGAAGGTCGTCAGATTCTTCCTGTGTGTCCTCGAACGCAGCGCCGCGTCTCAGCTGGTGGGCGGGGCTTAGGCTCTGTAGGTGGCGACGGCTCTCAGGCTGCGGATCAGGTCGTGACAGAAGGAGCGGAGCTTTGACAGCGTCATGTGGGCCGCCACCTGCACCTCGTAGTTGCCCTGGAGACGAGAGGCCAGGTCCAGACTCTGGGTCTGATCCGCATCGCTGCCGGTGGCGAGCTGAGCTGCCTCCCTCATCTGAGACACACACGGAAACACACACAGCTGTTAGCATGTTGGGACAGAAACATGTATGTAGCTCAGCGGTGATGTCATCTCAGGTGAGTGTTACCTTGCTGATCTGGCTCAGCAGGTCTCTGAGTTCGGATCGCAGGTCGCTCAGTTCGCTCAGTCGGTCCGACAAAACTCCCAGCAGCCCCTGGTACAACCGGCTGCCCGCTGACATACGACTCACATACATGTCCTGCAGGAGGCGACACACAAACACACAACATCAGTGACACTGAGCCTGGAAGAAGATCTGCAGTCCTGATGGGTACTGACAGAAACCCTGAACTGCATCCCTCCCAGAACCATTTCAAGGTCCTACAGAGACACCCCAACATCCACAGAAGCTCCACGAAGACCCCCCAGACCCTCATGATGGACCTAAGGAACTCTCTAGTCACCTCTGTCTAGGAGATTCTGGTGCCACCTAAAGAACACCCAGAACCTCCTTAAGGACCCTGAAGAACCCCGTTAGTTAGCCACAAAATCACCTAAAAATCACTTTATACTCTTCAAGCACTGAACGAACCTCAACAATCAACCAGAACACCTACAGAACTTCCTCAGTCACTGATAGAACCAACTACATGAAACCATAACAAGGACCCCTATAACCTCCCCAGCCACCTTTACAACCCCCTAAAGGACACCTAGGACCTCCTCCCCTCACCCCCCATGGACTCCAAATCCAACCATCATAAAGAACCATTACAAGGACCCAAGAACTGCCTGAAAGACACAAAGAACCCACTCGGTCACCCATAAAACCTCCAACTGACTGAACCCACTAGTGGCTAAAACCCCAATCACTCTAACCTCTAAAGACCTGCACCAGACAGAAATATATAACTGTGAATATACTGTAAAGCTGTTTAAAGTGAATCTGACCAAAGAGCTGCACGGATCAGAGAGGTGGGAATTTACAGATGAACTCACAGAGACCAGATCACATTTACAGGCTGAAGACAGACTGACTGACAGCTGCATGTGTCACAGTAATCCCTTAGTCTTCATCCTAACAGGTCCTCTTTAACTCATTCTTTCTATCTAAGAGTTTGAAGGTGAATCTTTCCCTTTCTGCTGCTCTCTGTGCCTCTGCTAATAAAAGCAGTGTAACTCAATCTTAAGACCTTAACAAAAGGGTTTAAGTTTTCTATTTCAGTCTCCAGTTAAAGGACCTGAAGAACCTCTCTGTCTTCCAAGGTCCTCCTCGAGACCCTCAATGACCTCCCCAGTCACACCTAAAACCTCCAGTGGGACTGAGGACGCCTTCCACCCCCGACAGACCGCAGACTCACCAGCGTGAAGCGTTCGGACAGCGGTTTGATGACGGGCGCGTCAGGGATGCCGAGCGTCTTCACCATCATCTGCAGGTTCGCCGTCTGTCCAGCGGCGTCGAGGGTCAAACCCTGAGAACAGGAAGAGGAGGAAACGCCGCTGGTTAACAGAACAGAACAGCCAACAGGAGTTCAGCCGAGCCGGCCGATCGGATGTGGGGTTTACCTCGGTGGTGATGGTGGCGGCGTGAGCGACGGGGATGTCTTTCAGGATCTTCTCCACCAGCGTTTTCGCTCGCTCGGCCGCTTTTCTGAACGCCAGCGGAGGCTCGGACGGCGAGCCGAGGGGAGCTGATTGGACCAAAACTGCAAACAGGGAGCAGTGCAGGAGAGCGACGACTGTGGGAAGAAACAGGAAGTGAATCACCGGCTTAACATTTCACCCAGTTTGGATCAATACAGCACCGACAGCAGCTGCATCAGGTTAATCTGTCACTGTGAGCAACAAGCTTCAGATAAAAAACTGTCAGAAATCTTCATATGACAGGAAAAAGACACACAACTTATTAACAATCAATAACAAACTGAAGCTTTAAAAAGAGCAAAGTAGATTTTAACAAGCTCCAGTTTGAGTTCAGAATAAAAAAATAACACGAACTGCGTCAGAACAGCATTAACTGTGTCTCTGCTGTGTTCACACAAACTGCTTCAGATATTAACACAGTGATTTTTACTGTGTATTAATAACAACAGGCTGCAACTAACGAAGATTTTCTCCGTCAATCAGTCGGTTTGTTTGGTAAATAAAATGTCAGAAAACAGAGAAAAATGTTTTTCTCTCAGTTTCTTTCAAAGATGACGTTTTGTCTTCGACTCAATATCTTCAGTTTTCTGTCACAGAGACGAAAGAAACCTGAAAATATTTCAGAATCTGAATCAGAGAATTTGGACACTTCTTAAAAAATGTCTCACAACTCAGTTATGAAAATAGTTGGCAATTAATTTACTAATCAATGAACTGACTAATCAGTGCAGCTCTAAAAAAACAACATGAATCATTCTCACTCAGCAGTTTTGGCACTAACAAGCATGTGTGTAAAGGTGCAGCGGGCACTGATCACCCCTCATACAGCAGGCACTCAGGTGAGTCCGGGTTCTGCAGGTTTTGGTGGTTTGAAGGTGCAAAAGTTCTCAAGTCATCAGACATAAACTTTTACAGAATCACATTAAAACTAAAAAAAGTGTTAAAGTTCGGTCTCGTGCAGCAGCAGCAGCCTCGTGCATGTCGCTGCTGGTTCTCACCTGTCAGGTGTGTTCAGGGTGTTCAGGGTGTTCTTACCTGTCACGGTGTTCATGTCTGTCAGGGCGGCTGTCGGTGTCTCTGTCTCGGTGTCTGTCCGCCGATAAACTCTTTAAAATCTCGTTTAGCTTCCATTTGCAGCGGTTTCGACTTTTTATCTCCTCCTGCGGGATTTTCCATTGACGGTGAGCGGCGGTACCGTCACCGACTGGAGTTATTCACGGAGTGACGAAAGCTGCTGTTGCGTCACAACCAACTGCGGAAAGCTGCATGGTTCATACCTGCCGCCAATAAAACATCACTGAGCTCAGATCTGTCAGGAATCCAACATTCATTAACTGATTATTAATGTCTCTGATCAACTGATCAATAAAACACAACCGAACTGTTTGTTTATAAACAACTTAATGATTTAATAATGTGCATCAGCTGAAATATTAAAGCAATAAATCAAATGACTGAGATTTAAAGTTTCTGTCACACTGTTATCTGTAAAACGAATGTTTTTAAATGTTGATTCATTTTTATTAAAAAAAAAAAACCTGTTTTATTAAAATGTTGAAATGTTGAATATTAAACAAAATCATTTTGAAAATATAAAAGGTTTTATTTTATTTGTATTTTTATTTATTTATTCATTTCTATCATTTTAAATCAGTATTTTTAATATTTTATGTTTGAATCTTTTCATCTACATTGTCTTTATGACGTCACTGTTATTTGTTTCCTATTAAATGATATCAAATTTTTAAACTGAACATTTTGTCTTTAAAAAAATCATTCACATCTTTCTGAAAACAGGTTTTATGATTTATATTTTTTGGCATGTTTTATTAACTTTTTCCTTTTGAAGTATTTTGTTGTTTTTTGACATTAAAGTCATAATTTTAGTTTCTAAAGTTCCACTAAAGTTTGTTCATTAAGGAAGGACGTGTGTGTGTGTGTGTGTGTGTGTGTGTGTGTGTGTGTGTGTGTGTGTGTGTGTGTGTGTGTGTGAATCAGACAGGAAACGTTTCACTGATTGTGAAACTCACAAATTAAATCACTGCAGATTTCCACAAATCATCACCATCTGCCTTCAAATCAACGTCTGTTTATTTCTGTTTGTTTTACTTTCTGCAACAATGAAACTAAACTGTTTGTTTGTTTGTTTGAACTTGATTAAGCTGAAATCTTCATTCTTCTTTCTTCTCGCAGCAGGAAGTAAAAGAGGAAAAATGTTCTTTTAGGTTCTGCTGACTCACATTTCTTCCACGATTTCTTAAACCGGAGAAAATACAAACATGACGACACAGTTTCCATGAGGAACACACTCACACACACACACACACACACACACACACACACACACACACACACACGCTGATCTTCAAGAATTAACCCTTTCATGCTTCTGTAGTTTACAGTCAGTTACAGTTTCTGTTGGTTTTTATTGATAATTAATAGTATAGATCAGTGTTAATCTGACGCTTTGAAGATAATCTGACAGATTTATGTATAATTTCACAACATGATCAGTGACAAAGATAAACAAAGATAAACTGCTTCAGTCAGAAATATAAATATTAATATAAATATTGTTGCGGCACATTTGTGTCTCAGACTTTAAGATTAATTGTTTCTTTGTGTTTATTTTTATTATTATTATTAATAATAATAATAATAATAATAATAATAATAATCTGACATCTGAAATGTGGAAAAACAAATAAAACTTTCATTCTTTTTGAAAACTCACTGAATCATGATTCAGATTTCTTAAACTTTTAAACCTTTAAATCATGAACTTTAATGTTTCATTAATTTATTTGCACCAATAAAAACAAACAAACAAACAAACAAACAAACAAACACGATGCATTAAAGGAGAAAAGACAGAAGACAAATATGAAAAACAGAAATTTAGAGCGATGAACTTTTGAGGAAACTAAATAAAAACATTTAAAGTTCAGGAGTCTGTGACCAAACATCCTGCACTCAAGGTTCCCTTACTGGCCTTTTTTTCAGGGGCTTTCAACCATTTCTCAGGTGCTTCTTCAGCAGACGAAACCTCTGCTGGGACAGAAGACGAGACGGACACCTGAGCTGTCTCACCATGAAAAGATAGTCGAAAAGCCAAGTAAGTAGACATTTGAGTTGAGGACATTTTAATCACATGACTGACGATTCACTTCCTGGAGCAGAAACAATAAAAGTTTTTATGAGGTCAGATTTCACGTCTTTAAAGTTTCATAATTCAGGTGAAACAAACAATGTGGGAATCTTTCTGTTGTAATAAGATAATTAGTTGTGAGTCAGCAAATTATCTGCTGACTCAGTGTTTCAGAGGTTATGAAATGTTTGGTCCTCACAGAGCGAAGAGGCTGCTGGGAAACTGTTTCAGGGTCAGTGAGTATTTATTGATTTCAGCTGTCACGGACTGTTTGTCCCAAAATGTTTCATTATGTATTTATTTCAGTGCAGTTTCACACGAGACTTTTTCACCATCACACAACAAATGTTTCTGTTTTTTTGAGGTCTGAGTTCAGTTTTTTAGTTGAGTGTTTAAATCTATAATCTGTAATTATTCCTCATTAAAATGTTCAAAACAACTAGGCCTATGTTCTATATGTTGTTGAGTTGTGTTCTTACATTAATGTTCAAACCCAGAGAAATCTGTCATTTTAATCAAAGTAACGGACCGTTTCATTTGGTGGCCTGTCGATGGCGTCATACCTCCTCTACCAAAGAGCCACAACAAAACAACAACAACTGACACATCTGATTGGATTATAAATGGATTTTTATCTACATCATTTATTCTTTATTCAGATTGATTTCACTGTTTGTATTTGACATATTTTAACCTGCATCCTGTTGGGTTCAGATGTTTCAAGATTCCATTTTCTAAACATTCATTCTAAACCTTCTTCAGCTCTGAACAGATTATAAAACATTGAATGATTTCAAACATGAACTTTGTCTTTTAAAGTTATGTTATTTATTCTTTATTGACATTTGGTGACTGCAGTTTGTCAGAGATCAGCTGTGCTTCTCTGGCCTCAGCTCTGAAGTCCAACCCCTCCCATCTGAGAGAGCTGCATCTGATTAATAGTTTTCGGTCGGCAGCAGAGAATTCACCACTTTAAAGCTTTTTTTTTGTCCATATTAAACAAACCAGATGTAAAATGTTAATCAGTGCAGGCTAGCTGTTTCCCTGTTTCCAGTCTTTATGCTAAGCTAAGCTAACTGGCTGCTGTCAGTGAGTGAAGAATCAGTCTGAACGAGAAGATTTCACATGTTGAACTATTATTTTAAAGCTCTAATCTGTAATTATTCCACATTAAAATGTTTCATTTGGTGGCCTGCCAATGGCGTCATACCTCCTCTACCAAAGAGTATAGTGCACAAGATGCATGCATCGGCGCCGTGTTTGTCCGCTACAATGGCGTCTAGCAAAGAGTAACTTACACACATACAAGATAATACATGGGCTTTGTTGTGCTTGTTCCACACAAACTATAAAACTTGCAGCAGTTCGTTAGTTTATCTCATAATGCTAAAGATGAAGAATAATACAGAACAGATATGAACAGCAGCATCAGACAACTAACGAGTAAACGACCAATTAAAATCAAGAATAATTCTGTTCATAAGACGAGTTTAATAAAGGTTTTCATTTGGTTTTAAACTGAAGCGGCTGCAGCAGGATGACATGTTTGGACTTAATGTTCTAGTTTCATCTCATAGAGACAACGTCACAAAACATCAAACATTTAATAAAACCAGAGTTAGAATATTATTCTAAAATTCTCAAAACTAAAATTATTTCTTGTTTCCTTCAGTGAAAGAAACAATTCAACTTTCTGCAGTTTGTAGATTAATTTCGCAATATTTTCATAAACTCTGAGCTCAACTTTTATTTAGATTCAGTTTATTTATAATTAACCCAGACAACTGATTATTATTCTTATTATTATTTACAGACTCTGAACCTTGATGTTTTTATCTGTCGTATACAAACTGTTACCGTGGTAACAATAATCGATGTTTACGTGCATTTTAAATGACAGATATAATAACTGTGTAGTTCAGTGTGAAGCAGAAGTGACTACATTACCCAGAATCCCACAGAAACACAAACATGTAAACAAACTCAGTATTTTTATTTGTTTTAGTGAAACAACAAACAGCAGCTGCTGCAGAGTAAAAGGTCAGAGGTCACATGAGGAATACACATCAGAGAAATGAGAAGAGCAGGAGGAGGAGGAGTGGGGGATTGTGGGTAATAATTGATCTACTAACAGCGTGCGGACACACACACACAGACGACATCACTTCCTGTCTGCAAAGGAAGTCAGCAGAGAGGATCATGGGAAGCTGTCGTCGTCATCTTCGGCCATTTCTTTGGCGAACTCCAGATCCTGCTGCTCACGCTCCCGACGCTCCTGAAACACACATCAATCAATCAATCAATCAATCAATCAATCAATCAGTTAGTAATAACAGTCCATAAACATGTATCAGGATTAAAATGAGCATTGTGGGAATCGAACCTGCTCTTTCATGTTATTGAGACAGACTGCTAACATGTGACAGTGATGTCAGACTGTGATGTTTAGTCTGAACTGCAGGACATTAGTCAGCGTGAGATGATTGAGATCACCTGTGGACTCCTGCATCTTAAACTGTGCTGAGTTTGTCCTGAGAGGATTCAAACTCAGTGTTTTGGTCCAAAAGCTGTTCAGTAGTGACATGAGTTTAAACCGCTGGACTACACAGACGTGCTTCATGTGGAGGGAAAAGATGTGTTTAACAGGCACATCAATGTTCTATTAGGGAAATAAAGTTAAAGTGAGGTAGAGTGTAATCATGGTAAAGACTGTTTGAGGAGTTTAAACTGTGGGAGTGAGACCCGATTAGAAACGCTCTCCACTCTACCTGATGACATCACGCACTGACTTTGGCCTCATGTTGCTGAAAAACTACAAAAGATTTCACCAAACAATCTGATGACTGACAGTTCAAAGTTTTGTGAACATTTTAAAGTTTGAATGGTGTCTGCAGGATCAGAGACGTCCGAGCAGCTGAGTGTCAAAGTTACAAAGGTTCCAACTCATAAACTGCTGTTATAAACTTTAATGCTTTAAAAATGAAACACCAGCAAACATCTGCTGAATGAGATCCTGATCTACTGATCCTGATGTTTGTTTATAGCACAAAGTCTGCAGCAGTAGAGACGCAGCAAAAGAAGAAGAATGCTGTGATTCCTGTGCAGCCCTGACAGGTGCAGGAGGCTCCACCTGCTGGACAAACCACAAACTGCAGACCTGCAGACCTCCAGACCTGCAGACCAGGTTCTGACCATCGTTAATGTTCCTACAGATGAACCAGAACCCGTCCAACAAGACGCTGCAGCGGCCAATCACACAGAAGTAAACACGTGTGTGTGTGTGTGATCAGGTGTGTTACCTCTGCTGATTCCAGGTCTTTGTTGTAAGCTTTCGGAGGAAACCTCATGGCCTGCAGGGCGAGAGAGAGAGAGAGAGACAGAGGTGAGGATCAGTTTGACTTCAAGTGTGTCTCTGGTGGACTCTGGTGGACTCTGGTGGACTCTGGTGTGTTCTTACCTTCACAGACATGTTGTGGATGTCGAGGCAGAAGGAGATCCTCTGGTGGAACGCCAGTTGAGGCTCTCTGGTCCCGTAAATGTCCATGGTCTCTTTTGATTGGACGAAGCCTTTCTCATGGTTGATACTGGCCTCGATCACGCCGTCACGGATCGCCTACAGGACACACACACACACACACACACACACACACACACACACGTACACGTCACAACACTGCGACATCTACCCACATCCACAGGTGAGGTTCGGGGTCACGGCGTTACCTTGGCAACGATGAACTCTGCGTCCTCTGGACTGTCGAGCTGCAGCTTCTGAGCGATGTCGGCCAGAGAGATACGAGAGTACGACAGGCTGATCATCCGCACACCTGAACACACACACACACACACACACACACAGTTAAGACTCGTTACACCTGGGCACACAGCAGCGTGATGTCAGAGGCGTTCTGCCGTGTGATTGGCTCACCGGTCTTGATGACGTTGTGTCTCAGGCGGATGATGAGTGTGTACGTCCCGTCGGTCTGAAACTTCTCCCCGAACTGCTCCAACACCTGGTTAAACTTGGCCAGGTTACCTGTTCTCACCGCTACACACACACACACAGAGACACACACACACACACAGAGACACACACACACACAGAGACACACACACACACAGAGACACACACACACACACACAGACACATTATTTATCATTCTAGTCAATTAACTGACTGATTAATCATTTCAGAGCCCATGTGTCCTGTGAAATCACACTGGTGTGTACGTGTGTGTGTGTGTGTGTGTGTGTGTACTTGTATATCTATCATTGTGAGGACCATGATAAAGCTGCAACAATTAGTTGATCAACAGAAAATTAATCACCAACTATTTTGATGATTGATTGTTTTGAGTGATTTTTAAAGAAAAGTGTTACTGACCCTGTGTGTGTGTGTGTGTTACTAACCCTGTGTGAGCAGGAAGTAGGGCATCAGGGATCTTTTGAGTGACGGCTGTCTGAACTGGAGCCGGTCAGGAATCTCTCCCAGCAGCAGCTCCACCACGATCAGCAGCTTGTGGACCTGCAGACACAAACAGGGTTCATGATCCTCCCAGTTCCTCCCAGTTCCTCCCAGTCCCTGCCAGTTCCTCCCAGTCCCTGCCAGTTCCTCCCAGTCCCTGCCAGTCCCTGCCAGTCCCTGCCAGTCCCTCCCCAGTCCCTGCCAGTCCCTCCCAGTATGGAGATTATTCCCCATCTTTATTCAAGAGCGTAGTATATAAATTCGAGAGCAAACTTTATTGAAAACTTTATTAAACTTCAACTCTTCTCCTCGCACTCAGGTTTCTTCTGCGCGCTCGCCAAGTTTCTGCTCACGGATTTCTTCACTGCGCTCTGATTTTTTTTGTGTAGCAACATGCAGAAACTTAGCGAGCACGCAGAAGAAACCTGAGTGCGAGGAGAAGAGTTGAAGTTTGAGCGCGAGCAACATTGTATCCGAGTGCGAGCACACAGTTTGAGCACAAGCGGAGCAAATCTGAGCGCAAGCAGAGGCTGTTTGAGTGCGAGGGGAGGGTTTTGAGGGACAAATTACAACATTTAAACGTAAAATCAATAAAGTTTGCTCTCAAATTTATAAACTACGCTCTTGAATAAAGATAGGGAATAATCTCCATATGCCAGTCCCTCCGCCTGCGTTCCCACTGGAGGAACCAGGGTCTACATTAAGCTCCAGGGACACGTTTTCACCCCCCAGAAGTCCCTACAGCAACATCTGGATGGTTTAATGGTCTCACTTTGTTATTACTGTGAGTGTGTGTGTGTGTGTGTGTGTGTGTGTGTGTGTGTGTGTGTGAGTGTGTGTGAGTGTGTGTGTGTGTGTGTGAGTGTGTGTGTGTGAGTTTGTGTGTGTGTGAGTGTGTGTACCGTCTGTTTGAAGCCCACAGCTGTGTGTTGAGGAGCTTTCCTCAGAGCGTTGGTCAGAGTCCTGCGAGCCTCAGAATACTCCAACTGGATCGCCTTGATACGACCTGCAGGAGGTCACATGACACGCAGGAGGTCACATGACACGCAGGAGGTCACATGACACGCAGGAGGAACATCAAACACGCAGGTAATCTGACCCCTCCCCCGGTCTCACCTGTGTAGTACAGGTATCTGACCCCTCCCCCCGGTCTCACCTGTGTAGTACAGGTATCTGACCCCTCCCCCCGGTCTCACCTGTGTAGTACAGGTATCTGACCCCTCCCCCCGGTCTCACCTGTGTAGTACAGGTATCTGACCCCTCCCCCTGGTCTCACCTGTGTAGTACAGGTATCTGACCCCTCCCCCCGGTCTCACCTGTGTAGTACAGGTATCTGACCCCTCCCCCCGGTCTCACCTGTGTAGTACAGGTATCTGACCCCTCCCCCTGGTCTCACCTGTGTAGTACAGGTATCTGACCCCTCCCCCCGGTCTCACCTGTGTAGTACAGGTATCTGACCCCTCCCCCCGGTCTCACCTGTGTAGTACAGGTATCTGACCCCTCCCCCCGGTCTCACCTGTGTAGTACAGGTATCTGACCCCTCCCCCTGGTCTCACCTGTGTAGTACAGGTATCTGACCCCTCCCCCCGGTCTCACCTGTGTAGTACAGGTATCTGACCCCTCCCCCTGGTCTCACCTGTGTAGTACAGGTATCTGACCCCTCCCCCCGGTCTCACCTGTGTAGTACAGGTATCTGACCCCTCCCCCTGGTCTCACCTGTGTAGTACAGGTATCGGGCCCACTCGTTGTTGTTGGCGAGCTCGGGGAACACGGACTTGGACACGAGCTTCTCGGCCTGGTCGTACAGGTTGAAGTGCAGGTAGTTCCTCAGCAGCAGGTTGAGGAGCACCGCCTGGCCGTCGGCGTCGTGGCGCAGCGTCGCCGTGCGCAGGCGGGTGTGCAGGAAGCTGACAGGAAGTGACACAGCGGCTGGTTAGCTTAGCTTAGCATAAAGACTGGAAACGGAGGGAAGTTTATCAGTTAATCAATAACATCACATGTCGATCATTCGTTCTTCGCAGTAAAGTTTCAGACATTTGAACGTTTTTAGTGTCAAAAACATGAAACATTATAAATAAGTTAAAGTCTTTGATCTTTTCTCAGTGATTTGCTGATCAGAGATCAATAAACTCATCAGCTCCTCATCTGACAGAAAGATCAGCTGCACATAATCAAAGTAATTAAAGTCATTAAGGTAATTAAAGTGATTAAAGTCATTAAAGTGTCTCTGCAGCCGTCTGCTGCTCTGAGAGTGAACACACACCTGTTTGAACATTTACTGCTTCCACATAGTTTCAGATACAAACTTCATTTGAACTTTAAATGAATCTCCAGACTTTGACCTACAAATCTGGAATTTACATGTGTTTTCTATCTTTGACTGTTTCTGAGATATCAGAGTTTTAAAGTCTTTTCTTGCTCCTCCTGTGATTTTATAATGAGTGTGTATTGCAGAGTGACATCACCAGGAGCAGCTGGAGGATTTTAGAGTTCACTGCTGAAATATCTTCATAAATCTCATGACTTTGGTCAAATCTGACATTAAAATCATATTTTAGTGGAAATTTCATGATGAATCCATTGATGCAGGTTTAAAGTGGTCAGACTGATAGTTTAGACGTCAGAAGCTTCAGTTTGACACAAAGTCCAGAGATTGCCTCCTCATTGGTTTACATTGTAAGGGTGACGTGGCGCTGCAACTTTCAGGGCTTATAAAATCCAACTTTTGTTCAGCACAGTGTCATAAGTCACCTATCAAAGTGTGTGTGTGTGTGTGTGTGTGTGTGTGTTAGTGTGTGTGTGTGTGTGTGTGTGTGTTAGTGTGTGTGAGTGTGTGTGTGTGTGTGTGTGTACCTGCGGATGGTGTCGAACTGCTTCAGGAACTCGTAAACTCGTGCGTGGTAGTAGTAACATTTGGCGGCTACGAGGTCGAGAGCTCTGCGGTTCTTGGAGCCGATCTTCTGCAGCAGGTCGTCAGAAACCTTCTGAGCCTGGAACACAAATCAATAATCAATAATCAATAACAGACAAACATGTTGACGTTTTGACTTTCATTCAGCTGTTTGTTGTTTTAACATCTGATTTCAGTTTCAGTATAAAAATCACATTAAATCATCTCCAATGATAATCAATAAGTATATATATTGATAAGGATAATTCACTGATACGTAAAATAGCTGCTAATTAATTTTCTGTTGATCTGTTCTTTACTCTCAGCTGACGGTTTTATTGATCGTTTATCCCAAATCAATAGTCAGACCGGTGATCAATAGGTCAGGTGATCAGGTGATTGATCAGACCTCTGTGTATCTCTTGTTGTTGGTCAGGTGAACCACCAGCAGCAGCTGCAGATAAGCTTCCACCTCCGGCAGCAGCGGCGCCGACGCCGCTTTCCCCGTCCTCGGACGAAACTGCACGTCTCCGTCCGCCATCTCCATCGGCTGCGAGACAGACAGCAGGATCAATACTGATCATCTGATCAGGTTATTGGTTTACTTACATCATCACTGCTTCTCAGAGCTGCTTATTATCTATTAATATATTGATCACTTTCACCGAACAATAATTATCTAATCAATAACTGTTGATGTTTGTAGCTCAGAATTATAACAGTTAATCAATACTCTGTGTGATTGATCACCTCCTCCAGGAAGCCCAGCAGGAAGTCTCTGGTGTTGGTGTTGTTGGTGAAGAAGCCGGTGACGGCTTTGTGCAGCACGTTGGTGTTCAGGCGGCGGCTGGTGGACGGCAGCGCTCGCAGAGCTCGCAGCACGAAGCGCGGCTCCTTCCCCGACACGGCCTTCTCGATCTGCTTCACATGCTCCTTAATGTCTGAGGGAGGGGTCAAAGGTCAAAGGTTATTCGGGTTAAAGTGGGAAGAAGCAGCGGCCGACAGGATGTAGCGCTCTGTTTGCTTTATAACGGCGGTCGGTGGGCGAGCGGCGTATGAGGTGCGTTAGCGCCACCTTCTGGTCCGGAGTGAGGAGCAGAGATTAAATCCTACACATTAATCCTGTCTGTCTAATAAAGTCAATGAAAACTCTGCTGCTCCACCCACTCTGCAGCTTCATTACAGTCTGAAGGCTTCCTACATTCTTCCTTCATATATTGTCTTTCTGGATCAGACTCAGTACAATCTATGCTGCAGCAGAATCGCCTCCTCACACAGCTGCACATCACATCTGCACAGATATCGGCTGGGAGGGGCGGGATATCGACATAGAGGACATCACTACATGTCAGCAGGAAGGTTAGTGCAGCAGGTCTCAGATAAATGTGGTCGTGTTTTACATCACGGTCAGCGTGGTGCATGATTTATCATCACAGACCAACACACACACACACACACACACACACACACACACACACACACACACACCTCTAAAGTATCAGACTGTTTCTACTGCTGAAGCAAAGACTGTTAAAGTATTTAATGACTGATTATTTATCATGGAGCCAATTAACAGTGAGGATTATTGATCTCTGGTGTCATGTGATGAATCAGAGTAAAATCAGCTTCACTATTAAACTATTAAAATATTAAACTATGTTTCTGTTTGTTAGAAACTCTGATTTAAAACCAGAAACATGGAACAACTGATCTATAATAATATATATTGATCTTTTTTCCTCGTCTCTTTATTGTACCTCCTGTCAGGATGATGTCAGTGAGCAGTGAACACCAGGGTCAGTGCTGAAACACCGACAGTCCGTCAGAGATGTTTGTGATTTGATGTCATCAGCTGACAGTTATAATTATAATGTAAATATTCACATTTCCTTCATGAATCCTGGCTGCTGGTCTGACGTCATGTTTAACAGCAAACAGGCCCAAACATACTGAACATTATCCGGTAATATTTCCTCCTGAACTCTTGAATCAAACTTCATCTTTAAAAACAAACTGTCGGAGTTTATTGACCGTTAGCTTCGTCATGTGCTAGCCGGCTGTGCTAAGCGGCTAACTCCGCTGCTGTACCGGGCTCTCCCGGTGCTTTCTACCGGGCCCTGTCGGGGCTTTCTACCGGGCTCTCCCGGTGCTTTTTACCGGCCCGGCAGTGTGTGTATCCCCAGTTTTACCGTCCAGGGTGAGGCTGTCCAGCTCTCGGGGCTGCTTGGCCGCGTTAGCCGCCTCCTCCTCCGGCATCTCCACGTCCTGCGGCTCCTTCGGCTCCTTCTTCTCCGCTTTCCCCGCCTTTTCCCGCCGCTTGGCCGCTGTCTCCTTCATGCTGTCTGCTGGACAAACAGACACACTAACGGTCAGCAGACAGTTTGAGTTTAATAAACACAGTTTAGATGTAAAGAGTTTAGTTTCACCTCTCTGTTGTTTGTCTCCGCAATGACTGGACAGTATTAGTTGGCGCAAAGGATTGTGGGATGATGAAGGCAGTATGAGCGGATCACAGAAAACAGCGCTCACACGACTAATCGATCCCCGATAGATCAAGTCGCCTTTCTTCTTCTCTTTTCCTCTTTATGGCAGGTTGCAGACGTCATTCAGGTGCTTTACCGCCACCTACTGTGTTGGAGTGTGAACCAGAGTTTTCTATTCCACCTCTGTGTGTACAGACAGTGAACAACCTGCAGGTGGCGCCACAAGAAGAATAAATACAGTTAAAACAAGAATCTTTCAGTCACGTTGTTCAGTTTCTCTTGTTTCAGAGGTTTTCTGATCATTTTCCTTAAACAAGATCAAACAAAGACAGTCATGGCCGTATAATAATAACTGTTGTTTTTATATGGAAGCAGAAACATCTCATTTATTGGCTTTAGAGTCACTTTATTTTCAAATTTAAGTCACAGTCAAAGGTTTAATTAGATTTTTTTAACAATAAAATGTGACAAATATTTCAAATTGACCACTGGAGAAAGATAAAAGTCAGTTTCAGATAAAGAGAATAATAAACAAGAACAAACTAAAGAGACAAACGACAAAAAGTTAATCAATGCACAACAAGGAAAAAACAGCTTTCAGGTGTCTCCAGGTGTTTCCAGGTGTTTCCAGGTGTCTCCAGGTGTCTCCAGGTGTCTCCAGGTGTTTCCAGGTGCCTCCAGGTCTCCAGGTCTCCAGGCCTGTCCTCTACACCTGGAGGCTCTGCAGGGACTTGAGGTACTCCATGTGTCGGCGAGCATCTTCCTGGTTCTGCCGGATGTAGTGGACCAGGTAAGAGATGACGGTGCAGAACCAGATGAACATGATGAGCAGCATCAACACATCAGTGGTCCTCCTCACAGACAGACACAGATCCCAGTCCTCCACCAGTAAGACCAGCGGCATCCCAACAGCTCCTGGAACACAAACCGTCACAGAGAAGCTGTTAAACTGCGGCTCACAGTTCAGAAGAATAACACCGAGTCTGTTTAACATGTTGGCTGAAGCTCTAATGATCCTGAAAGTATCTGAATTTAACATCTTAAGAAAATGTAATTAGTCTTAATTTAACTTAATTTACTGGATCATAATTTGACTTAACGAATCTTTACTTGTATTTAATGTAACTTACAGCAACAGATCTTAATATATCTTTACTTATATCTCACATAACATAACTTAATATAACTAAATGCAACTTGACATATCTTATTTAGTATTTTACTTAACGCAACATCTTATAACGTGGCGTGGTGTGATGAAGTGATGAGACGAGATGACTTCTCCTCTCTGATTGGCTGTGGAGTGTAAATAAATGGATGTAGTTACTGTGACGTCACCCGTTTGGTTTCTGAAGAGCCGTTTTGAAGCTCAAAGCGAGTCACTCTGGCCGTCGCCATCTTGGCAGTGAGTGACGCTGTCTAACTCTCAGCCAATCAAAAACAGGCAAAGAGGCTGAACGGCTGAAACAAGCCACCTAGCAGCAGCATGTCCTTCATTATGCAGAACTTTACAGCTTAATAAAACTTAAACAGGTGAGATATAAAAACATCCACCCGTACAGTCATCATGAAATTAACTTTAGAGACCAAAACTGTTTTTATGCCAGACTGTAAACATGTTTATTCTGCTGTAAACGTGTTTATTCTGCTGTGAAGTTGGACATTTTAACACAGAGGTCTGTTTGTAGCCTCTAGTGGCCGTTAGAGGAACTGCAGTTTTTGGCTTCACGCTGCTTGGTGTAAACGTACCGAGGTTTGGGAGGTCAGAGGTTTGGCAGATGACTTCCAGCAGAGAGGACGGGTCCAGGTCCAACTGAGGCATCGACAGCTGCAGACAGAAAACAACCACAATAAACGACTTGTTCTTTATTTTATCATTAATCTGACTGACTCCTCTCTGGACTCGCCTGCATGCGGCAGTCGCAGTGCCAGGGGTTGTGAGTCAGGTTGGCTTGTGCTCGCAGCCCGCTGAGCACCGCCGGGTCCAACGAAGACAACCGGTTGGACGACAGGTCCAGGAAGCGAAGAGAGGACGCCAAACCGCGAAAACAGCCCGCTTCCAGCGAGGAGAGCTGAGAGGAGACAGGAGGTGTAAACTGAGACTGTTTCATCATCTCCAGTATGAACATGAGGAGCGTGTTTGTTCAGGACCTGGTTGTGAGAGAGGTCCAGCTCATCCAGCAGAAACAGGTCAGAGAACGAGTCTGCCGGCAGAGAGCTGAGCAGGTTCTTATCCAGGAACAGACGGACGGTGAGGTTTGAGAGGCCGACGGGTACCTGAGGACACAAACACACCTCAGCAGGTCTGTAATCACCCAAACCCTCACAGACGGACTTCAGCTGGGCCAAACTGTACTCTTGTCTTCTCAAACAGAAGATAGAGTCATGGTTGTTTGATAAGCAGGAGCCTCACAGGTGAACCGAGCTTAACTTGGTTATGCTGCTATAGGCCTAGACTGCCCTTAGTTATGCTGCTATAGGCCTAGACTGCCCTTAGTTATGCCGCTATAGGCCTAGACTGCCCTTAGTTATGCCGCTATAGGCCTAGACTGCCCTTAGTTATGCTGCTATAGACCTAGACTGCCCTTAGTTATGCTGCTATAGACCTAGACTGCCCTTAGTTATGCTGCTATAGGCCTAGACTGCCCTTAGTTATGCTGCTATAGGCCTAGACTGCCCTTAGTTATGCTGCTATAGGCCTAGACTGCCCTTAGTTATGCTGCTATAGGCCTAGACTGCCCTTAGTTATGCTGCTATAGGCCTCTCCCATAAAACACAAACCTGAAGATGTCTCCGTAGCGTTTGTACTGACAGACCTGTGTGAGTCTCAGTCCACTGCAGCGGACCGTCAGCCCTCCGTCCATCATCTCAGACTGCTGGCAGACGTTGGCGGGAACGCCGTCAGCGGGAACGCCGTCAGCGGGAACGCCGTCAGCGGGACACTGTGAACGAGACACCATCAACTCTGATGATGTCATCACCAGGTGGGGCAACGGCAAGATCAGAAGAAGAAGACGGATGATTAGCGCCGGAGACGATGACATGGCGGGAACGTCCTCCCTCTGACAGTTAAACCTTCACTTCCTGTCACTGCGTCAAACTCTGGCGGCCATTTGGAATCCGTCTGAGAAAGTCAATGACATGAAGAAGAAAATTAGTTCAAATTACAATAAAAACAAAAACAAACTCTTTCTGCTCCTGCAACAGTTGGTGTCAGCTGACTCTCTGTTGCTATAGCGACGAGTCTGCAGTGTTTTATCAGATTAAAGATTAACTAGCTGTTCACTAGCTGTTACTCTAATATGCTGCTAATACAACACTAATAATAATAATAATAATAACTCTATTTGTAGAGCACTTTTCATATCAATAGATACAAAGTGCTTAACAGAGCAACACTGGAAGGTCACATGACACAAAAACAAAACAAAGAAAAACAAAGAAAAACACTGAAAATCCAAAAACAACAAACAAAAACATATTTATATAGTTCTCTACTTGTGTTTCACTGTTGACCACAGACCACAGCTGAAACGCTGTCAAACTCTCAGCCAATCAAAAACAGGCAAAGAGGCCGAACGGCTGCAACAAGCCACCAAGCGGCTGGCGCACCTGTCAATCAAAGCAGCAGCCGCTTGTCGACCGGACGACCGCCTGCGTCGTACTTCCTGTTTACTTTGCGTCTTCCTGTCGTCATGGAGCTAATCTGACAGTTATGGCTAAAGGTCGCCAAGTCGCAGCTGAAATGTCGCTCAGTCGCTCGTTGCCGTAGTTACGTCGTCTGTGATCATCAGCTGATCAACCCTAACGAACTGGCTCAACAGATGATGTCGGCCTTATTACAGATCTACATGTTTTATATCCACACACGTTTGAACTGACGCTCTTAGAGTAAATGTTTTATTTCACTTGAAGACGGAGAGCTTTAGTTTTTGTCTCCACGGCGATCTGATATTCAACAAGACTTCCTGAGTAACGTTAGCATAGCTAGCGTAGCATCAGACAGCTGCGCCTTTAAAATGTTACAAACTGTTTTATCATCACTGTTTGTTAATAATAAAGTCAGACAGCTGTTTGTTTCAGAGGGTCAAAGGTCACACAGGTTTAAAGGTTTAACGGTTAATAATCAATAGTTTTATTAATCATTAATAAATGAATCTTTAAACAGAGACGAAGTGAATAAAGATGAAATGATGACGGAGAGAAGGAGGAGGATGAAGATGAAGACGAGGGATCAGAGGACAGATGATCAGATTAATCCTCAGACTGAGATTAAAGATTAAACAGCAGACAGAACAAAAGAAGAAAAGAAGAAATAAACAAATAAATAAATAAATAAATAAATCTGCTGCAAACGTCCAGAAATATTTAAACATTTATTAATAAACGTTTTTACAGCCTGACGGAAACATTCAGGTCTTTATGTTTTATTATGTTTATAAATATATTCAGTCATTTAAATCAAACAGATGATATTTAAAAACAAACATGAGTCTGATAATCGATCGATCACTTCTAGTTTCTGATCGATCGTCTCATTCACACGGCAGCCAATCAGAGAGAAGATGTTAAATACAGTCGATACTCACTCGACGACGCCGTTTAAGAGAAGAAGAAGAAGAAGAAGCAGTGAGCGTCCGTCAGACTGGAGGAGACAAACAAACAAACAAACAAACAAATAAATAAATAAATAAAAGTGTCGTCATGAGGATTAAATGTTTCTGAGCTGAAACAGTTTGATTAATAATAAATGTGATTAAATTAATTCAGTAAATAATTATTCTGAATATATGAAGTTCAATCAATATAATCAATAATCACTAATCAGATTTAAGTAACTTAAAATGTTTTAATAAGAACATGAAATAAAGATTAAAGAGCAAAATGTAAACAAGATGAAGAAACACATTAATGCTGCTGTTAATAATAATAATAAATACATAAATAATAATAATAATAATAATAAAAATAAATAAATAAATAAATAATAATAGCTGCTCTGACCTCTTCACACATTTCCTGTCATTATTATTATTATTAGTCCCTAAGGAACACTTCACACTCCCCCTCCTCTCTCCCTCCTCCCCTCCTCCCTCCTCCTCCCCTCCTCCTCCTCCTCCTTTCTCCTCCCCTCCTCCTCCTCCTTTCTCCCCCCTCCTCCTCTCCCTCCTCTCCTCCTCCCCTCCTCCCCTCCTCCTCCTCCTCTCTCCTCTCAGCAGCACTTTCTCCAGTTGATAAAGATCAGCAGTGACATCACAGCAGCAGGTCACATGACCGACATCAAATCAACTTTCACTGTAAAAAGTAAATCAGAAATAATTATAACAAACTAATGAAACAATAAACAAACTTATAATATATAATTTTATAATATATCTTTATAAAATATAAAATAATAATAAACTAAAGATATAAATTCAGAATATTAATGATGTAAAACAAAGAGAGAGTTTCTGTGTCTCAGGTGGGTGAGTGACAGGTGTCCGGTGGGCGGGGCTTCATGCAGCTCCTCGTGCCGTCTGTTCAGTGCTGATAGAGCTCGAGACCTCACGGACTGAGCACGCGCTCTGCAGCTTCACCGTCTCACTCCACAAACAAACATGAAGAAGAAGAAGAAGGAGCTCATTCTTCTTCTCTGCGGATTTTAAACTCCACAAGTCTGATGTTTTATTGCAGGTGAGCTCTCACTCTGTCTGATGTTTTATTGCAGGTGAGCTCTCACTCTGTCTGATGTTTTATTGCAGGTGAGCTCTCACTCTGTCTGATGTTTTATTACAGGTGAGCTCTCACTCTGTCTGATGTTTTATTACAGGTGAGCTCTCACTCTGTCTGATGTTTTATTACAGGTGAGCTCTCACTCTGTCTGATGTTTTATTACAGGTGAGCTCTCACTCTGTCTGATGTTTTATTACAGGTGAGCTCTCACTCTGTCTGATGTTTTAATAAAGGTGAGCTCTCACTCTGTCTGATGTTTGAAATAGAGGTGAGCTCTCACTCTGTCTGATGTTTTATTACAGGTGAGCTCTCACTCTGTCTGATGTTTGAAATAGAGGTGAGCTCTCACTCTGTCTGATGTTTGAAATAGAGGTGAGCTCTCACTCTGTCTGATGTTTTATTACAGGTGAGCTCTCACTCTGTCTGATGTTTGAAATAGAGGTGAGCTCTCACTCTGTCTGATGTTTGAAATAGAGGTGAGCTCTCACTCTGTCTGATGTTTGATTGTTTGTGTTTCACATACATCTACAAACATAAACAAATATTAATCTATAACTGAATAAACTGATTCATTTGAACGTTGCAGGCCGACATTCATCTGATCTTGAGCTTCAACAAACCTCCTGCAGGACTCGAACCAGCGACACCAAAGAGGAAGAGGAGGAGCGAGATGAAGAGGAGGAGGAGCGTCTGAGCAGCATGCTGCCTGGAGAAACAGAGAAAAGACCAAAAGAAGACAAAGAGGAAGAGGGTGCCGTTCCTTTTCCTCCTCCTCCTCCCGTTACCATGGCGACCTGGATCCAATCAGACACAGCAGTGAACCCAGACAGCAGCTCGGACTGGGGGGAGGAGGCGGCGGCGGCGCTGTCGGACTCCAACAGGGAGGCGTTGCTGTGGCAACAGAGGGAGGAGGAGGAGCGCGATGAAGAGGAGACGCAGGCGGTCGCTTCGTCTCCGGACGGACGGTTCCTCAAGTTCAACATCGAGATCGGACGAGGATCCTTCAAGTCGGTTTACAAAGGACTCGACACGGAGACCACGCTGGAGGTGGCGTGGTGCGAGCTGCAGGTAACACACACACACACACACACACACACACAGTAACAAACTACAAACATGGCCGTCTCACCGGCTGCTGTGACATCACTTCCTGTTTCCAGCGCCTCCATCATGGATGAATAAAGAGAACTGGACACTGCGTCGAAGGCGGAGCAACAACTGCACACCGCCGTGGAGCATGCTCAGTAGATACTTCCGCTGGTTCAGCCCGTCAGCGGATGAACAGTCGTCTCTTTAACGGCGGTTTGAGTCCGGCGCCGTTCTGGTTCTCTTTGTACATCCTGTTAAAACCGGCGCCTACATCACCCACAATGCACCTGATGACTCGGACAGGTCTGACTGAGTGTGGTGGTTAGTGGTCTGGACCTGGTCTGATGTGGTCTGGACCTGGTCTGATGTGGTCTGGACCTGGTCTGATGTGGTCTGGACCTGGTCTGATGGGGTCTGATGTGGTCTGGACCTGGTCTGATGTGGTCTGATGTGGTCTGATGTGGTCTGGACTCTTCTGTGAGTCAAACAGCGTTGAATCAGCAGCTGAACCAAACAGCCAATCAGAGGTCACCATCAGTGTACTGACCAATCAAAAGAGCGGGCCGTCTGTTCAAAAGTCAGCGTGCTGAGCGAGCGAAGCGTCGCCATGGAGACGCTCCGTCTGGGATCATTTATAGTTTTATTGGTTATACGGTGCGTTCTGATTGGCTCAGAGGAAACGCCACCTTAAATGATGTGTGTGTGTGTGTGTGTGTGTGTGTGTGTGTGTGTTAGTGTGTGTGTGTGTGTGTGTGAGAGTGTGTATGTGTGTGTGTGTGAGTGTGTGTGAGAGTGTGTATGTGTGTGTGTGTGAGAGTGTGTGAGAGTGTGTGAGTGTGTTTTATGATTGTTGTCAGCTTTAGTTAATATTTAACACACATGAACTTGTTTCATTCATTTGTTTGTCGTCCGTCTCGCTGATGAAGGAACATAAAGATTCTCTACATCTACCGGAATAAAAACTCCTTATTGATCTTCTATTGGTCCTTTATGCAGCCTGAAACAGGCCCCGCCTCCTGATGAACCCGCTCTGTTCTGATTGGTCAGCTTTCAGGAAGCAGGATTTCACTTCTTCTTTACTCCAAATGTTCAACTTCTCAAATCCATATGTACAACACATGGAAACACCTTAGCAACCACCTTAGCAACCGCCTTAGCAACCATCCTAGCAACAGCCTTAGCAACCGCCTTAGCAACCGCCTTAGCAACCGCCTTAGCAACCATCCTAGCAACAACCTTAGCGACCACCTTAGCTACCAGCTTAGCAACAAACGAGCTGATGTCAGCAGGGTAGAAGACACCTTGCAGCATCAGAGCAGGTCGACGTTCTTTAACATCAGAAGATGAAATAAATCAGATAAAAGCAGTGAAACAGCAGCAGGAAGACATGATGACTGACTAACCAATAAATCAATCAATAATAAAGATCAATACAGTGATCAGCTCTGTTTAACATGAGCTTGAAGATGTTTGTGTTTGAAGTATTATGACTCTTTCCAACTTTCAGCTTCTCTGTTTTGTTTCAACATTTTTCTAGAAGAACTCTTAAATATTAATTTATTAAAAACTGTAAAAATATTACAACATGTTTTTAGATTGTAAATGACAGAAACTGAAAACATAAACTGTTTAATTTCATTAAACTGAAACAGCAGATTATATTTCTATAAACTAATAAACTTCATATTTATTATTAAATAACTAAACATGTTTGACATGTTTGAGTTTTTCTGCTGAAACAAACTGGAAGTTCTGGTTTCTGTTAACGTCTGATAACGTGTGAACTGTGACTCAGCAGCTGTTTGTACGACACGCCGTATCTGATTGGACAGACGGCTGCTAGTGATAACACACACACACACACACACACACACACACACACACACACACACACACAAACACACACACACACTAACACACACACACACACACACACACACACAAACACACACACACACTAACACACACACACTAACACACACACACTAACGCACACACACACACACTAACACACACACACACACACACACAAACACACACACACACTAACACACACACACTAACGCACACACACTAACACACACACACACACACACACACACACTGACCTTCGCTGCTATTGGTCGGCTGAGATCACGTGTTTATTCAGCACAAAGTTATAAAACAAATTTAAATATTAAATTGATCCTAAATATAAATATTAATAAAACCTAAATTTTATCATATTTAACAGTAATACTTTATATTAATATATATAAATATATATATATATATTTATATATATATATATATATTTATATAAATATATATTTATATATATTAATATAAAGTTTAAAAAACCCTATGTCCTCCATGTAATCTTTTTAAAATGTGATATTTTATATTTTATTTTGTTTTACTTTTTCATTTTTATAGTTTATTGTATTTATATTTATTTTTGTTATAATTTAACTTTAACATTGAATTCAATAATAATAATAATTATTATTATTTTATATATGCCAAATGACAAATCAATAGATAAAGATCAATATAAACAGTGATCAGCTGTGTTATTTATTCAGAAATGTTCTCTCTCTCGTTGTTTCTGGGTTTTAACGTGTTTTGTCCTCTTTGACCTTCTTTGACCTTCTTTGACCTTCAGACTCACCGTCTGAACCGGTCGGAGCGTCAGCGGTTCAGCGAGGAGGTGGAGATGCTGAAGACGCTGCAGCATCCCAACATCGTCCGCTTCTTCGACTCCTGGAAGTCGACGCTGAAGGGCCACAAAGGCACCATCCTGGTGACGGAGCTGATGACGTCCGGGACGCTCAAGACGTGAGTCCACCAGCAGAACCTGAGGTCATGTTCTCACAGTAGAAAGGTCAGAAGGTCGTGCGAGGTCTGAACGGTTTGCTTCGTCTTTAGTTACCTGCGCAGGTTCCGTCAGATGAAGCCGAAGCTGCTGCAGCGCTGGAGCTTCCAGATCCTGAAGGGGCTGCAGTTCCTGCACTCGCGCTGCCCCCCCATCCTGCACCGAGACCTCAAGTGCGACAACATCTTCATCACCGGACCCACCGCCTCCGTCAAGATTGGAGACCTGGGCCTCGCCACGCTCAAGAAGGCCTCGTTCGCCAAGAGCGTCATCGGTAAGAGCGCGGAGGGAGCGAGTACGGCGAGCCGGCAGCGTCACGATTAAAGATGTAGGAAGTTCAGACGCTGTTGTAACGTCTCTCATGTGTGGTGCGTTCAGGAACCCCGGAGTTCATGGCTCCAGAGATGTACGAGGAGAAGTACGACGAGGCCGTGGATGTTTACGCCTTCGGCATGTGCATCCTGGAGATGGCCACGTCTGAGTATCCGTACTCGGAGTGTCGGAACGCCGCTCAGATCTACCGCAAGGTCACCAACGTAAGTCCCCGCCCAGCTGTCCTCTCCCGTCTCTGTCCACATGTTTGACCCTCCGTTTGTCTCTCAGGGAATCAAACCTGACAGTTTCTCCAAAGTGAAGGTCCCGGAGCTGAAGGAGATCATCGACGGCTGCATCCGGACCAACAGCAGCGAGAGGTGACGGCTCCCATCACGCCGCCATGTTTAATGACCTCCTGATGATGATGATGATGATGTTTGACTCCGGTGTCGGTCTCTCTGTTCCTGCAGGTTCACGGTTCAGGACCTGCTGGATCACCGGTTCTTCCAGGAGCAGCTTGGCGTCCAAGTGGAGCTCGCCGAGGACGACGACGGCTCGAAGGCGGCGCTGAAGCTGTGGCTGCGCATGGACGGCAACAAGAAGCTTCATGGGAAATACAAAGACAACAACGCCCTGGAGTTCGTGTTTGAGCTGTACAAAGACATCCCCGAGGTGGTCGCCCAGGAGATGGTACCCACACTGCCATGTTGATGCCATCAGTTGACCTGCTGGGCTGAGCGGTGGCGGTGGACTCAGCTGTCTTTCTCTCTGTGTCTCAGGTGGTTCTGGGGTTCGTGTGTGAGGCGGACTACAAGCTGGTCGCCAAGGTGCTCCGAGACCGTGTGACGGCCATAAAGCGTCAGCGGGAGAAGCAGAGCCGCCTGGTGGAGGAAGCTCTGAGCCGCCAGCAGGAAGCTGTCACCAAGGTGGAGTCTGACCCCGCCCCCCCGCCGCCTGAGGCGTCCAATCAGAGACCTGCACCTGCCGCCAGCACGGCTGCAGCCGCCAAGGTTCAAGTTTTTCTCAAAATATTAATATTACTATACCACTGAAAGATTGATCAGGTTTGAGTTGTTATTATTTAAATCATTTTATTTGTGTTTATTTCTACGTGTTTATTGATCTCCATATTTGAGTCGCTCTGTTACCTCTGTTCATGTATTTTAAATTAAAACTGAAACCTAAACTTGTGTTTTTTGTACATACAAGTTGGGTTAATTCATTTCTTTTCATTATTAAGTTATTATAATATTTCTGAAGATAACCTGTAGTGTTTTTTTTTGTTTCTTTCGCTAAAAGTCATGTATCAGAACTTTTTTTATTTTTATTTTTATTTCTTTCCTCTCCCATTAATCATCTCACGACCCCTCAGATTTATCTGCTGACCCTTTGGAGGGGCCCGACCCCTAGGTTGAGAACCAGTGGACTAAACTAGCTAACTGTATATAAAGTAGTGTAAACTAGCTCCACCTCCAGCAGCTACAACAGTAACATGCACACAGCAGCTTCACTCCTGAATCCTGCAGCTTGTTTCCACTCAGATCCAGCTCTCTCAGATGGGAGGGGTTGGACTTCAGAGCTGAGGCCAGAGAAGCACAGCTGATCTCTGACAAACTGCAGTCACCAAATGTCAATAAAGAATAAATTATGCAGATAAAATGTGATTTATAATCCAACTATGTCCTCATCAATGAGCTTTTCCCTAAAATGAGCAGAGTGACTTTGTCATTGTGTTATTGTGGATCATCATAATGTCAGCCTTCTACTGTCAAATCTGTAATTGGAGGATCAAAGTGAAATTAGACATCTTGGACTAGAACTTTGTATCAGAACTTTGTTTTTTCTTCTTTCCTCTCCCATTAATCATCTCACGACCCCTCAGATTTATCTGCTGACCCTTTGGAGGGGCCCCGACCCCTAGGTTGGGAACCAGTGGACTAAACTAGCTAACTGTATATAAAGTAGTGTAAACTAGCTCCACCTCCAGCAGCTACAACAGTAACATGCTGCTCTAATACTGATGCTTCAGTATTAATAATCTAATGATGTCATATATAATAATATATCAGTCAGAGGGACCAAACCACTACTTTTACTGCAACACTTTAACTACATCAAGCTCACAATACTGATGGACTTTTACATTACTGTATTGGTACTTTTACTCCAGTAAAGGTTTTGAATACAGAAATAATTGAAGCTTTAAGAAAACAAACTACAAAGTGTCACCAGTTAAAAGTCTGCATGTTTTTGAAGATGACATTTCAATAATTTTCAATAATAACTTCTCCATTTTAAATTCCCAGCAGGACTCAGCTATTGTGTTAGCACCCGCCCCCACCGGGACACAGGCCCCGCCCCCAGTAACAGCGACATCCACGGCGTTGCCAAGCAACAGCCCAGTGGATTCTGGGATCAGCAGCGTCTCCAGCAGGACAGAAAGAGACAAAGAAGAGGAGGAAAAGACCAAACACACATCCGTCTCCTTCGCCACATGTCAGGACATTAATACTATACTTTATTTTTATTCTATATTATTATATTTATCATTTACAAAGTCACATTTTTGTTTAATTACACAATCTGTTTGTAATTTCTCTCTCTCTCTCTCTCCTCTTGTTGCCATGGCAGCGGACTGTGATTTGGAATCCTCCGCTGGCGTCCAGGGGAAAGTTGAGGCCCCGCCCCCTCCGGTCACTAACCCCACCCCCCCTGCACCTGTGGCTCAGGAAACTACTCACCTGCAGGCTAGTCCCCCCGTGACCCGCCCAGCGAAGAAGCCGCCGCCCCTTCCTGTGCTGTGTTACCCCAAGGTGAGCAGGGGGCGGGGCTACAGTGGAGACACGGCGACAGCTCCTCAAATATAACTTATCAGTCCACTTTAAGACTAAAAGATTCTTTGAGATTTGTTAAGACACTTAAAGACTCTTTGAAGACATTTTAAAACTCTTTAAGACTCTTTAAGATTCTTTAAGAACGCTACTTTTGTGTTTCACAGAACATTTTAGTGCTAATCGTAGCTCTTCTGTCAAATTTAATTACATTTTTTATGTTATTTTATTTTGATATTGATTTCATTAAATTGAATTTAGTTTAATTAAATTTAATGTTTTTAATGTAACTAAAAATATTTAATTATATTTCTCACTTAATTTAATTTAATTCTTTTTAAATTTAATGTATGTTTTAATATTAATTCTAACCTTATTTAATTTATTTATTACTTAATTTCAAATCTCATAAAACCTAATTTATCCAATCCAGTTTCTTTTCACACTCCATGGTATTATAATCAATTGAATTGAATGTTATAATTATCTTTCACTGACAAAGATCAATCACTTGTCAACCAATCACTTTCGTCATAGTGACTAAATCAGTTCAGAAACATGATGTCATTCATAGCAACAGGTGTAATTAAACTGAACACTATAAACTCTGTACAGTTTCCTGAGGCGCTGTGTTGATGTTTTATAGTGAACCTTTGTCGCCCTCTGGAGGAAATGAAAAGTACTGACGTCACTGAACAGATGAGGGTCGACTGTTTCCTCTCATGAGAAAACAAACATGTCTTCATCAGACTGAATGTTTCTGTTTGTGTCCTCATGTCTTCTCCAGAGCATCGCTGTGTCCAACAATGTTGAGAGACCTCCGTCTGGAACGGTCAGCGGCTTCAGCTCACCTGTTGAAAGGTAAAAACACGTTTACTGAACTTATGAGGACGTTCATCGACATGAAACTAAAGATCAGAGTTAGAGGACTTCTCACTTTGTCTGAAACTCATTATGATCCCCATAAACACCAGGTCCGCAAAAAAACCAGGTCCCCATAAATACCAGGTCCCCATAAACACCAGGTCCCCATAAATACCAGGTCCCCAAAAATACCAGGTCCCCATAAACACCAGGTCCCCATAAATACCAGGTCCCCATTAACACCAGGTCCCCATTAACACCAGGTCCCCAAAAACACCAGGTCCCCAAAAATACCAGGTACCCATAAAACCAGGTCCCCATACACACCAGGTCCCCATAAATACCAGGTACCCATAAAACCAGGTCCCCATAAACACCAGGTCCCCATAAATACCAGGTCCCCATTAACACCAGGTCCCCATAAACACCAGGTCCCCATTAACACCAGGTCCCCATAAACACCAGGTCCCCATAAACACCAGGTCCCCATAAACATCAGGTCCCCATAAATACCAGGTCCCCATAAACACCAGGTCCCCATAAACACCAGGTCCCCATTAACACCAGGTCCCCATTAACACCAGGTCCCCAAAAACACCAGGTCCCCATAATCACCAGGTCCCCATAAATACCAGGTCCCCATTAACACCAGGTCCCCATAAACACCAGGTCCCCAAAAACACCAGGTCCCCATTAACACCAGGTCCCCAAAAACACCAGGTCCCCATAAACACCAGGTCCCCATAAATATCAGGTCCCCATAAACACCAGGTCCCCATAAATACCAGGTCCCCATTAACACCAGGTCCCCATTAACACCAGGTCCCCATAAACACCAGGTCCCCATAAACACTAGGTCCCCATAAATATCAGGTCCCCATAAACACTAGGTCCCCATAAACACCAGGTCCCCATAAATATCAGGTCCCCATAAACACCAGGTCCCCATAAATACCAGGTCCCCATTAACACCAGGTCCCCATAAAACCAGGTCCCCATAAACACCAGGTCCCCATAAATATCAGGTCCCCATAAACACTAGGTCCCCATAAATACCAGGTCCCCATTAACACCAGGTCCCCATAAAACCAGGTCCCCATAAACACCAGGTCCCCATAAATATCAGGTCCCCATAAACACCAGGTCCCCATAAATATCAGGTCCCCATAAACACCAGGTCCCCATAAACACCAGGTCCCCATTAACACCAGGTCCCCATTAACACCAGGTCCCCATAAATATCAGGTCCCCATAAACACTAGGTCCCCATAAACACCAGGTCCCCAAAAATACCAGGTACCCATAAAACCAGGTCCCCATACACACCAGGTCCCCATAAATACCAGGTACCCATAAAACCAGGTCCCCATAAACACCAGGTCCCCATAAATACCAGGTCCCCATTAACACCAGGTCCCCATAAACACCAGGTCCCCATTAACACCAGGTCCCCATAAACACCAGGTCCCCATAAACACCAGGTCCCCATAAACATCAGGTCCCCATAAATACCAGGTCCCCATAAACACCAGGTCCCCATAAACACCAGGTCCCCATTAACACCAGGTCCCCATTAACACCAGGTCCCCAAAAACACCAGGTCCCCATAATCACCAGGTCCCCATAAATACCAGGTCCCCATTAACACCAGGTCCCCATAAACACCAGGTCCCCAAAAACACCAGGTCCCCATTAACACCAGGTCCCCAAAAACACCAGGTCCCCATAAACACCAGGTCCCCATAAATATCAGGTCCCCATAAACACCAGGTCCCCATAAATACCAGGTCCCCATTAACACCAGGTCCCCATTAACACCAGGTCCCCATAAACACCAGGTCCCCATAAACACTAGGTCCCCATAAATATCAGGTCCCCATAAACACTAGGTCCCCATAAACACCAGGTCCCCATAAATATCAGGTCCCCATAAACACCAGGTCCCCATAAATACCAGGTCCCCATTAACACCAGGTCCCCATAAAACCAGGTCCCCATAAACACCAGGTCCCCATAAATATCAGGTCCCCATAAACACTAGGTCCCCATAAATACCAGGTCCCCATTAACACCAGGTCCCCATAAAACCAGGTCCCCATAAACACCAGGTCCCCATAAATATCAGGTCCCCATAAACACCAGGTCCCCATAAATATCAGGTCCCCATAAACACCAGGTCCCCATAAACACCAGGTCCCCATTAACACCAGGTCCCCATTAACACCAGGTCCCCATAAATATCAGGTCCCCATAAACACTAGGTCCCCATAAATACCAGGTCCCCATAAACACCAGGTCCCCATAAACACCAGGTCCCCATAAATACCAGGTCCCCATTAACACCAGGTCCCCATAAAACCAGGTCCCCATAAACACCAGGTCCCCATAAATATCAGGTCCCCATAAACACTAGGTCCCCATAAACACCAGGTCCCCATTAACACCAGGTCCCCATAAACACCAGGTCCCCATAAACACCAGGTCCCCATAAACATCAGGTCCCCATAAATACCAGGTCCCCATAAACACCAGGTCCCCATAAACACCAGGTCCCCATTAACACCAGGTCCCCATTAACACCAGGTCCCCAAAAACACCAGGTCCCCATAATCACCAGGTCCCCATAAATACCAGGTCCCCATTAACACCAGGTCCCCATAAACACCAGGTCCCCAAAAACACCAGGTCCCCATTAACACCAGGTCCCCAAAAACACCAGGTCCCCATAAACACCAGGTCCCCATAAATATCAGGTCCCCATAAACACCAGGTCCCCATAAATACCAGGTCCCCATTAACACCAGGTCCCCATTAACACCAGGTCCCCATAAACACCAGGTCCCCATAAACACTAGGTCCCCATAAATATCAGGTCCCCATAAACACTAGGTCCCCATAAACACCAGGTCCCCATAAATATCAGGTCCCCATAAACACCAGGTCCCCATAAATACCAGGTCCCCATTAACACCAGGTCCCCATAAAACCAGGTCCCCATAAACACCAGGTCCCCATAAATATCAGGTCCCCATAAACACTAGGTCCCCATAAATACCAGGTCCCCATTAACACCAGGTCCCCATAAAACCAGGTCCCCATAAACACCAGGTCCCCATAAATATCAGGTCCCCATAAACACCAGGTCCCCATAAATATCAGGTCCCCATAAACACCAGGTCCCCATAAACACCAGGTCCCCATTAACACCAGGTCCCCATTAACACCAGGTCCCCATAAATATCAGGTCCCCATAAACACTAGGTCCCCATAAATACCAGGTCCCCATAAACACCAGGTCCCCATAAACACCAGGTCCCCATAAATACCAGGTCCCCATTAACACCAGGTCCCCATAAAACCAGGTCCCCATAAACACCAGGTCCCCATAAATATCAGGTCCCCATAAACACTAGGTCCCCATAAACACCAGGTCCCCATAAACACCAGGTCCCCATAAACACCAGGTCCCCATTAACACCAGGTCCCCATAAACACCAGGTCCCCATTAATACCAGGGCTTGTGAACCAGGTGGTCATGTGGTCAGGACAAACCATAGTAGACCGTTTTGGACTGTGTCTCACATTTAAATGTTTCTTTTTGTCTCTTGTTGTTTGTAGCTATGCATCTGATGTGACCTCAGGTTTGAGTGACGGAAATGACGGCCAATCAGACAAGAACAACCAGGAAATGACCAGACGGTCGGCTTCGAAGCAGATCAGGAGGAAAGCGAGGGCTCGTCTGAGAATCATTGGGGTGAGAACCCATCTGACTGACTGACTGTTTCAGTGACCTTTCACCTCTAAGGGGACAAGTGGACCCAAACTATGCCAGCAAAATGCCCCCCAAAGCATAGCAGAGCCCCCAGACCCCCTCACTGTAGAGGTCAGGCATTCAGACCTGGACCAGTTTCCTTGAATTTGTTTTTGTTTATTTATTGATATTTATCGCAGAACATTCAGCAAAGATTCAGGAGCATTCAGATCAAGCAAAACAATACCCCAATGTTGAGAACATAAAATTAGTTTCTTTTTTATATAACTTTGAGCCCATGGTTGTCATGCTCAGGAAATCAATTTAAAAGTTAGTACTGAACTACAGTTGTTTCTGTGATATGCAGTGATTACATATGACTTTTCAGCTGTAGTAGTTTGTAAAAAACATATTATTTTCCTTCCCAATTCCCACAATATTATTATTTTTGATAAAAGCTGCTTCCTTTTTTGGCTCCAAAAATAAAAAATAAACAGTATATTGTATATAAAGTTTGTTATAAATCAAGATCATACTGTGTGTGTGCAGGTGAATAAGGGTGAGCGGGTGGTGGAGTGTCAGCTGCAGACTCACAACTTTAAGATGGTGACGTTTAAGTTCGATCTGGACGGAGACAATCCTGACGACATCGCCTCTGTGATGGTGAGGACCAACAGCCAATCAGAGCGTGCTATAGGGCTACTACCATCTATCTATCTATCTATCTGTCTATCTATCTATCTATCTGTCTGTCTGTCTGTCTATTACAATATTTATCTATATTTATCTATCCAATATTATATAACAATAATTTGAATTTATGGACAAATTAACTAATTAGATAAAAAGAAAAGTTGTAAAAGTCTTATTCTCCAAGCTGCATTAACCTTCAGTGAGGAGTAATGTATTTGCAGTAACGTCAAGCCAATTTTATTTATGTATCAGCCAGAATTACAAATTTACCTCACAACCACAGAAACAAAAGAACAAAACAAAATCTTTGTAGTAATATAATCAAGTTCAAAGATGACCTTTATTTCTTTATTTCTTAGCTTGTTCTATATTTTTCTTTCCTAGTCTTCTGTTGAGTGAGTGGGTGCAGGTCATTTATTGGCTTCTCTTGTGTAAATATTGTTAACCTGGAGATATTTAAGAGAGGTGGTCCATATTCGAACTGTCTTTATTTTCTATTTTATCCTCTCTGGATCTGTTTTCATTATATTTTTGTGTGTCCAGATCCACCGAGACTTCATCCTGCCGTCTGAGTGGGCAGAGTTCATCCTACGCTTGCGTGATATCATCAGCAGGGTGGAATCCATGATGCAGCTGCAGCCAGCAGCAGACACCGACAGTTTGACTCAGCTGAACGCCTCCATGCCGCCGGAGTCTGTGGTGTGTGAAGTCATATCACTTAGTTGATAAAACATCAGAAAACTGTGAAAATACATATTTTTGTAGTTTCTTAGTCCACAATGGCGTCTTCAGAACAGAAAAGGGAAACAGAAATTCCTTGTTATTGAGAATTCACCCCCAAAATGAGTTTTTAGATTCATAAATGAGTGATATAGATCAATGTGACCTTTTTCTTGTGTTTCCTGATTTATTTTATTCTTTCTTCAGACGAATATGGCAGCCCAGAACATCTCAAGAACTCTGTCCTCTTCTTCTCTACCTGGTGAGGAAAGATGGAAAAAAGGTGGTCAATGGTTAATCTTTAAACACACAAACTGATCAATTGATCTGTCTTCCTATCAGACATTGACGATGTTGAGCCTTCCCCATTGAAGGGTGCAGACTTCCACATCAACCCTGATGCCATGCCTGCCGTCAGGCCACTGAGGTCACAGTCCTTCAACATCTCATCAGGTACATAATACATAAGAACTTCAAATAACAACTACTGAAGATGACTTGTGGGGTTCCCCAGGGCTCAGTGTTGGGACCACTGTCACTGGGGTCTTACCTCCCATACGTAGTTCAAACAATAGATATGTCAGACATTTCTTTACTTACAGTAAGTATAAAACACATTTATTATCATCACTACTCTTCATGTTCGCTGATTAGGTCACTCTGTATGTTAGCTAGTGGTTAGCTAATGTTTGCTAGCTAGCCACAGTCACATCAACCAGTGTTAAAAAATGATAAATGTTTCTTTAATGTACTCAGTTTGGAAGATGGATTTCTAAGCTAAGCTGTTTCCCTCTGCTTAGTCCTGGATCTACCTGTGATGGAAACACGAAGCAAAAGTGACTCAGATATTAAATAAACATGTGTGGAAAGTTTTAGTGACAATAAGAATCATCAGTAACACAGAATTTTTATTTAATGATTAATTAAACCTTTAATGTTTTTAATTATCATTATAGTAAATCTGGAGGCAGGACACCTCCCTGTCTGACACTCTGTAATTCAATAAAATCTTTCTTTTCTCTCCAGCTTCCTCCCATCAGCCCCCCCTCCTCCCCCAACAATACCTCCAACCAGACTCTGCCCCTCCTCCCCCACAGCTCCCCCCTCCCCCTCCTGCTCCTCCTCCTGCTACTCCTGCTCCTGCTCCTCCTGCTCCTGCTCCTGCTACTCCTCCTGCTCCTGCTCCTGCTCCTGCTACTCCGCCTGCTCCTCCTGCTCCTGCTCCTCCTGCTCCTGCTCCTGCTACTCCACCTGCTCCTGCTCCTGCTCCTGCTACTCCTCCTGCTCCTCCTGCTCCTGCTCCTGCTCCTCCTGCTCCTGCTCCTGCTCCTGCTACTCCTCCTGCTCCTCCTGCTCCTGCTCCTGCTCCTGCTCCTGCTACTCCTCCTGCTCCTGCTCCTGCTCCTGCTCCCCCTCCTTCTGCTCCTCCTCCTCAGTATCAACTCCAGTCCCCCCCTCAGTCCCCTTACACCTCCTCCTTACCCACCCTAAGCTCCACCCCCTCCTTGTCTTCCTCAGCTCCTCCTCCCCTCCCTCAGTGGTCCCCCACCGACCAGTCTCCCCTTTTTCTGGCCAGTATGCTCCAACTGGCCATGAGTGTGGCTCAGTCCTTCATGCCCGCCGGGGCCCCCAACCAGGGCTTTCCCCCTCAACCCCAGCCCCCGTCTGCCCCATTCCCCTCCCCCCAGACTCCCCTCTCTCCCCCCATATCCTCATCCCCAGGCCCTCCAAGCCGTGCCTCCTTGTCTGCTCCCTCCCTCCCCCAGCTGACCCACAACCCCCCGATGCCTCAGACAGGCTCCGCCCCCGACAGCCAGCAGGGGGCGTCACTCAGCCGAAGTCCAGACACACCTCAGGTAGGAAAGAACCGGCTCAGGTGAGCTTAAATGTGACCTGTGTGCCAATGGGAGTATTTGTAGTTGGGGGTAGAACCAGGAAATATCCCTTCTTTCATTCATTCATTTAAAAAAATGTTCATTTCTTCATTGCAGCTTCACAGTCCAGTTCAGCTGAAGGTCAGCTCAGCTTCCCTCCCTCAAGGTGAGTCTCTGCTGACATCACAGCTTGACATAATAATAACAATAAGTTTATTTAGTATAGCACCTTTCACTGAAATGAAATTCACAAAGTGCTTCACAGGAATAAGAGTCAAACAACTCAAGAAGACACAAAAGCCAATTTAAACAGACGGTCTTCAATCGTTTTTTAAAGGCTTCTACAGACTGCAGGAAGAGAGTTCCATAATGTCAGAGCCACAGAAACAAAGACACAATGATCAGCTTTGGTTTTCAGCCATGAGCGAGGGACAGCCGGTAGGTCCTGGTTAGAAGACCTGAGTGACCTACTGGTGATGTAGGGATGGATCAGTTCCATGATGCACTCTGGAGCCACGCAGGGCTCTGGATGTAGCTGGATGAAGCTGAGGCGAGTGAAAATGGAATTACAGTAGTCCAAACAGGATGATATGAACACGTGGATGATCAATTTTAGTTCTGGTTGTGAGACGATGGACTTGAGTTTAGCGATATTTCGTAGATGGAAAAAACATGTACGAGTCAATGATTTAATATGCTGATCAAAATGCATCGTCTGGTCAAATATGACACCAATGAAAGGGACCCAATACTCTGAGCTGCCCTGGGAGCTGTAGGAAGTTGTTTGACATGCAGTCCTTAACAGCAGTCAGTCAGTTTATCGAGGTTCTCAGATACATAGAGCTGAATATCATCAGCATAACAATGATATCACAGCACAGAGAACACACTGATCATTCATCTGACTGATTCACAGGTTCAGAGACTGTCTCTGCTCCCAGTCTGACCAGCACTCCCAGTCCCAGAGGAGGCCTCTCTGACTCCTCCACCTCCTCCCCGCTGGCCTCGACTCCTCGCAACACAGCACTACCAGGACCATCGTCCACCCAGCAGGGTAAGACACACCCGCCTGTCTCTGGGTATACGCTGCTGATGTTAGCAGATGTTCTTTTAAAGTTTCATTTAACTTTGAGAATGTTTCTGTAAATGATTCATTTTCTGTCACTTGACTAATTGATTATTTGACTAATCGTTGACTGATCATTGATCAGACTGTCATGAAGTGTGCTGAGGATATTCCTGCTCACCAGAGGATGAACCTGTAGCCCCTCCCTCAGGAAAACATCACATGACCTTTTTCTTCTGTCTCTTCCAGTGACCAAACCTTCAGTCTTCACCGTCGGTCGTTTCCAGGTGATGCCCTCCAAAGACACTCCTGCTGTCAATCAGGAGCCACGCCCACTCAACCAGGCCACACCCACCGCACACTCGCCACCTCCATCTGGAGCGAACCAATCAGAGAGCTCCGAGAGCAGCACGGAGGAGCAGAGCGAATCAGAGATGAACGTCGGCGCAGGGAGGGTCTCCCCACCTGGGCTACATCCTCTGGGTTACCATGACAACCATGGAAAACAGGAGGAGAGGAGGAGAACCCGCTCTGCGTCCTACATGAGTTCTGACGAATCAGAGAGTGAGAATGAGGAGATTTGGGCGGAGCTACAGCAGCTTCGGGACAGGTGATTGGAGGATTGATAAGATGACACTGAGTGTGATGATCAGACAAAAACAAATGTCTTGATATTGGTGAACAGGTGAAAACATGAAGGTGGAGTTCACTACATATACAGAGATTTCAGTTTTTCATCTGGGTGTGTAAACCCCATTTAGAGCTTTGGACTTCAGCTCATCTTTTGGTGGATGTTCTTCTATTATTTTTATTTACTGTACATTTTTAATAAGTAAATAGATGACATCATCCCAAGCATGATACTAAACTTCTGAACTGCACTGACCAGATGTAATATTGAAAATTTGGTGAGCCAACATTCATTTATGTCTTTGTTAAATCATTTAAAATGAGGAAGGTAGATACAGCAAAGCACATCACTTCCAATCTGATGTGAAGAGTTTCTATGATTCATTTTTGCCTGTTTAGCACCTTTTACAAGACACGTAACCTGCACATGTGTATATTTATATTCTGGGGCTCCACTGGAATGTAGTTGCATGATTTACAGTTAAAAACTTAGGACAACCCTGTCTCTGCTTGAAGAAAAGAAATCTGATGAGTTATTGGTGATGCTCGTTGCCGTGGAGTTTCTACATGAAGCTCTTTATTTCAGATAAATCAGTCTGACATCATCAGTTCCTTCAGTTTACCCTCTGAATGCTGAGATGAAGTCTCTCTTACTTCCTCCCAGACACCTGGCAGAGGTGCACAACCTGCAGGTCAGTCAGAAGCAAGAGATCGAGGCTCTTTACCTGAAGATGGGTAAAGTCCCGCCCCCTGGCATCGTCTCTCCGGCCGTCATGCTGAACCACCGCCCACGCCGCCTCTCCAAGACCGGACACTACCCTCCTGCTCACAAAAACCTGCAGAGACTGGACTTCATGCCCCCTGCAGGTAGGGAGGACACACTGCAGCCTGCGCACCACCCTGCTGCCAGAAACAGAGAATAGTGATAAAGTTTATTATAATAACGAATGTCTCTACTGTTGTGTCGTAGGTATCATGAGGAACAGCGGCAGCAGCAGTGGATCTCAGGACAGGGTAGGGAAAGGTGTGACCTTTGCCCCCGAACACAGCTACATGGTGAGCTCACTGTCAGATTTATAGCAGCTTTAAGACCAACTAACAGCAGCATTTAAAGACAGTTACATCTTCAGTGACAAAAACAACCCGATGATAAAGCCAATTATATATCTGAAAATCCACAGAATAGGACAAAAAACTACTGAAAACAAATCATAAAGAAAATTCTGTCTTTCAAAAGTCTACAAAAACAATGTTTGTGTTTTTGCCACCTAGTGGTATTTTTCCTGACTTTGTTCTTGAGTGATTGGCTTATTGGATGTGTTCTCTATCTGTGACTAACCTTTGACCTTTCTCCTTCCAGTGAGCAATCAAGGAAAATGCTGTATAACTAAAGACATGATGGAGAACATTGAAGAGAAGAAGAGAAGTTGCCTCTGGATACAAACGTCACTTTATCATCAAACCAGCAGAAACATTTTATTCTAAATCTTCTGAGACTTGAAAGACTGAAGTTGAAACCAAATAGTTCTTAATATAACTGACAAATAGTTGCAATATTTAGTTTGTTTCCAGATTAGAGATTTGTTGTGTTCTGGTTTAGTTTTTTTGGAATATTGTTTATTTTGAATTTAGAGATTTGAAACATTATAATAACGTTTCAGCACTTTAGAAAGAAAACAATGAGCCTTAATGAGCCTCATGAAAGAACAGTTTCTTCTTCTTTACATTCTGTGGTTCTGCAGTTTTAAACACTATAAATCATCTTAAATGCTTGAGTGCAACAAACACAGGCTGCATCATGAAGTATTATATCAGTGGACACTTATAACACACATCTGATACATCATACAGACAGTAGAAGTCGTCGTGGCACAGTTCAGTACTAAGCTATTCTAGATAAAGAGTAAAAGTTCCCCTTAAAGCTTTTTACTACAGAATAAACACTGGAAACACAGCGACCTGCTGGGAGAACAGTAGCTGTGATGTGTTAGTCTGGGATGTGAATGTTATGTGTGAGTGAACATTAAGCATTGATGCCGCTGCTGATGTTGTTCCCTAGAAAGTCTTTTAAAGGACGAGTATGGAGACAAAAACCAGCAGAGGTCGAACCTACAAACCAGAATCTGACAAACACTCAGCAACTTAAAGTTCCTTGAGGATAATTCTGGTGATTATTCATATTTTTATCATCTTTGGAGCCGTTTCTAAACAAACTAACGTGACCGAACTCTTCATGATGAAGGATCATGTGACCCAGAGCAGCAGTGAGACTCACTGATGTGTTTTTAATAGTTTCTGGAGGTCTGCAGCACAGAGGAATAAGATCTATCAGGCTTTGGATACAACACTTGTTAGTAGATCAGTTCAGGACAAATATAGAATATTAAACGGATCCTTCAAAAGTTATTTTCTTAATCAGTTACTGACTCTGAGTGAACTCACTGTTATCTGCCAAAGAACCACGCTGCTGCTTTCACACATTTCACAAACACAGATTTGTGTTTCTGTCAAACAACTCTGACCAAATTCAACCCAAACAGTCAACAGACAAAGTTAGTTCATAACTCAGTTTAATATTTTAGTTTTCATATGTTATTAGAATGAATCCGTTCTTGCGTGAGGGTCAGAGTCTTCTGCACTTTTATCCAACATCTGTTTATAATCTGTATGTCACAAATGTAACTTGGACTGAATGAAGTGCCTTATTTAAAGAACATTTATTGAATAATTTGTGTATTATTTGAAGATAATGTCATAAATTGTGTGTATTATTTAAAGATAATTCAAGAAGTAATGTGTGTATTATGAAAAGAGGATTTGTTGGTTCAGAGACGTGTTTCATGTTGAGTGTCTGAGTTCAGACTAGAAAACGTTTGTTTGCTTTGAAGATGAGTTTTATAATCAGCTGTAAGATTTGATCTACCTGATGTGAGTGAAGTCTGTCTGACATGATCCACATCATCATTATTATTATATAATATATTATTGTATTATCATTATCATCATATTTTTATGTTTATGCTTCACTTCTGTGCTGTTCCATGTAATATTTTAGTATGTAAAAGATTTAAGTAGAGTCTTTAATTTATTCCAAATGAATAAATGAGTCCAGACAGAGTCGTTATATTAGTTAAGATTCTTCCTACACAGATAGTTTCTGAAGAGACTGAAGTATTTAGTTAAATAACCAGCAGCTGTATTCTTTATCATTTTGTAAGTGAGACATAACTTATTTTGCACCACTCTTCTGAGATAACTGAGATTTTGGAGATGTGTTTGCTCTGAGTGGACAAGCCAAGAATTTAGTCTTTTGACACATTTTGCTGAGTGTTTTCAACTATTAAACTCTTTTAATTTACTTTTTAAATACTACAAACAAGCAACTAAACGACTTCTAACAATACTTCTATTACTCACAAACTATGAAGCGTTTATAGTTTTGCTAACATTATGCAGGGTTGTTACAGCATTAATAATGTTCAGATTAAATCAGTGTCACGCCCTCACAGTTAAACATTAACAGTCTAATGTAAGTAAGATAACAGTAGCTTCTTTTTCACCTTTTGAATTATGTAATAGCAGGAGTTTGTTTCTTCCTCGTCTCTGCTGGTAAAAAACAAAACAAACCTGAAAGTTGACCTTCAGACGAAAACCTTTTCTCAACACAACAAAGAAGGTAAGATGATAAATGTTCATGTTCGTTTAATGTTTTGTAAAATTTTGTATGTTGTTTTTCCAAACTATATGTTTGTTATAGGACAAGTTCAACTGATTTAATTGTAAATATGCAGGTATGCAAATAGGGACGTGCTTAAGATATTAACATTATGTGAAACCCTTCTAATAGGGCAGAGTCTGACAGCAAGGGTAAACACCATTTGTTTACCTAATAAAAACAATTTTAACATACACACACGACATGTTACACCAGCTACATTTTTTAAACAGCAGCAGCGCTCACAGCTAAACACTAGCTTAAGCTAATCATATTATCATGGATGTATCTGAAGGAAGTAATAGCAGCATAAAAAAAATATTAATAAAAATAGAAATAAAAAAACTTACTTGAGATCCTTGACTTTGACTATGAGTTTTTGGTTTTTTAAATTAAAATATTTTTTTTCTAATAAATAAACACAGCCCTGCTCTGTGTTTGTTAGGGTTAGGGTTAGACAATCACAGGTTTCCATGGTTACGCTGATGATACACAACTTTATTGGTAAAGAACAAAGCAGCACAACACATTTCTATCAGAGAGACAAACAGTGAGTTGAGTAACAGTAACTCCAGACTAAAACAGTGGGGTGGACAAAATAATAGAAACACTTCTCAATACAGTTCAGCAGAAGCACAAAGTACCACCTCCAAAGTGACAATGAAGGTGAATCAACATGTCTGAAACAGTCGCAGTTGTTAAAATCATCGGTGAGTCTGCTTTGTTGTTAAAGTCATCAGTTGTGTGGTGTCAGGGGCATTCGGGCACGTTGATGCAGGGTAGTCTTTCGAATTTCTTGCCTTCGGGCGGCACTCCGCAATCAGCAAGTGGTCTCCCAAAAAACGTTGCCTTCTCCTTCTGACGACCAATAGTAGGTCTGCAACACACACACACACACAGAATATTCAGCCAGCTGTGTTTCTACAACACGTATCGGAGGACCTGCGTCATACATGTGTCTGCTGTGTGACAGGAGCATCAATCAGCAGGAAACTCACCTGTAGTCACTGAAATCAGGTTTACACTTCAAGATCCTGAGGCGTTTGGCTCCTGGTCCACAGGGAGGGTCACACATACCCCACGGCTCCCATCCTTCCCAGTTGCCCTTCACTGTAACACACACACACACACATTTCTATTTCTACACCTGTACCTGTGAGGACCTTGTTAGAAAGTGAGGACGTTTTTGGAAAGTGGGATGTGCGTATGTGTGTCACCCACTAAAACAGCGATTGACGTCATAGCAGACCCGTCTGTCAGTCAGGTTGGTTCCATTGCAGATGGCTCCGTTATGAGCTTGATGAAGACACACACGCTCTCGAGTCTGACTGCCGCCCAGCTGCTTACAGTTGATAATCCGCCCATGGGACGGGGATTTACATTCGCCCCAATTCGTCCACTCTGACCACACCCCGTCCACTGTCAGACAGAGACACGTTACACTCAGCTACCAGAGTAAGAAGTCTAGAGAAAGATAAATTCTGATACAGAGATGTCACACTAACATTATCAATATGATTCTGTTTTTACTGAAAATTTCATTTAAAAATTTAGTTTACAGAGAATCATAAACTAAATGCCTCTTTTGATTCTTGTAACAAAGGTGGATGTAAAGGTGTAATCAGAGGCTGAATCTTCAAATTTGTTTAGTGTCTTTGATTACAGTTTGTGTGTGTGTGTGTGTGTGTGTGTGTGTGTGTGTGTGTGTGTGTGTGTACCTGGACAGTGGACGTTGGTCTGACAGACTTTGGTTTGGCGTGCTTCTCCAGGACATGGCCGACCGCCATGTTTGGGGGCAGGGCTGTCGCATCTCCTGACCGACACCTGAAGCCCCACCCCACAGGTAACCACACAGGAAGAGAAGGAGGACCAGGACCCCCATCCTCCGTCCACTGCAGACAGAGAGTTTGAGAAAGAGTCAGAGCTTATTATCTGTCTTGAAATAAGAAATGGGTCTGGATCATATTTCTGCTCAGAGGACACCGGAGACGTCTGTCAGTGATTGGCTGTCAGGATGTTTTTAAAACACAACATCACATTTTACATTGATGTTGACCACAAAATAGTGAAAAATTAAGTCTTAGATTTGATTTGTTTTCTGAGTCACTGTCAGCTAAGAATGATGGGATCTGTGTTAGCTGCAGGTCAGTGAGATGCTTTCATGCTTTTCTTGTGGCTCATCATTCCAGATATTTTATTTTTACATCAGTGAACTATATTTTTATAATTTCCATTTTTACCAAACCTTTAGATATGGGATTAATTTTGCCTTTCAGACATTATATAAATCATATAAAATATCCTATATAGAATAATCATTTATGTCTGACGTTTTTACCACAAAAAAATCCAATGATGTCTCCGACTTCACTGAAATATCTGAACTCCCAGAATCACTGTCTTTCAGTGGCGGAAAGCAATTAATTATCTTTAATATTAGATCAAAACATTTTTGTGATCATGAAAGCTGATCTGATAAATAAAATAAAGAACAGTCTCTCAGTCATCTCTGGCCCTCTCTGTTCTGAGTTGATCTGATCAATGATAAAGAACACTCATGATCACATTTTATGACACATTTGAATAGACAGCAGTGGCAGTTAGTCCAGGTGAACAATGACTTCAGGGACCGTTTCAGAGCTGCAGGTCATCAGAACATGAAGTTACATTCAAAAGAGCTCCTTATAATACAACTACTGATTCTCCTTCTCTTACTACAGTTACTTATACTGCTGCTAACTTTACCATTGCACTAAAGCCTGATAGTTTCATTTCAATAAATGTTCAAATGATCTAATATTTCAGCAAAAATCAAAGATATCAGAACGTTGTTTCTTCTTCTTTCCTCTTGTAAACAGTAACAGTGAGTAGAAGGTAGATCTCAGCAGGTTGATCTTGAATAACAACAACCTGCAGGATTCAGAGGAGCAGCTGCTGCAGACTGATAAGACCTTCAGAAACGTCACATTTCAGCAAAAATCAAAGATTAGAGAAAAAGTCCAGAAACTGAAAACAGATTTGTGTATCAGAACTTTGTTTTTTCTTCTTTCCTCTCCCATTAATCATCTCACGACCCCTCAGATTTATCTGCTGACCCTTTGGAGGGCCCGACCCCTAGGTTGGGAACCAGTGGACTAAACTAGCTAACTGTATATAAAGTAGTGTAAACTAGCTCCACCTCCAGCAGCTACAACAGTAACATGCTGCTCTAACACTGATGCTTCAGTATTAATAATCTAATGATGTCATATATAATAATATATCAGTCAGAGGGACCAAACCACTACTTTTACTGCAATACTTTAACTACATCAAGTTCAGAATACTGATGGACTTTCACTGCAGTAAAGGTGTTTTTGTTTATGTGGGTATTAATGGGAGGGCAGGTGTACCTGGGCAGTGAGGCAGGTGGTTGCAGTTCTCCGTCTGACTGCCGTCACCTTGGCAAGGTCTGCCAGGTGGGCTGAATGAAGGGGCGGGGTTAGTACAGGAGCGGTGACGCCTCCTGATGGAAGCTCGGCCTTGTGGGATACAGGAAGAGGAACACTCACCCCAACTGGACCAACCAGACCAGAACCCGTCCACTGTCAGAGACACAGAAAGAGTTTCAAGATTTCAATCAAGCTGAAGTTTTGCTTTAATCATATCCATCCAAACTAACTGATCACTGGACTCATTGATACGTCAGCTGTATGTGTGTGTACATGTATTCCTTTGTTGTAGGGACTCAACTCCCTTATGGAGGCAAAACTCAAGTCCTCAGTATGTCTGTGTGCGTGCATGTGTGTGTGTATGTGTATGTGTGTGTGTGTGTGTGTATATGTGTGTGTGCATGTGTATTACCTGGACAGGTACTCTGACAGACACTGCTCCGAGTGCTCGGCCCATCACAGAATCGGCCGCCATATCTAGGGGCAGGTTGATTACAGACCCTGGTTGACAGCTGAAGCCCCTCCCCACAGGAGGAAGAGCATTTACCGGGTGGAGACCACGCCCCCCAGCTGCCGTCGACTGCAGATACAGCCAATCAAAACACAGAGAGTGTTTAAATTTAAAATAAAGATGTCACTGTTAAAGTTAATCAGTGACTGTGCCTCTCACCTGGACAGTTGGGGAGCTCGCTGCAGTCCTGCTCTTCCTCACCCCCTCCAGGGCAATCGTTGCCATGTGGCACTGTGTCCTTAGAAGGGGCGGGGTTAGAACAGGAACGGTGTCGCTGTCTGGTGGGGGGTTTGACAGCGATACACGAACCAGAACATGGAGACCAATCAGACCAACCAGACCAACCACCATGCACTGAGAGACAGAGACAGGTGAGACAGAGACAGGTGAGACAGAGACAGGTGAGACAGAGAGACAGGTGAGACAGAGAGACAGGTGAGACAGAGAGACAGGTGAGGGACAGACAGGTTACCTGGACAGGTGAGTGTTGGACAGATCTCTGTCTCCTCTGAAGGACCAATGCAGGCAGAGCGACACTCAGGAGGACTGGAGCAGACTCGCTGTCTCTTTCTGACTCCGCCTGCTCCACAGGTGACTGAGCAGGACGACCAGGCAAGCCACAAGCCCCACCCCTTATCTACAAACACACACACACACATTTACTAAAGTCAAATTCAACACATACATACTGCGTGTGTGTGTGTGTGTGTGTGTGTGTGTGTGTGTGTGTACCGTCGCAGCAGACGCCGTTGCAGGATTCCGTCTGCAGTTTGTCTTTGATATCTGTGCACTTTGATTTGCCGATTCCATAACACGCCCTGCTTCGCTGTCTCACTCCCTCCCCACACAGGACGTTACACGGTGACCATGGCGACCAGAGGGACCAAACCAGAGGCCTGAAACACACACAACAGCATGAAGGCTACAGAGCTATGCTAACATTAGCCTACTTTTTAATGCTAACATTACTTTCTAAAACCTGTGCTGAACTGGGAAACAGGACGTTTCAGTAGCTGTTCCCTCTGCTGGGAATCAGTTGCAAATGAACTGAGTCTTGGGGACCTGGTCTTACTGGTCTCACTGGATCCATTTAAAGTAATTCTAAATGAATTACAATCCAATAAGGTTTATTGGAATGAACTGAACATGTTGTTGCCAGCGCAGCTTATAGAAGATTCATTAGGGGGTTTAGGGTTTAGGGGTCAGATGTTTAACTGTTTACTCTTTTTGTGTAATTGGGTAGTCTACAGGATTTTGGGTATTCTTGACAACTGATTCAAGGTTTTCTATCTTTGAGTAATGTTCAGATATTCAGGTTGGAAATTTCTATAGACGTAGTCAAAATAGTTTTTCCAAATGTCTCCATCTTGTACTGTTAATTGTTGTGGCTTTGTAGTTTCTAAACTGTCCAACATGTCCCAGAACTGATCCTGGTCTACTGCGTTTTCAGTGTCCTGTGGTGGTTTGTTGGTGTGGTGAATTTCTTTTGTCTGATGGTCTGTTTATGACATGACATTGTGTTGAAACCTGATGCAACTGTGAAGCGTATGAGTTACAGGATACCAGAGCGCCTCCTCATGTCACTGAAGAAGGAAGTGGACCTCATGCTGTCATTGGGAATAATTCAAGCATCAAAAAGTGAGTGGTGTAAGCCAGTGCTGTTGGTCCCTAAAAAAGATGGAACAATACGATTTTGTATTGATTTCAGATACCTGAACTCCACCTCAAAGTTTGACTCATATCCCACTCCACGGATTGATGATCTCCTGGAGCGATACTGACAAGTGCCCCTGACCCAGCAGTCTTGGGATCTGACTGCATTCTGGACTCCCTGGGGGCTCTTTCAGTTTGGGTTGCACGGGGCACCTGCAACGTTTCAGAGGTTGATGGACCAGGTACTCTATGGGATTTCTGATTTTGCATGTGCATATCTTGATGATATTGTCATCTACAGCACCACCTGGGAGGAGCACTTGGAACACCTGAAGGAAGTCCTGGTATGTCTGCATTCTGCAGGCTTGACAGTCAACCCAGCCAAGTGTGTCCTCGCCAGAAGGGAAACTGAGTACCTGGGTTTCACCATTGGAGGTGGGTTAATAAAACCACAAGTTCATAAAGTTCATGCCATTGAATCATGTCCTCTCCCACAAACCAGGAAGCAGCTCAGATCATTCCTTGGGATGGCCGGCTTCTACCATCGGTTCATCCCCAACTTCTCAGCCAGGGCGGCTCCACTGACTGACAGGACTGGATCAATCAGGTGCAGTGGACAGCAGAGGCAGCTGCAGCTTTTAAAGACATTCAGCAATCCCTGAGTGAGAACCCAGTTCTCCACAGCCCAGATTTTGATAAACCTTTTGTCTTACAAACTCATGCATCTGAGAGGGGTATTAGAGCTGTGCTTTTGCAGGGACCAGCAGGAGATCAACACCCTGTGGCCTACATCAGTCAGAAGCTTAGTTGATTTAGTTGAGTTAACCTGTTCTGGGGGGGAATTCTGTTTATTGTTTAATTGGTAGTGTGCGTTATTTGTCAGTTACTCCTTTTGTGTTACGGTCTGATCAGCTAATATATATGTTCCCCTTTGTGCTCAGTTTGTCAGGTCTGTTAGTAGAGTTAAGTTCACTTTAGTTGAGTTCTGTTTTGACCTCTTTTATGGGCCCCGATCTTTTTTGAAACCACCTGAGTGTCATTTGCCTGCCAGCTCAGTCCCTTACACTCCCATTGGACATATTCAGGCCAGAGGCTCTGCAGAGCCTGTCAGGGTTGTTCCTCATGACTGTGGGTGAAGGGGTCAAAGGTGACTGTCTGAATATGTGTTTATCTCCTGTGTGGTCTATACAGTCAGAACCAGTCTGTGCATGCAGGTCTCCACACAGAAGTATTTTGCCTTTGGGAGAGCATTTCTTCATGGTGACTGATGGAGGTGTTTATATTACTACCTCCTGAGTCTCTCCCTCACTGCTCAGCCTAACTGAGGGCTCTGTAGTTTCACTGCAGCCTGATGGACAGTGAGTCACTGCATCACACTGACATCACGTTTCTAACAGAATCAGAATATCAGTATCCTTTATGCTATTTAATAAATCTGAGTCTGTGGTCTGTAGAAGATTTCATTTGTGAAAAAAATCAACCAAAGTGTGAACTTGGTCAATACACTTAAATAATTAAAGCCATCAGATTTCATCAATCTAGCGATTCCCAGTCCCCCCCAGTACGAAGCCCTTCAGTACCACCAATTGAACAAAGATCAGAGTCCCCTCTGCCAGCTGCTGCTGAAGCTCTGTCCACACACACCACAACAATCTGACCAACCTCATCTCTCTCAAAACTAAATGAAAATTATATCAAATATTGGAGCAAAACCACCAAATCACAAAGTAAATTAGAATTACATTTGAGCCGAAATGGAGAGTCCATGGTGGCAGAATACCTGATGAACACCTGACAAAACTGTAATGTGAGGATTTGAGAAAGGTTTTCTTTGAAAATATATATGTTATCATATATATCCTGAATTTATCCTCCCTGATCTTCAGAAACTGTCCTATTTATGTGGGGAGAAAAGTCAATGTGCCGTAAAAGCTGCAAAATATATGAAGTCTTGTCATAATCTGAGAGAAACAAGCTCTGTAGTAAATGTTTCTGTGTGACTACATCTGTAAAATTACCTTTTATTATATTGTATTTAAAATTATTGTTTATATTTACATATTGTATTATTATTATATATTATTGTATAATTATTAATCATCTGTCAGTGTTAATAATTTTCTTCGGTAATGCAGGTTTCTGATCTGTCAATAAAGCTTATTTGAATTTGAACAAAACAAAACAGACAAAAGACTGATCAGGTGAATTAATACATTTAAAACTTGATGTGTGTGTTTGTGTGTGTGTGTGTGTTTGTGTGTGTGTGTGTGTGTGTGTGTTTGTGTGTGTGTGTGTGTGTTTGTGTGTGTGTGTGTTTGTGTGTGTGTGTGTGTGTGTGTGTGTGTTTGTGTGTGTGTGTGTGTGTGTTTGTGTGTGTTTGTGTGTGTGTGTGTGTGTGTGTGTTTGTGTGTGTGTGTGTGTGTGTGTTTGTGTGTTTGTGTGTGTGCGTGCGTGTGTGTGTGTGTGTGAGTGTGTGTGTGTACTGACCCACAGGACTGACATGATCCGTCTTCTTCCTGGTAACCGTATTGAGGGTTCTGACAACAGTCTTCTTGATCAACCTCACCGATCTCTTCACTACATTGAGTCAAGTTCAGGTTGAAGTGCTCAAAACACCGCACACATTCTGCACACACACACACACACACACAGAAGAATGACATCAGTACATATTAATGCTGTTTCACTTTCACAGTTTTGTCTGTCTGTGTGTGTGTGTGTGTGTGTGTGTGTGTGTGTGTGTGTGTGTGTGTGTGTGTGTGTACACAGTTGAGTTTCAGCCCTTGGTAATGAGGACATGTTGTTTTCACTTTAGGACAAACTACAGAAAACTGTTTGAAGGTTCAGATTTATTCTTTATGTTCTGGTTAGTTTAAAGTAAGAGGCAAGAATGTATAATGTCAATGAATGTCCTCGTGTGTGTGTGTGTGTGTGTGTGTGTGTGTGGGTGTGTGTGTGGGTGGTTGGTGGGGATTTTGTCAGAGGAATGTTTGTACATGTTTCCCATCAAAGGTTGAGTAAGTTGTGGGCAAATTTCCAAAAAGTTCAATTAGGAATAAACATGAATCAAAGTTTGTTTCATTTTGTAAAAAACGAAACTTTGCACAATGTGAATCCAACAAAGCTGTGTTGGTCAGTCACATATGTCAAAGTCACTTCAGATATTTAGATCCTTCTCCATAAAGCAGCAGCATCAGGAGGGGTCTGGTCATCTGCAGCAGGACACTGAGTCCAAACATCCAGCCAGAGCCATAAAGAACCATCCTCTGATCTCAACACCATGCAGGAACAACTGAGCCGAGCAGCTGAAACACTGAGAACTGCTGCTGTTTTAAGGCAAAGCTGCTCACAGCAAATATTGATTTACTTCCTGCTGTTTACTCAACATTGGATCAAGTGAAGTGATCAATAAAAACTATTTGTTCAGAAGTAAAACTCCAATATTTCACAAAAACTAAAAGATAAAAGTTCTGGAAATTTTATCAAAATTTGTGCATCAGAACTTTGTTTTTTCAACACAAACAGTGTTTTATACAGTAAATATAAACATATGCAGTAAAGTTTGATCTAGAAAATGTTTAAAAGTTTCATCACTGATGTTAAAGAAATTATTCAGAAAATTTCCTCAAATTCACTTTTGACTGTTTGACTCGGCAGGTCTGTTCACAAGTTTTTAAGCTGCCAACAACAAACAAAAAACTGAATATTCAGACCCACCTGAACGCTCCACAGAGACCAGCACCAGAACCAGAACCAGCAGAAGCTCCATCGTCCTGCAGCTGCAGCTGGAAACTGATGATCTGTCTGTTTAAACTCAGCAGCTTCTTCACTCTCGCTTTCCTTCCGGCTTTTTTTCCCAGCAGCGTCCTCCCTCTGACCCACTGCTGCGTGTTTGTATTTGTATAAGTCATGTTGTGATGGCAACCAGCAGGTCAACACAAGATCAACACATTAAAACTTCTAAACTAGCAGAGTTAATCTGTGTGTGTTCGGGGGTTAAATTTGCTGTTTTATAGTTTTAAGTCCTTATAAGTAACAAAAACAAGTTTGGGAATAAATGCAGGATTTCCTGTAAAGTTCATCAAACTCCAAACTGACCTTCAACACATGATGCAACAGTCTAGTTCCTGGAGAGTTCAGCAAGGTAAACACACACACACTCTTATATATGTGTAATTATGAGGACCCTCGTTAACACACTGACTTTCAAGCACCCTTAAAAATAAAGTCTGAACCTTCCAGCTGCCCTTTGAAGGTTTGTTCTGAAGTCAAGAAGTCCCTTCTTTCAAAAAAAAGTCCCACTAAACAAAAATAAACAGAAAGATAATCTGCAACGATTTTAATCTTTTTTGGTCATTTTTCAAGCAAAAATGCCAAAACTTTCCTTTTTTCAGTTTGTGATGATTTGAATATTTTCTGGGTCATACAGGACGATAAACAGGATATATTTAGATTTTTAGGTTTTTGACTGTTGGTTAGACAAAATAAGACATTTGCAGATTTGGATAGATCATTGTAAGCAGGTGTTGTGAAAAGTCATTCAGATTCATGTTGATCACCTGGTCACCTGGTCACTGAGCTGCAGTTGGACCAGAAACACAAACTCTGTGAATTTACTGTAATAATTGATCAGAAAACACCTTCCTGCTTCTCGTGTCATGTTTTTCTCTTGCAGATCAATTTTCCTCCAGTTCAGTGAGAAAATATCTGCTGCCAATCAGAAAAGGTCCAAAAGGTCCAAAAGGTCCAAAAGGACACAACACCCCCTTTTTCCGCTTTACTTCGTCTTCTTCGTTGCTCTTTTGACAGACAGTGGATGGCTCAACGTGCCACCAAAAGAGTGGCCCACCCCTCCCCCCACCACACACACACACACACACACATATATGTCTAAAATAAAGCAACATCTTTACGCGTTCTGAACATAGATCATCTAGCAGTGTAATACTAGTCTGGTTGTAGAAGATATTTGATGTATTCAGTAGTTATGTTGTTTTATGAACCTATTTCACGACCCTACTTTACAAAACAGAAGAACTGCCATCCCAAAAACGCTGTTTATGAAACACTCACTAAAATATCTTAAACAAACCAACATCTTAACTTTTAGTTAACATGGATCATTTAGATGCAGAGTGATTATTAGTTCGGATGTATTAAATGTTTGATATATTCAACAGATAGATCTTTTCACGACCCTATCTTACTGCCCTACTCTACAACCAGAAGAACTACAACTGTGGTGCTTATTGGTATCAAGAACGTCGTAGCGCTCTGTGGTGGATACGGAGCCCCTAAAGTCCTGAACAGTGACACTTTTTATGTTATTATATTTCTTACATTGCTGTATTGGTATTTTTTTACTACAGTAAAGGACTTCAGTTCTTCTTCCACTAGTGATAAATATTAATACAACAAAAAGTTTCTGTAGTGCTGACAAAAATCTAAAATACCTCCCAAATCAACTAAATTAAATATGGATAAAAGCCAAAAACCTCACAGAAAGTAAAAAAAAAAAATCTTTAACTGAAGTTAAATTAAGCTTTAAAAATAATCTACCTCACTCTAGTTTTTTTTTTTGTCATATGCAATTTATGCGTTTTATGAGGGAAAACATCCTCCGTTATGAGTCCACTGCTCTTTTGGAATTGTTTGTTTTGTGTTTCACCAGAATCTAAGAAGTTTATCACCAACATTTTGACTTTCTTCTTGAAGGGTTCTGTGTCTGTCAGATGTATTAAAAAGGTTTTGGAATGAGAAATCAATGCTCTGTTGCCTGATAAAATATGGAAGTAAACGTTCAATAAACAGCAGAAAGATAAATTCAGTTCAAAGTGATTCACTGTCTCTATCACTCTAAGGCCATGTTACATATATATGATATATGATATGGTATGTCATGTAAGTAAGACAAAGTATATTGTGTCATGTTATGCCATGCTATGTTATGTATTATGTCATATCATGTCATTAAGAAAAAGTATGCTGAGTCATGTTATGCTATGATATGTTACATCATATAATTAAGATCAAGTATATTATATTTTGTCATGTTATACTATGATATGTTATGTATTAAGTCATATCATGTCAGTAAGACAAAGTATGCTGAGTCATGTTATGCGATATGTCCTATAATGTAAGTAAGACAAAGTACGTTGTGTCATGTTATGATATGAAATGTTATATTTTATTATGTCACATCATATAAGTAAGACAAAGTATATTGTGTCATGTTATGCGATGATATGTTATGTATTATATCAGGTAAGTAAGACAAAGTATATTGTTTCATGTTATGCCATGATATGTTATGTATTATATCAGGTAAGTAAGACAAAGTATATTGTTTCATGTTATGCTATGATATCTTATGTATTATGTCATGCCTTATCCTAAAGACGCCATTCAAACTTTAAAATCTCCACAAAACTTTGAATTGTCAAAGTTATCAGATTGTTTATTGATATCTTTTGTAGTTTTTCAGCAATATAAAGCCAAAATCAGGGGTTTTGCAGACTTTGTCATGTGTCATCAGTGTGTGATGTCGTGTGATGTAGAGTGAACAGCACAGATATTTTCAGAGCAGATAAAAACTTCTAAACAGGTCTCACTCCCACAGTTTTAAATCCTCAAGCACATATCTCTCAGAATGTTCCCACAAGCCCCCTCTCTCTCAAAATAAGTACATTTCACATAGGACTTATAGTTTTTGAGATCTGAACTTCAATTGAAGTGTCCCACTCTCATTGACTGCAGTAAGTCTGTTTATTATGGGAGTGAGGTAAAAACTAAAAATAGTTACTGTAATTTTATTTTTCCTCCATGATTTCATGCATGAAAAGACCCAAAATGAACTCTGCAAGCATACTATTGATTACTGTAAGCAAATTATTTAAACAGTGTTTGTAGAGGACTGATTCTGTCCTGAGCTTTTTGATCCATATAAACGGTTGGTCAATGTAACTGTGATATATATGCAGTTTCCACTGTATAATGTTAGTGTTATATAGTCTATCCTCTTATCTTTTCCTCACTTAAACTTAAAGTTAACAAACAAGAAACAACTTGATAGCTCACTAAACTGACCATCATTTGACACAAAGTCACATTGGAGCTCTGTATCTTCACCCTGTAACTACTTACTATTTTGCTCTGTATATTTTGCTTATCTTGGTAAAGTTTGTCATTTCAGTAGTTTCTGATTAGCGTCACAGTCTCTACTGCGGGCTCTGAGTGGGCAGCACAGCCAATGGAAATGCTGGATTAGAGCAGCAGGAGCCTCTCCCAGGTCCTAGTGCCCAGCGTTGAAGGTACATTGTGAATGTGGGGACACAATGACACAATTCCATCGACTTTAATGAAAAATGAATGAAGAAAAGACTATTGATGATTTAAAATAATAATGTATTTTTGGAGGGTTTAGGTGGGCTAGACCCTCCCCTAAAATAAGCCTAGGATGCCCCTGCAGCAGAAAGGTTAATTCAGTTCAAAGTGATTCACTGTCTCTATCACTCTAAGGCCATGTTACATATATCTAACCCTTCTCTGTCTCCAATCTGTGATCAGTGTAAATGCATTTATTCTGTAATTCATACATTCTGGTCCAGATTTTTCTTTATATGTTTTCTGGAGTTTAAAGCAGGACTTTTTTTTTTAACTCTTTAACTCTCCCTTCACACAGTCAAACAGCGCTGATGAAGAGAGTGATAGTAGCATAAAAATTTAATCTCAGAGTCCAGAGACACCGACTCCTACTTCAGAAACTGGTTGCATGAACTTGTTGTGGTCGTTGACACAGTTAAACTGCGATTTAATCATTTAAAATGTCAACAGAAATAATATCTGGCCTCAATCAGACCGTATTGGTTTTTATATAGAGATTTGTTTTCTTCTTTGTTTTGCTTTTATTCTCCTGTTTTTGATGGGCTGTAATTAACAGTCACATGATGTGACTGTTATATCATTAAGATAAACTTCTTCCTCTGGGACTTTGTCATATTTGTGTGGTTTTTATGTTGGTGTGAATAATGTGTCAATAAAAATTACACTTAAAAACATAAATTAAAAAATCTTTATCTCAGCTTTGCTTCACCTTATAACAACTTATTAGAGAAGTGACTCTGTTTTTCTTTACTTCTTTACTTTCTTCTGTCCTTTTCCTTCTTAAACTGATCTGAGAACAGAATCATCATCAACTCAGGATAAACATGAGAGACTTTGATGCACCAGCAGCTCTAAACTCCTCTTCTTCACTGTCACCTGGTGTTTGTTGTGTATTTCACTGCTTATACTTGTTTATGTGAATATAAATCTGCATTTATGAAGCATCTGTATAAACATTGAATCTAATGACTGTAAATGTCACGTTGTTTTCTTTCATTAAAAAAAACATCCATGACATAAAATTTTATGTCTTTATTAATTTTAGCAAATCACAAAGTCAGAACAGAAGCTCAAAGCAAGAAAAGCATCTCATTGGTTTAAACTCCATCCAATCGGATCACATGGACAGGCAGGAGGTCATTATGACATCACAACAGCTCATACAGGAAGTTATGACATCAATAAAGATCAAACAGGAAGTCAGTCAAAGTTACTTAGAATTGAACATTTCTCACATTGTTTCTTCACACAGTTGTAATAAAGTTTGTATTTAGTGTTTCTACTTTAACTGACTGATTCTTCTGAAAGAAACCAGTCTTCTAACAGAAACCAGTTCATCTGAATCCAGTCTGATGTCTCCTGTCTGTGGATGGAGGCGCTCTTTACTTTGCATGTGGCGTTACAGCTGAACTCTGCCTAGCAACTGATGATGCATTAACTGACAGATCATAACATGAAACTGTTATTAAATGTAAGTAACCAGCTTTATGAGTGATATTTTATAGATAATTAGGGCTGGCTGTGGTTTGATACCAGTCCAACCATTAAACATTTTCCAATAACAAACCAATTTTCTATCAAATAAACTTCTTTCTGTAAATATTGTGACTCCAGCTGGTCAGATGCAGCTCTGTTTGAGGCATCGAGGAGCATTTTATGTTATTCTGCAGTTTAAACATCATCAGCTGCATTTTAACAGCCAGAGGAAGCAACAGCAGCAACATTTCATGAAATGAGTCTGAACTCTGACACTCAGATCAGATGAGGTTCCTCCATCAGTAAACCAGGAGGTCACATGGTTTTGAAGGTCAGGTTGGGGCGGAGTCTACGAGCTCCTCAATGTTTCATGTATATTTTTTATGTGTAATAACACATTTTTTAATGTTTGGACAGTTAAGAACAAAGTTTTTGTCAGATGGGCTCCAGCAGGAGGAGAACTTGCTGTGATGCAGTTACATAACAGTTTAACTGGGAAACGTCTAATCAGTAAAATGTTTTAATACAACAGACTCATTTCATGAAATGATGTCACACCAGGCTGCATCAATTTTTAGGCATTCCTTCCTTCATTGTGTTCTTGTAATCATCTAAGCTCTCCTCACATTCTTCACCATAGAACGGCTTCTCACACTGACACACTGCTATTAAAGTGTTTTTCAAAACTTCACATTTGCCTCTGCCCTTACCACCACATTTCTTTGCAGCACAGGGATCTTTCTTTTCTATCTCTTCATCACTTTTAATCAAAACTATGAACTTTCCTGTTTTTATAAGTGGAGATTTCGAACACTTTCCTTTATAAAAGAAAGGAGTCTTAGCAGCAGGGCTGTCAGGAGACATTTCTTCATGTGAATCCTTTGCATCTTTTGCACTGCTGCTATCGTGACCTTTACTAATAAAAGCATGAACTGCTGAATAATCCGTAATTTTACATTTCTGTAGTGTTTTTGGCACATTTTTACACAGAACTGAGTCTTTAACACACTTTTTAATGGCTTCTGAGACTTTAGCTGCCTTGGTGTGAGTCCCTTTTACCTGTCGGGCTACGGCCGCAGTACGTTCCACGTTTTTCACCTCAGTGAATCCTGATAAAATATGTTTGTTCAGTAATGTTAATGTCTCATGTTTGGAATTTTTTGTTAGAAATACAACAACCATCCAGTCATACCTGCCATAGTTTTTTTCTAATAAAATCCTGATTTTCTTTGCTAGATCTGTCTTTTTGGTGTCATCAATAAGTCCCTTCACATCATTTTCAACATATTTCTCAAGGTTAGAGATGCAGTGAATGTGGATTTTGAACAGAGCTGATGCAACATCATAAAAGGTGTTAGCTATCTCATCTGCTCTGTCCAACTTCTGGAGACGGTAATAGAAAAGATTCATTACGCTGCCTTGATAGATAAGTTCATAAATACGTCTAATATATGTTTTGAGAACATCTTCATGACAATTAACATTATCACTAAGTAGTTCTTTAAAGTCAGGAGAGAAAATCTTTTCTTTTGTCACTAAGTTTGCCAAGAGCTTAGTTTTATCTACTGAACTTTTGTATTCTTCTTGAAATGTTGTTTTTTCTTTCTTTTTTTCCTTAACAGTTTTCTTGCTTGCAAGAACTTTCACTAGTTTTTCAAATTTTTCCCAGGCTACACTAATTTTATTCTCATGCTCTTGGTACTGAGTTGCCCAGATGTTCCATTTCATCTCTTTGTGATTTTTGTCAATCTTCATATTTAGATTTTCAAATTCCTTGAGAAGAGCTAGATTTGGATTGTTTTCAAACTTGCCTGTCAATGACAATAGCACTCCTGCCAAATGTACAATTGCTGGGCCAGGAAATGGTAAGAGCCCGAGAAAAGGAGAAGCAGCAGTTAAAATCTTCTCAATTGCTTTTGCAGCAGTCAGGGCACCCTTTTTTGCATCAATTCTTTTCTGTAGTGCGACGTGTCCCTGCTGTTTGGAAGATGAAGGAGCGCTCAGGCTGGAGAGGATGAGGGAGGACGACACCAGCAGCAGCAACAGCAGGCCAGCAGACGCCATGACTGCAACACACACAACATGACATCAACACTCACATTACTACATCATTTCAGATATGATTGGATAACTCAGTGCTCTCACTTGGACAGAAGTACCAGACTATGACTCTTTTTGCCTGCTTTCTTCAAATTAAAAATGCAAACAGGATTAGTTTTCATTACACTGAGAAGGGAAATCGAAGCTCCTGCTCGATGTGCACCTGACTGGCACAAAGACCCAACTATTGGTAGAGACCTGAAACCCCAACAGATTTGTCATTTCTTATCACATCAGTGGACTTTGTGCAAACATCATACAAGTTTGTATATTTGAAGAGTAAAATGTACAAAATGAACAAAAATTTTAATTTAAATAGAAACAAAAGACGCTTCTCAGTAAAAGTAACAAAACAACCATGTAAACAAAATAAACTTAAAGTACTAAAAGTAAAAGTTCTTCTTATGAAGCAGAATGACCCGTCAGTGTAAAATCATTCATATTATATTATTGTATTATTATTACTGATGTATTAACATATAAGAAGCATTTTAATGTTGTAGCTGGTAAAGATGGAGCTAATTTTAACGACATATTTTAACTACTACACTGTTTAATCTGTAACACGTCATCATATTTTATAAACTGATGATGTAAAATATTCATCTGTAAAGTGATAACTGCTGTCAAATTAATGTTGTGGATTAAAAAGTTCAATATTTCCCTCTGAAATATGGTGGAGTAAAAATATAAAGCAGCAGAAAATATTCAAGTAAAGTAACAATACTTCAAAATGTAGTTAAAGTACTTCAGTGGAAGTAAATGTACTGAGTGCTATTCCTTCACTGGCTTTATCATAGAAGTTATTATATTGTGCAAACAGCAGAACTTATTATGAAATCTTCTTTTGTGTGAAGCTCAATATGACATTGAATGTTTGAGTAGGATGAAGTGAAACATGTGTAACAGTAGCAGTGGAGTATTATTACAACAACATGCTGAGACTTTGTGTTTGTCTCTCAACAAACCACCAAACTGCCTGATTATTACAAAGCTTTAAAGAATATGACTCATTAATAAAGGCTTCAATGATTCACTCTTTCTCATCAGTCATCAGGTCTGCAGTTATATTTAATAAGTCATTTATGAAAACAAGTTATAAATGTTACTAAATTATTAATAAATGTATTTTCTTCCTTCCTTTATGTGCGAGAGCAGCAGGAATTTCATCGTCTGACATTCTCTGAAAATCAAACTTGATTATGTGACTTCTCAGCTATATGGAGGCTGTTTGAATCTGCAGGCTGCATGTTAGACATTCCTATGAATTTATAGTCAATTATATTGTGCAAACAATAATATCATAGATAATATAATAAAACGTAATATGAAATAATAACTTGTTTGCACAAGATAAAGAACGACCTGTCAGGACTTTAGGGGCTCCGTAGGAAACACAGCTGAAGTATATGTGAGAAAATTTGACTAACTGCAACTTTTCAGTATAAATAGAATCTGTTGTTCTTTGCATAGAAATAAAACTAATTTGCTGTGATACTAATTATAAGACAGAAGCCCAGTTGTTGTATTTTTAATACTATTAACAATGAACTGTTGCACAAGTTGAGACTAAAGTGTTTCTAATAATTTAATAAAGAAATGATTAAACACATTAAACACTTGCAGAGCCGCTCCGAGTGGAAATGAAGGACAAAGTCTTCACATGTTAGTAGTTAGAAGTAATAAATATATAAAAACAATAAATGATGTGCAACACACAGAGAGCACACAGTTCATTGTTAATGTCTTTTAACAGTCACTATTAAAACGTGTCACCATGACAACTACAATAATAGATTTCATGTCTCTGGCCTCAGTTTAACAAGATATTAACATTCAGTTGGTAAAAAGATTGAATGAAGCAGGTGGAGGATGCTGACCTGGAAGATGCTGGAAGATGCTGGGAGATGCTGGAAGATGCTGGAAGATGCTGGGAGATGCTGGAAGATGCTGGAAGATGCTGGAAGATGCTGGGAGAACTGGAAGATGCTGGGAGATGCTGGGAGATGCTGGGAGAACTGGGGAGGGTCCGTGTGGCCCGGCTGGTCAGCAGGCTGGTTGGTGGTTGATCGAGGTCAACGCAGTCAACCTGGAGACTGTTTCTCAGAGGAAGAGAGGGTCACTTTTATTAGAAACTGATTGGCCACACCTCCATTTTCTTTAGGTAGGCTGAGCTGGCACACCTGTAGGTGGGAGGAGGGGAGAGAAGGGAGGTGGGGAGGGGAGGGGCTAGGTAACGGAGAGTGCAGCCGCCACTGAGAGAGGAATTTGTGATAAAAGTAAAAAGTGTGTTTGTAAGTTCCTGCAGTTTAATGACAGACACAAAGACGTTTAAAATGTTGGTAATAAACTCATCTTCATAATATTCAGAACTAAAGTCTGATGTAACTCCAAATGATTTAATCCTTGTGACATTTAAAATGAAAATGTCTGAATTTAACTGAACTAATTTAAACATTGTGACTCATCTGAACTCTGAATATTTATTTCCTGTGAGCTGTTATTGATTTTATATACAGTGACATCCTGAGATTAACATTACTATTGCTGCTCTAGAGACAATATGTAGTTATTATTTAAATATAAATGATTTTTAATCCTGTTTGAATTTATTCTTTCTTGTTTTTAATGATTTTTTAATATTCACGTTGAGTTTTGACTTTAACGTGTTTTACTGTTCGTTGACTCTGGCGGTACTTTAGGCCACGCCCACTGCCAACTCCCCTGTCTCCAGTTTCACCCACTCTCACTGGTCACCAGTAGTTTATCAAACCACCTGTTCAGCAGCTATAAACGATATTATAAAACAATATTTTCATCTGAACAGGTCAATTATTCAAACTGCAGCAGGTGGAGCGTCCCAGTAGCTGAATGGTTACTGTTCATGTTAGATGACCACAACATCTCTGGGTTGGTTACAGCTTTGTTGCATGTCATTCCCAGTTATCTTATCAGCAGACCAGTGAGAACAGCGTCTACCACTTTCCTAGTTAATCTGGCCTCCTTTGTTCTTCAGAGACACTTCTTCTTTAATGACATTCGATGCCTCCAGACCTCTGGAACTGCAATTGGCTCTAATATGGAAACTAGTTTTGCCTGTTTTTTTGTTGCTGACCAGGAAGTACAAATGCTGTATAAACCTCAAAAAAACCTCCTTCTCTTTCTTGTCAACGTTATATTGATGATGTGCTTTTACTTTGGAAAGGACCAATCCCCACTCTATTGGACTTTTTACAGTGTAACAAAAAACATGGTGCCCTCTCTTCCTCTCTTTACACCAAACCTACAGATCTGAATACACTCCTTCATGCTGAAAGCTTTCATCCCATCCCTCTTAAGAAAAGTCTACCAGTAAGTCAACTCACTAGACTGAAAATAATCTGCAATGTTACAGATCAACATGATAAAAGTAAAGAAGTTATTCAAATTTAGAGAGAGAAATTACCAAGAAGATGGGCTTGTATCTGCAGAAAACAAATTGGATTCAGAGCAGGGAAGCTTATCTGCAAATAAAACTGGGACAATGATTGGCCTGAAGTCACATGACCATATACTCAACCCATCTGTGTAGATGTCCCATTGGCTGACGTGTCTGGATGTGCCTGATTGGCTGTCTTATACTCTGGTACTTTTTGGGGGATTGTTTTCTGCTTCATATCTAACCTGCCCCATTTAAATGTGGTTTGTAATGTGTTTAATGATGAAAGTCACCAGCTGAAACACCTTGGTCTAACAATGAAGTTGTTCTATATACTACAAATGTCGCTGGAGTTTTGACCTCTTCAGACTTTTTTCCTTCTCTTTGCACCTTTAAGTAGGTGAAGTTGTGCCAGAAACCTGATTCTGCCTCTTAACTGTCCAATAAACTCATAAATGACCAAAAAATAATCTTTAAAGGAAAGAAACTTTATCTTTACAGTTTATCTGAGGTCAACATGGGACTGAATGAAATATCTTCTGCTTCAGTGTTTACTACATTTAGTCAAGTTTGAATTATATTTTGGAAATGTTCTTGTTGAATTTGTTTCAGTTCTAGGTTGTGATTGTGTTTTGTAGGAATCTTACTTTTTAAAAACAGCCAAAGCAGATACTATATGTACAACAGAAAACACTCATTTATAACACCAAAGGTACATCATGAATTCCTTTGTGCAAAGTTTACAGTTAAAGTTGGGGGGGGGGAGGGGAGGGGCTAGGTAACGGAGAGTGCAGCCGCTACTGTGGGAGGAATTTGTGATAAAAGTAAAAAGTGTGTTTGTAAGTTCCTTCAGTTTAATGACAACCTCAGCTGCTGAAAAGATGTTTAAAATGTGCATAATAAACTCATCTTCATAATATTCAGAACTAAAGTCTGATGTAACTCCAAATGATTTAATCCTTGTGACATTTAAAATGAAAATGTCTGAATTTAACTGAACTAATTTAAACATTGTGACTCATCTGAACTCTGAATATTTATTTCCTGTGAGCTGTTATTGATTTTATATACAGTGACATCCTGAGATTAACATTACTATTGCTGCTCTAGAGACAATATGTAGTTATTATTTAAATATAAATGATTTTTAATCCTGTTTGAATTTATTCTTTCTTGTTTTTTAATGAAACAGAAGCTGCAGTCTCAAGGAAAGAGGAAGTGCAGCTGATATGATCTGATGGGAGGCAGCACACTGATGAAATGAATAAAAGAAAATGAATTTTATAATAATGATGATGATGATGATTTACAAACTGTTACATAAAACACAGTCATTGTGTTTCTTTTTCCAAATGACAAACAGTTAAAAACTAAATAAATATTCATGTTGAGTTTTGACTTTAACGTGTTTTACTGTTCGTTGACTCTGGCGGTACTTTAGGCCACGCCCACCGCCAACTCCCCTGTCTCCAGTTTCACCCACTCTCACTGGTCACCAGTATTTTATCAAACCACCTGTTCAGCAACTATAAACGATATTATAAAACAATATTTTCATCTGCTTTGTCCGCAGTGTCACGTCCATCGTATGTTTTACACAACCATCGTGCACATTTCCAACACACACTGAGAATAAACACTCATGTCATTTCTATCACCATTAAATCAAGAGATTAAAGAGAGAAAGGGTTTAATACAGGGAGACTCGAGAGCGTTGGCAGGTATGAGCAGGAGTTTCTGTTTTTTAGCTGATAACGTCCTGCGTGTACACTCAGTTTGAACCCTGAACAAAAAGGGGGTTTTACGTTGGATCCTTTCCGCCTCTGCACCAACAGCCAAGAGACTGATAATTCTCTGCAGGTTCATCACTACGAGCCACAAGCAAAACATTACACACTGACACATCAGACTGTGGAGGACAGAAATAAATGTTATTATAGAAATATATATGTTATAGAAGCTCAAAGATGTTTTGTTTTGCTAAGAAGCATCTCTCAGTGTAATGATTGATGCAGATGGATAGATGTGTTGGTCTCTTGAACATAAAGGACGCTGTGTCACAGTGAACTGTGGGATAAACTTCATAATAGAAACACTTGGAAAATAATAATAGAGGAACCTTTGCTACGTATACAGCCATTTAACCGGGAGAGGGGCATCACTAGAGATTTATGGTCAGGGGGGCTAAGTCTACGGAGGGGGTTGATTGCTTTTCATCCACTTACAACAGGAACAGATCAAGCAAAGGTACTGAAGTTAAGGAATGCTATCTACTCTCTATTAGATAAGTTTCAGGTCCTAAATATGTTACTGATACACAGACTGATGTTTGAACTAAAACTAAAAATGTCATAAAATCATTTATTCTAGTATGGGTAATGGGCCTATGTCATAAAATTCAGTATTAATTTGAACTGAAAGTTTAAACACAATATCATATGTTTATTATGGGAGTTTCCACTGAATAATGTTAGTGTTATATAGTCTATCCTCTTTTCTTTTCCTCACTTAAACTTAAAGTTAACAAACGAGGAACAACTTGATAGCTCACTAAACTGACCATCATTTGACACAAATCCATGTTGGAGCTCTGTATCTTCACTCTCTTACTACTTACTCTTTTGCTCTGTATATTATGCTTATCTTGGTAAAGTTTGTCCCTTCAGTAGTTTCTGATTAGCGTCACAGTCTCTACTGTTGGCTCTGAGTGGGCAGCACAGCCAATGGAAATGCTGGATCAGAGCAGCAGCAGCCTCTCCCAGGTCCTAGTACCCGGTGTTTTAGGTACATTGTGAATGTGGGGACACAATGGCACAATTCCATCCACTATAATGAAAAATGAATGAAGAAAAAACTATTGATGATTTAAACTAATAACGTAGATTTATTTTGGGGAGCTGAAGAAGATTTTAGGCCTAGCGATGCGCCTGCCTCTCTCTTAGTTTAGAAACGGCTCCAAAGACTAATAACAAATGATTCTCCTCATTTCCTGTGATGCATTCTGGGTTTTGACATGAAGGAGGAGGTGGAAAAAACACAACTTTTTAAAAGTATTTCAGTATTTTTATGTCTGAAATTATGTAAAAACACCTTTTTATGATCATGAAAACTGACGTGATGAATGAAATAAAGAACAGTCCTTCAGTCGTCTCTGGCCTTCTTTGTCCTGCAGAGTCGATCTGATCAATAATACAGAACACTCACAGTCACATTTTATGACACATTTGAATAGACAGTTATGGCAGTAAGTCTTATTTTCATTTTATGATAAAGATAAACTCCTCACGTAGACTGTTGATTGTTCTAATTTGCAGCCTGCGAGCTGCAGGTCATCAGAACATGAAGTTACATTCAACAGAGCTCCTTATCATCAGGGCTGTAGTATCTTGGCCAACCGACTCTGTTGTAGTCGACTGGTTGATTAGTTGGTCGATATTCTCTCCTCTTACTTACTTTCATAAGGAGAAAGTGCTACATCAGCAACTTTCCAGGATTAATCCATTATTTCCTATCTATGGAAAGCACAAACTGTCTGAACAGGTGTGTAGATGTCCCATTGGCTGACGTGTCTGGATGTGCCTGATTGGCTGTCTTATACTCTGGTACTTTTTGGGGGATTTTTTTCTGCTTCATATCTAACCTACCCCATTTAAATGTGGTTTGTAATGTGTTTAATGATGAAAGTCACCAGCTGAAACACCTTGGTCTAACAATGAAGTTGTTCTATATACTACAAATGTCGCTGGAGTTTTGACCTCTTCAGACTTTTTTCCTTCTCTTTGCACCTTTAAGTAGGTGAAGTTGTGCCAGAAACCTGATTCTGCCTCTTAACTGTCCAATAAACTCATAAATGACCAAAAAATAATATTTAAAGGAAAGAAACATTGCAGCTGGTCTGCAGCCAGACTTTATCTTTACAGTTTATCTGAGGTCAACATGGGACTGAATGAAATATCTTCTGCTTCAGTGTTTACTACATTTAGTCAAATTTGAATTATATTTTAGAAATGTTCTTGTTGAATTTGTTTCAGTTCTAGGTTGTGATTGTGTTTTGTAGGAATCTTACTTTTTAAAAACAGCCAAAGCAGATACTATATGTACAACAGAAAGCACTCATTTATAACACCAAAGGTACATCATGAATTCCTTTGTGCAAAGTTTACAGTTAAAGTTGGGGGGGGAGGGGAGGGGCTAGGTAACGGAGAGTGCAGCCGCCACTGTGGGAGGAATTTGTGATAAAAGTAAAAAGTGTGTTTGTAAGTTCCTGCAGTTTAATGACAACCTCAGCTGCTGAAAAGACGTTTAAAATGTGTGTAATAAACTCATCTTCATAATATTCAGAACTAAAGTCTGATGTAACTCCAAATGATTTAATCCTTGTGACATTTAAAATGAAAATGTCTGAATTTAACTGAACTAATTTAAACATTGTGACTCATCTGAACTCTATTTATTTCCTGTGAGCTGTTATTGATTTTATATACAGTGACATCCTGAGATTAACATTACTATTGCTGCTCTAGAGACAATATGTAGTTATTATTTAAATATAAATGATTTTTAATCCTGTTTGAATTTATTCTTTCTTGTTTTTAATGATTTTTTAATATTCACATTGAGTTTTGACTTTAACGTGTTTTACTGTTCGTTGACTCTGGCGGCACTTTAGGCCACGCCCACCGCCAACTCCCCTGTCTCCAGTTTCACCCACTCTCACTGGTCACCAGTAGTTTATCAAACCACCTGTTCAGCAACTATAAACGATATTATAAAACAATATTTTCATCTGCTTTGTCCGCAGTGTCACGTCCATCGTATGTTTTACACAACCATCGTGCACATTTCCAACACACACTGAGAATAAACACTCATGTCATTTCTATCACCATTAAATCAAGAGATTAATGAGAGAAAGGGTTTAATACAGGGAGACTCGAGAGCGTTGGCAGGTATGAGCAGGAGTTTCTGTTTTTTAGCTGATAACGTCCTGCGTGTACACTCAGTTTGAATCCTGAACAAAAAGGGGTTTTTACGTTGGATCCTTTCCGCCTCTGCACCAACAGCCAAGAGACTGATAATTCTCTGCAGGTTCATCACTACGAGCCACAAGCAAAACATTACACACTGACACATCAGACTGTGGAGGACAGAAATAAATGTTATTATAGAAATATATATGTTATAGAAGCTCAAAGATGTTTTGTTTTGCTAAGAAGCATCTCTCAGTGTAATGACTGATGCAGATGGATAGATGTGTTGGTCTCTTGAACATAAAGGACGCTGTGTCACAGTGAATTGTGGGATAAACTTCATAATAGAAACACTTGGAAAATAATAATAGAGGAACTTTTGCTACGTATACAGCCATTTAACCGGGGGGGGGGGGGGGGGGGGGGGGGGGGGGGGGCATCACTAGAGATTTATGGTCAGGGGGGCTAAGTCTACGGAGGGGGTTGATTGCTTTTCATCCACTTACAACAGGAACAGATCAAGCAAAGGTACTGAAGTTAAGGAATGCTATCTCCTCTCTATTAGATAAGTTTCAGGTCCTAAATATGTTACTGATACACAGACTGATGTTTGAACTAAAACTAAAAATGTCATAAAATCATTTATTCTAGTGTATATTCTAGTATGAGTAATGGGCCTATGTCATAAAATTCAGTATTAATTTGAACTGAAAGCTTAAACACAATATCATATGTTTATTATGGGAGTTTCCACTGAATAATGTTAGTGTTATATAGTCTATCCTCTTTTCTTTTCCTCACTTAAACTTAAAGTTAACAAACGAGGAACAACTTGATAGCTCACTAAACTGACCATCATTTGACACAAATCCATATTGGAGCTCTGTATCTTCACTCTCTTACTACTTACTCTTTTGCTCTGTATATTATGTTTATCTTGGTAAAGTTTGTCCCTTCAGTAGTTTCTGATTAGCGTCACAGTCTCCACTGTTGGCTCTGAGTGGGCAGCACAGCCAATGGAAATGCTGGATTAGAGCAGCAGCAGCCTCTCCCAGGTCCTAGTACCCGGTGTTTTAGGTACATTGTGAATGTGGGGACACAATGGCACAATTCCATCCACTATAATGAAAAATGAATGAAGAAAAGACTATTGATGATTTAAACTAATAACGTAGATTTATTTTGGGGGCTAAAGAAGATTTTAGGCCTAGCGACGCCCTGCCTCTCTCTTAGTTTAGAAACGGCTCCAAAGACTAATAACAAATGATTCTCCTCATTTCCTGTGATGCATTCTGGGTTTTGACATGAAGGAGGAGGTGGAAAAAACACAACTTTTTAAAAGTATTTGACTATTTTTATGTCTGAAATTATGTAAAAACACCTTTTTATGATCATGAAAACTGACGTGATGAATGAAATAAAGAACAGTCCTTCAGTCGTCTCTGGCCTTCTTTGTCCTGCAGAGTCGATCTGATCAATAATACAGAACACTCACAGTCACATTTTATGACACATTTGAATAGACAGCAGTGGCAGTAAGTCTTATTTTCATTTTATGATAAAGATAAACTCCTCACGTAGACTGTTGATTGTTCTAATTTGCAGCCTGTGAGCTGCAGGTCATCAGAACATGAAGTTACATTCAACAGAGCTCCTTATCATCAGGGCTGTAGTATCTTGGCCAACCGACTCTGTTGTAGTCGACTGGTTGATTAGTTGGTCGATATTCTCTCCTCTTACTTACTTTCATAAGGAGAAAGTGCTACATCAGCAACTTTCCAGGATTAATCCATTATTTCCTATCTATGGAAATCACAAACTGTCTGAACAGGTGTGTAGATGTCCCATTGGCTGACGTGTCTGGATGTGCCTGATTGGCTGTCTTATACTCTGGTACTTTTTGGGGGATTTTTTTCTGCTTCATATCTAACCTACCCCATTTAAATGTGGTTTGTAATGTGTTTAATGATGAAAGTCAGCAGCTGAAACACCTTGGTCTAACAATGAAGTTGTTCTATATACTACAAATGTCGCTGGAGTTTTGACCTCTTCAGACTTTTTTCCTTCTCTTTGCACCTTTAAGTAGGTGAAGTTGTGCCAGAAACCTGATTCTGCCTCTTAACTGTCCAATAAACTCATAAATGACCAAAAAATAATATTTAAAGGAAAGAAACATTGCAGCTGGTCTGCAGCCAGACTTTATCTTTACAGTTTATCTGAGGTCAACATGGGACTGAATGAAATATCTTCTGCTTCAGTGTTTACTACATTTAGTCAAATTTGAATTATATTTTAGAAATGTTCTTGTTGAATTTGTTTCAGTTCTAGGTTGTGATTGTGTTTTGGTAGGAGTTGTACTTTTTAAAAACAGCCAAAGCAGATACTATATGTACAACAGAAAACACTCATTTATAACACCAAAGGTACATCATGAATTCCTTTGTGCAAAGTTTACATGTAATACTAACACATCCTCATCTATGTTGGCATTGGACATGTTACTATCAGCAGGTGACTCAGTCTTCAGGTTGAAATGCTGCCTCCCTGTGGCACACAGAGGTCATGGCTTCTTTAACCAAAACAGTCTAACAAATGAAATAGAGATGCAACATATCACTGATATTTGTAGACAATATTATGATTTTATAGTTACTGTGAATTAAGGTATAGATTACTGTACTCAGGCCGCTGGGCGACTCCAGTCACACTCCAGAGTGATAAAGTTAGTTTCAGCTGTTTCCTGCTGTTGATTTAGGACATTTGACCAGTTTTATAAAAAATTATGACACATTTTGTAGCAACTGATTATTCAAATGATTATTTGTTGTCTTTCTACATGCAGCAACATCCTGAACAAGAGCTGCTGGAAGTTTCAGTGGATGACAGAAACGACCCTACTTTACAAAACGGAAGAACTGCCGTCCCAAAAGCACAGTTTATGAAACACTCACTAAAATATCTTAAACAAACCAACATCTTAACTTTTTGTTAACATAGATCATTTAGATGCAGTGTGATTATTAGTTCGGGTGTATTAAATGTTTGATATATTCAACAGATAGATCTTTTCACGACCCTATCTTACTACCCTACTCTACAACCAGAAGAACTACAACTGTGGTGCTTATTTGTATCAAGAAACATGGCGAGGCTCATGGGAGTTGTAGTTTTAAAAACATATTAGGAAGTTGTAAATACTAAACTGAGAGTACACTAGGGAGTTTAAGGGGACGATAAACACATTTGTGTAATCAAATTGCTTTATGAGTGAAAATTAATTTTAACCATATTTTACCCATATCTGACAGTGTCCCCAATTGTTGACTATATTCACATGATAGCTGAGGCCCAGAGCTCTCTATAACAGTTGGTCCCATGTCCGTACCCCCTTTTGTTGATGAATTATAAGCCTTCAAATATGCACTGAGGTCAAGGTTCAAAGGTCAGTTTTTCAAAGCAGGAACCATGTAGGATCATCATACTTACATTTGTTATTTTCCAGGTCAAGACTTTTCCAAAAATGTATTTGGTGTTGCTCTATGACAAAGTTTTAATTTAATTTAATTTCATGGACACAAGCCGTCCCAGGTCTAGTTTCAGAGAGCACACAGGTGTGGACAGACGTGTCTCACCCTGCAGGAAACTCACACAGTCCAGTGAGTGTATTTTGTTTAAATGGCTTTAAGCCTGTTTTTTTGATAGCGGAAATAAGAATTAGCATTATCAGAGTTAACCAAACACTGTAAATGCACCATGCTAATCAAGCTAGTAGTTAGCATTAGGGGCGATTCCACTCTCGTCCAAATATGGTCACTTCTGGCTCCAAAAATCCAAGATGGCAACAGTCAAAATGCCAAACTCAAGGCTTCAAAATAGGAGTTCACTAACGAGCGGGTGACATCACAGTGGCTACGTGAATAATTTTCATACAGAAAGTGGACCTGGTGGTCAGCAGGATTCATCCTCTGACGACCATGAATGTCTGAACAGCATTTCATAGAAATCCATCTGATAGATTTTGTGATATTTCATTCTGGAACAAAGTTTTGGATCAGTGATAGAATCTGTACTTTCTGCAGTAAATGTAAAGATGAAGACAAACAGGAAACAGACAGCTCGCTCAGTGATGAAGACATTGATCGTTTATTCTGTTTAGGTTAAGTTGAATCCGTCTGGTTAATTAAAAGACTGAGAGAAGAGAAACAGGAAACGACGGAGTGTTTGTGTCAGAGAGCATGCTGTTAATCTGGGATCAGTCCAGTTTAAAGGTTTACACATGAAGCTAGGGACTGAGAATCAGCACTATGATCACTACAGTTATCACTACTGTCCTCCATCACAGCTAATAAGTCACTCTCAACAATTATTAACATGTTTTTGTTTTAGCTTTTTACAAATCCTGACTGGATTTACAGCAAACAGTTTGTAAGGCAAAGAGACGAGTGACGGAGGAGAGCTGATCAGCTGATCACATGTTAATAATAATAATAATAATAATCACATCATCATATTAATGAGGCGTCTCCGCTCAGCAGGAAAATAATCTCGCAAACAAAACTGACAAAACCTTTTTTTATCAGTAAAATATTAAAACAGAAAAGTGCTCCTTCACATGATTCAGACAGAAACTCTTCCTACACGCACAAAGAAGAAATTATTTAAAAATATCTGAAGACTGTCGACATGGCACTGAGAGAACAAACGTAAAACAACTTCCTGCTGTCTAACTTCATCTGCTTTAAACGTATTAAGACATGAAGCCACGCTGAGAGTTAACAGGTAAACTGTTCCCACAGAATCAGATTGTATTTGTGGCGGGTGGCCGGGAGGGGCAGGAGATGGGAGACGAGTAGACGCTACAGAGTCTCTGTTTAGGAAACGCTGCTGTTAACGGGAAAAAGATCTGAGGTTCTGAGACTTACGTCATAATTTTGAAGAGTTAAAGTTGTAATTTCACAAGTAGAAATCATAATATCACAAGAAAAAAGTCAAAACGTGAGAAAATAGTTCAATATCAGAAGATTAGCTGTATTAACAGACATGAGAACAAAGTTTATATTTATGATAACACGATTAAAAAAACAATTTTATAAGAAAATGTCACAAAACAAGTTTCAATTAATATTTATATTTATATTTCAAGAAAGAAGCTTTAAAACTTTAAACTGTTATGTAACATCACAACTTTATTCTCAGAAATTATAATTTTTTAGTTGTAAAACTACGTATATTTTCATATGACTTTCTAAAAATTACTTTTTCATTGTTCTGTGTCTCCTGTAATATTGTGACCTTTTAAAGTTTAATCATACAAATTTCTCTTTAACATTTTTACTGATGAAATCACAACTTTATTTTCAAACAGATTTTTTACGTGTAAAGTTGTGACTATTTACACAATTTTATAACTTTCTTAATATTCTTGTAATATTGGTGTTTTTTCTTGAAACACTGAATAGTTTTGTAATATTGTGACGTTATTATAACATTGACAATCTAATATTTTGGATTTATTGTTTTATGTCTACTCTTGTAATATTGTGACTGATTTATTCTCATATTACTTTTTTGTCTTTATTCTTGCAAATTTATTTTGACTTTATCTCATAATTTTACTTTACACTGTAAAACTAAAACCAATCCCGCAGTATTGTCTGTTTTTTCTACACATTATTTATTCTCAGACTTCTTTGACTTGACAACCTTTTCTTAATAAAAATTATGACTACGCTTGTAATATTGTGATTTTTCTAGTACTAATATAAGTTAACTCTCATCATATTATAACTTTACAAAGTTACAATTCTTCTCATCATATCATCACTTTTCTTCCAGCAACGTTACAACTTCATTCTCGCGATATTAAACTTGCAAAATTACAACTTAGTTCCTGTGATATTTTGATTTTTTTACTTGTAAAATTACAAATATTCTGGTAATATTACTACTTTATTTCAATATTTAATAATTATTAGTAAATGTATTTTAAGAAAATGATGCATGAAAATGTTTTACCTTTACAATTACAACCTTATTCTCGTAGTATTCCAACTTTTCACATATAAACTACAAGTATTCTCGTAATATTATGAGTTTATTTTCATCATATTAAATGAAAGTGTTGTAATGGTACAAAAAAAAGTCATACTTCTACAATTACAAACATATTGTAATATTATGACTTGCAAACTTATAATATTGTTTTCCTCACAATATTTTGATTCCTCATAATTTTGTGAATCGTATTATTACAGTTTTATTGTCAAATTATGACAACTTTGTTTTACAACATTTTGTCTCAACACATTTGGACTTTATTCTCAAGATCTCAGATGTTTTTAGTCTAAACACTGTTGACAGATTAAACAGGAAGATGTTGAAGTAAATAAACCCCCCCCCCGCTTTGAATGATGGGTAATTATTTAACACTGCGTGTAGGAACCTGAAGCGCCGCCGTCATGCTGCTGAAACACGATGCTGAAAGAAAAGACGACATGCAACAAGTTCAGTTTGTAGTTAGAAGGAAGGATTATAAGCAGAGAACTTCCTGCGATTGTCTGTCCTTCACAACCCCCCCCCCCCCCCCACCACATGGTACGACCCGCCGCCAGCCGGCAGCAGGAGGACGAGTCAGGTGAGTTGTTCAGGTGAGCTGCTCTGGTTCAGTTCTGCCCATGTTGGCACTTGAAGACTCGACCTCCTCAAAAAACTGATTTCTGTCCGTGTTGGAGGTCGAGTCAGGTCACGTCCTGCAAAAACAACGACAAATAAACAAAAACAAAAACAAAAACAAAAACAAAACAAAACAAAACAAAAGAAAACGTGCATCACATCATCGCTACGGTGTCCCGTCTCCAGGTGTATTTACAGGTGCTGCAACGAGAAACTAAACATCATCCGTCCGTCAGTCTGAGTGCAAACTGGAAATCCTTCATGTTGTTTGACTGTTGATCCGGACCCTCAGATCCAGATCCAGATCCAGATCCAGATCCAGATCCAGCCCGCTGAAGGACCTGATGATGCGTCTCGAGTCTCTGAGATCATAGAGTTTGTCTTCATGGTTTATGAGGACGTCTGAATCATGAACATTAAAGGAACAGTTCAACATTTTGGTAGAAATGTTTATTACTGAGTGAGATGAGAAGCCTGACATCAGCAGCGGGTTAGCGTAGCTTAGCATAAAGACTGGAAGCAAAGGGAAACAGCTAGCCTAGCTCTGTACACACAGCGCATGTATTAATGTGTAGAGTATCGCTGCTAATGCTAAACACACTGCGTTTACTGTAGCTGCTTCACAATATGAGCCTCAGATACCAGTTTACATCAGCAGGAAGTGAACACAGCTCTCATACGGCTGAAAGCGATCAATGAACAGTAAAATAACCAATATTACTATCGATTAATCTCAAATGTCTTGTTTTGTCCACAACTCAAAGATCTTCAGTTTACTGCCACAGAGACGAAAGAAAACAGAAAATATTCACATTTAAGAAACTGAATCAGAGAATTTTAGTGTTTATTTCTGGACTAAAACCATTAATAGTTAATTAATCCTGTCGATCATGTAATTGATTAGCTGACTAATCGTGAGAGTGAAACTAAACTTTAAACCACAGACACAGTCCTGGTGGTGCAGGTACTATTTCTTGACAAACAGTCGTGTATCCATCCGCCTAGCACGTCGATGCATAGTCCCTGCTTGTTGCCTGGCAACCTCACCGTGACGACAAGACACAAGAGTGATGTCGACCTTCTCATCTCGCTCTCAGAAACAAACAGAAAAAACTGTTTTTTCTCCCCAACATGTCAAACTATTAATGCTCATAACGCAACACACGACTTCATTTCATGTGTGTCACTGTGACATCATGAAACCTCCACACTCTTCTTCTTCTTCTTCTTCATGTGTCCGGTTCCGTCTTCAGACCTCCGCATGTGGAGCTGCTTGTTGTTCTTGCAAACAAAAGTGCAAATGCAGAATAAACACTACAGGCTCACGCCGCCTGCAGAGCAGAGAGGAGGTGTTCCTCCTCCTTCAAGGACCATCAGCCAGTCTGTCACATGATCAGAGTGATCCTCAGCCAATCAACTGAGAGCGTCGATGAGGATGAAGATGGAGGATGACAGGGCTGGACGCTGCAGGTGTGACATCATTGAACAGGATGTGTGTGTGTGTGTGTGTGTGCGTGTGTGTGTGTGTGTGTGTGTGTGTGTGTGTGGTCCAGCTGTGATGTCATGATGTTTTCATGCTTCACCTCCCAACAGGAGGCAGCGGAGGAGCTCCTCTCATCACTGCAACAAACAAACAACCAGAAGTTTCAGATCCTTTACTGCAATAAAAGTACAAATAAAACAATGTAAAATATTCCTTTACAAGTATAAGTAATGTAAAATGTAGTAAAACACAAACAATCAAAGTCCATCAGTATTCTGAGCTTGATGTAGTTAAAGTGTTGCAGTAAAAGTAGTGGTTTGGTCCCTCTGACTGATATATTATTATATATGACATCATTAGATTATTAATACTGAAGCATCAGTGTTAGAGCAGCATGTTACTGTTGTAGCTGCTGGAGGTGGAGCTAGTTTACACTACTTTATATACAGTTAGCTAGTTTAGTCCACTGGTTCCCAACCTAGGGGTCGGGGCCCTCCAAAGGGTCAGCAGATAAATCTGAGGGGCCGTGAGATGATTAATGGGAGAGGAAAGAAGAAAAAACAAAGTTCTGATACAAAGTTCTAGTCCAAGATGTCTGATTTCACTTTGATCCTCCAATTACAGATTTGACAGTAGAAGGCTGACATTATGATGATCCACAATAACACAATGACAAAGTCACTCTGCTCATTTTAGGGAAAAGCTCATTGATTAGGACATAGTTGGATTATAAATTACATTTTATCTGCATAATTTATTCTTTATTGACATTTGGTGACTGCAGTTTGTCAGAGATCAGCTGTGCTTCTCTGGCCTCAGCTCTGAAGTCCAACCCCTCCCATCTGAGAGAGCTGGATCTGAGTGGAAACAAGCTGCAGGATTCAGGAGTGAAGCTGCTGTGTGCATGTTACTGTTGTAGCTGCTGGAGGTGGAGCTAGTTTACACTACTTTATATACAGTTAGCTAGTTTAGTCCACTGGTTCCCAACCTAGGGGTCCGGGTCCTCCAAAGGGTCAGCAGATAAATCTGAGGGGTCGTGAGATGATTAATGGGAGAGGAAAGAAGAAAAAACAAAGTTCTGATACACAAATCTGTTTTCAGTTTCTGGACTTTTTCTCTAATCTTTGATTTTATAATCTTCATCTGAAAAATAACTAAAGCTGTTAAATAAATGTAGTGGAGTAGAAAGAATGAGTGAGTGTGTGTGTGTGTGTGTGTGTGTGTGTGTGTGTGTGTGTGTGTGTGTGTGTGTGTACCTCTGTTGGCCTTGCTCGGGTAGATCTTGGTGAAGTGTCTGTACTCGTCTGGAGGAGGGAAGTCGTCCAGAGGATGAAACGAATACTTTGACTCAAAATCATCTGCAGGAGGAAAGAAGATCAATTAATAATCAATTATTTCTGCTTCTGTCAGACTGAAGATGTTCTTCATCCTTCAGAGGAAGACGAGTAAAGGAAGAGACAAAGGTGAGAGGACGGAGAGAAACATGAGAGACGTTTGAAGTCTTCACTGTTTTCTGGCATCTAAAAACAAATTAATCAATCTATCCATTGATTAACTGATAACTAAAATAATCAATGATTGCAGGTTTGACAGTCAGCAGGAGTTTGGAGGGAGACGGACGACTCACCCACAAACGAACGAGGGACAGAGGAGGAGGAGGAGTGTCCGTTGCGAAGAGGAGGGGGAGGCGGGGGAGGAGCGGCGGGGGTGCGGGTAGGCGGGGGAGGAGGTTTCCCTCTGGCGGGGGGGTCGGAGGAGAGGGAGGGGCTACCATGTGTCCTGTAAGGAGGTGGGGGCGGGGCTTCTCTGCCGCCAGCCCTCGACGACGACTGGACCGGAACCGGAGGAGCTGAGGAGAGAGATCAATACAGGCGATCAATACAGGCGATCAATACAGGCGATCAATACAGCTGATCGATACAGCTGATCGATACAGCTGATCGATACAGCTGATCGATACAGGTGATTAGGACAGGTGTTTGATGAATGAAGCACAAAGTAAAAAAGTTTTAAAAAGTAAATTAAACCATTGATCAAAATAAAAATGAAATAAAAAAATAACTATGGAAATAATTAAAATAAAATAAAACAAAAGAAAAACAAGAAAATATAGAAAAATAAAAATCACAAAATAAAAAACAAGGAACTCAATTTAAAAGTGTGAAAAAATAAATCAAAAATAAGAATGAAGGGAAATTTAAAAAATGTTTGAAAAATTCAATGCAAAAAGTAATTTAAGATATTTTAAAATAAATTTTTAAAATATAAAAAATACGAAAAGAGATTAAAAAATAAAACAGCAGTAGAAATAATATAAATATAAAAAAATGAGAGAATATGAGAATATTACAATTCCAAGAAAAACATACAAAAGTATAAAATAAAAACTAAAGTTTGTGTTATTTAATTAGTTAATTATACATTTTTAAAAAGTAATAAAATAAAAAACACTAAAATAAATAGCACATAAATAAAAACAAAATATAAAAATTATAACAGAGTTATAGAGTTATAAAATAAACAGTAAATATATTTATTTTAAGAGAAACTGATAATAATAATAACAATAACAATAACAACAATAATAACAATAATAATAATAATAATAATAATAATAATAATAATAATAAGGTGAATAACAGCGCGCCCTCACCTGCTCCTCTGCTTGGCGTCTCTCTGACGGGGGGCGGCGGCCTGTTGGCGCCCTGTTGAGATGGAGAGGCGGGGGGAGGGGGAGGGGCGGGGCCTCTGGTGGGGGTGTGGCCTCCAGGCGAGGGGGCGGTCCTCTTGTTGCTGAGGGAGTTGTGGCGCTGTGGCAGCTCGGGCGCCGCCTCGCCGCCGGTCGGACCGTTAGTGATGCGGTAGGGAGGAGGGGGAGGGGCCAGGGAGGAGGCGGGGTTTCCTCCTGAGGTGGGGGGGCGTCTGCTGTTGCCAGGCGACGGGGGAGGTTTGGAGGGAAGGGGCGGGGTGTTGTTCGGAGTTGGAGGGAGGGGCTTCTCTCTGTTGTAAGAGGAGGAAGAGGGAGGGGAGGGGGCGTTGCCACGGCGACAGAGCGGAGGAGGGGGAGGGGGGGCGGAGGAAGAGTGCTTCATGCCGCCGGAGGGGGAGGAGGCTGCAGAGGAGGGGGAGGAGGGGGAGGAGGACAGGTTGGGCAGGGAGGGACGCTGGCAACGAGGCGTCTCCATTGGCGACGAGGCCTGAGGGGAGGGGCTTTCTGCGTCATCATGGCGATGGCTGGGTGGGCGGGGCGCTGCGGCTCGAGTGGAGGGAGAACGTCCAGCAGAACCGTCTAGAACCAAAAATATTAAACAAGCCGACAAAAAGATTCTCAGATCAAAAAAATTAAAAAATACTAAAAAAAAAAGTTAAAAAAGAACAAAATAATCAAACAAAAATACAGAATACATAGAAATCAAGTCTAGAAATCATTTAAAAAATAATAACATTAATAAAATTATAATAAAATAGAGACAACAAATAATATAAACAAAGAGGAAATAATAGATTATTAAATAGCTGCAAAACATAAACAGCTATAACAATAATAACAGTGATAAACATAAATAAATATAAAATAATTACAAAAATAAAATTTTAAAAAGCTCTAAAAGGGAATAAAAAACTACAAATATACAAATTATAGATGAATAACATAAAATAATGAATGAGCTCACTCCTGACCTCCGACTGGTCTCAGTTTGGGAACTCCGCCCGTGAACAGCCCTCCGATTGGTGGAGCAGAACCTGAAGGGCTTCCTGCTCCGCTGCCATTGGCTCCCCCCGATGCTGCTCCGCCTCCTTTGGGCTCTGAGAACCACAACCATTGGACATGTGAGCGAGGGCGCCGCAGGTGGAGCCGCGAGCGACGTTACTACGCCGACACTACGATGACATCACTGACCGGATGAGTGAGTGAGGGCGAGGCGGGATGCGGGTGAGATCAGGTTACCATGGTAACACTTGTAAATAAGATTAAGAGAAGTGAAGCGGGATGAAATGAAATGAAGTGGGACTAAATGAAGTGGGATCAAGTTATATGGGATTAAGCGAAAATGGATGAGGTGAAATGAAGTGGGATTAAGTGAAGTGGTTTAAGTGAAGTGAGATGACCGTAAATTAAGAGGAAATAAGTGAAGTGGGATGACATTAAATGAAGTGGGATGAGGTGAAATTAAATGGGATTAAATGAAGTGGGATTAAATGGGATGAAGTGAGACAGTTAAATTGTTTTTACGCTCCCACGCAGCTCCGATTGGATCATCGACGGCACAACGTGATTGGCAGACAAACAATCGAAAACACATTAAAATTAATGACATCACAGGCCAGTGACGGCTGCACAGTGACAGGAAGTACAACACAGATCAATAATTCTGACCGCAATAAAACTATCTGTAGTTTATTTCTCCAAATGAATCTAAAGGACTTTTAATCAGTAAATCAAAATGTTTATCCCACCTGCTATGGAGATTATTCCCCATCTTCAAGAGCGTAGTATATAAATTTGAGAGCAAACTTTATTGATTTCACGTTCAAATGTTGTAATTTGTCCCTCAAAACCCTCCCCTCGCACTCAAACAGTCTCTGCTTGTGCTCAGATTTGCTCCGCTTGTGCTCAAACTGTGTGCTCGCACTCGGATACAATGTTGCTCGCGCTCAAACTTCAACTCTTCTCCTCGCACTCAGGTTTCTTCTGCGCACTCGCTAAGTTTCTGCTCACGGATTTCTCCACTGCGCTCGGATTTTTTTTGTGTAGCAACAAGCATAGCAACCACCCTGTCAGAATCATCCAATCAATAGAAGGCCTGGTTTTGGGTTGACCAATGAAATGGAGCCTTCCTCCTTGCGTTAGTCAAAGTCAAGGATCTCAAGTTAGTTTTTTTATTTTATTTTTTTAACATTTTTTTATGCTGCTATGATTCTGACAGGGTGGTTGCTATGCTTGTTGCTACACAAAAAAATCCGAGCGCGGTGGAGAAATCCGTGAGCAGAAACTTAGCGAGCGCGCAGAAGAAACCTGAGTGCGAGGAGAAGAGTTGAAGTTTGAGCGCGAGCAACATTGTATCCGAGTGCGAGCACACAGTTTGAGCACAAGCGGAGCAAATCTGAGCGCAAGCAGAGGCTGTTTGAGTGCGAGGGGAGGGTTTTGAGGGACAAATTACAACATTTGAACGTAAAATCAATAAAGTTTGCTCTCAAATTTATATACTACGCTCTTGAATAAAGATGGGGAATAATCTCCATAACCTGCCATGTCTCAATTTACTTTTATGGATAATTCTAATATGGTTGAGATCGACCAATGAAAGACCTTCCCAGTGAGGGTCAGAGGCCGTGAGTTGTCGGATCTCTGATATGTGAGCGTTGGAGGCTGCGACATGTCTGATATTAACTTGGTGAGTAAAATTTTGATAACAAAACAACGCACTAAAACCTGAATCATAAAGAACCAGAATGATTTTTCAGCGCTGTGCAGCCGTCACGCAGCTACAAACTCTCTGCGTGTTCTGATCAAAGACGTCTGCCGTCCAGTCAGCTGTCGCTCTCGCTCCACTGCAGGTAAACAGGAAGCTTCCTGTCAGCCGGCAGGTGAACCACGGAGCTTTAAATCTGCTGCAGTTAGCTTAGCGTGGCCAGGTGTTTGCTTCTTTATGAGGACAATTTACACGTTTCAGACGAGCTAATACAGCCTTGTTTCATTCCAAACTTCTGCACAGCAGTCAGTAAACATCACAAGCTTCCAAACCAACAATGACCTGATCTACTGTTTGTATCAAAGCTGATCTATCTGACTACTCTCTGGAGACTGAAAACATGATGCTGTTATTAGTCTTTGGAGCCGTTTCTAAACAAACTACAGTGTCCAAACTCTTCATGATGGATCATGTGACCCAGAGCAGCGGTGTGACTCACTGACAGGTTTTTAATCAGATATCAGCTTTGACACAAACACAACACTGTCAGGTTGGTTCATTGTTGATTTGGATCCAAACATGAAGACAAATCAGCAGAACGATCCTTTAAACAATAGATTTTATTTATGGAGTTTCTGTACGAGTGATTTCCCACATCACAGATGAGTTTGGAATGAAACTTGGAGAAAAAACTGGACAGCAGACATCATTATTTCCAACAGTGAGCAGCTCTGCAGGACGCTCCAGGATCTGTTCTTACCAGCCGCTGTATCACCTGTCCATCACCTGTCCATCACCTGTCCACTACCTGCCCACTACCTGTCCACTACCTGCCCACTACCTGTCCACTACCTGTCCACTACCTGTCCATTACCTGTCCACTACCTGTCCACTACCTGTCCACTACCTGTCCACTACCTGTCCACTACGAGACAACAGTTTGATGCTGTGATTTAATCTTCACTGCAGTAAAGTATCAGGAGAGCCGGCTAAAATGTTCAAACCTTTTCTGGTGCAAACCACAGTGAGCTCCGATTCAGACGAGACCAGCAGAGGCAGAAACATAAAGAGAGTTAATTACTGTCGAGACAAAGATAATACTGACATGGACAGACGTGGACGGACGGTAAAGAGTGGAAACAAAGAGTGAAGTCAGTGTCTGTGCTGAGGTGTGTTCCTTTTGAATCATGTGATCATGTGTTTGTAAGAAGTTTTCCGTCATCACAGCTACACGTGCTGCTGCCGACTGTTATATGGGTATATAAACGCACAGCTCAGAGACTTATTACAGCCTTATTATAGTCTTATTACAGCCTTATTATAGTCTTATTACAGCCTTATTATAGTCTTATTACAGCCTTATTACAGACTTATTACAGCCTTATTACAGTCTTATTACAGCCTTATTATAGTCTTATTAACGCCTTGTTAACGCCTTATTCCAGCCTTCCTAAAGCCTTATTATAGTCTTATTACAGCCTTATTATAGTCTTATTACAGCCTTATTATAGTCTTATTACAGCCTTATTATAGTCTTATTATAGTCTTATTAACGCCTTGTTAACGCCTTATTCCAGCCTTCCTAAAGCCTTATTACCAAGGCGTTAATAAGGCGGGAGTATACCTTATTAAGGTCTTATTACAGCGTTATTAATATCTTATTACAGCCTTATTAATATCTTATTAATATCTTATTACAGCCTTATTAATATCTTATTACAGCCTTATTAATATCTTATTACAGCCTTATTAATATCTTATTAATATCTTATTACAGCCTTATTAATATCTTATTACAGCCTTATTAATATCTTATTACAGCCTTATTAATATCTTATTAATATCTTATTACAGCCTTATTAATATCTTATTACAGCCTTATTAATATCTTATTACAGCCTTATTAATATCTTATTAATATCTTATTACAGCCTTATTAATATCTTATTACAGCCTTATTAATATCTTATTACAGCCTTATTAATATCTTATTAATATCTTATTACAGCGTTATTACAGCCTTATTAATATCTTATTACAGTCTTATTAATATCTTATTACAGTCTTATTAATATCTTATTAATATCTTATTACAGCCTTATTAATATCTTATTACAGCCTTATTAATATCTTATTAATATCTTATTACAGCCTTATTAATATCTTATTACAGCCTTATTAATATCTTATTACAGCCTTATTAATATCTTATTAATATCTTATTACAGCCTTATTAATATCTTATTACAGCCTTATTAATATCTTATTACAGCCTTATTAATATCTTATTAATATCTTATTACAGCCTTATTAATATCTTATTACAGCCTTATTAATATCTTATTACAGCCTTATTAATATCTTATTAATATCTTATTACAGCCTTATTAATATCTTATTACAGCCTTATTAATATCTTATTACAGCCTTATTAATATCTTATTAATATCTTATTACAGCGTTATTACAGCCTTATTAATATCTTATTACAGTCTTATTAATATCTTATTACAGTCTTATTAATATCTTATTACAGCGTTAATATCTTATTACAGCCTTATTAATATCTTATTAATATCTTATTACAGCCTTATTAATATCTTATTACAGCCTTATTAATATCTTATTACAGCCTTATTAATATCTTATTAATATCTTATTACAGTCTTATTAATATCTTATTACAGTCTTATTAATATCTTATTACAGCCTTATTAATATCTTATTAATATCTTATTACAGCGTTATTACAGCCTTATTAATATCTTATTACAGTCTTATTAATATCTTATTACAGCCTTATTAATATCTTATTACAGCGTTATTAATATCTTATTAATATCTTATTACAGCCTTATTAATATCTTATTAATATCTTATTAATATCTTATTACAGCCTTATTAATATCTTATTAATATCTTATTACAGCCTTATTAATATCTTATTAATATCTTATTAATATCTTATTACAGCCTTATTAATATCTTATTAATATCTTATTAATATCTTATTACAGCCTTATTAATATCTTATTACAGCGTTATTAATATCTTATTAATATCTTATTACAGCCTTATTAATATCTTATTAATATCTTATTAATCTTATTACAGCCTTATTAATATCTTATTAATATGTTATTACAGCCTTATTAATATCTTATTAATATCTTATTAATATCTTATTACAGCCTTATTAATATCTTATTAATATCTTATTACAGCCTTATTAATATCTTATTAATATCTTATTAATATCTTATTAATATCTTATTAATATGTTATTACAGCCTTATTAATATGTTATTAATATCTTATTAATATCTTATTACAGCCTTATTAATATCTTATTAATATCTTATTACAGCCTTATTAATATCTTATTAATATCTTATTACAGCCTTATTAATATCTTATTAATATCTTATTACAGCGTTATTAATATGTTATTAATATCTTATTACAGCCTTATTAATATCTTATTAATATCTTATTACAGCCTTATTAATATCTTATTAATATCTTATTAATATCTTATTACAGCCTTATTAATATCTTATTAATATCTTATTACAGCCTTATTAATATCTTATTACAGCCTTATTAATATCTTATTACAGCCTTATTAATATCTTATTACAGCCTTATTACAGCCTTATTAATATCTTATTAATATCTTATTAATATCTTATTAATATCTTATTAATATCTTATTAATATGTTATTACAGCCTTATTAATATGTTATTAATATGTTATTACAGCCTCTCCTCTGGACAGGAAGTGTTCGGCTGGCTCAGACCCTCGGGCCTCCTGCAGGCAGTTTCTATCAGGGAAGGTTGGAGGTGTGTTCTTACTCTCGCTCTTATCTCCGGCCGCCTTCTTCTGCTCGTCGGCCGCCGCCGCCGCCGCCTGCTGCTGGGGCGAGCTCTGCTGCTGGTGTAGGTATTGGTATAAGCGAATGTATGGGTGGTCTGTGGGTGTTTGGCTCTTTGGTGTTTGGCTCTTACTGTCGAGCATCGGCGCGCTGCGGTCGTTCACCACCGACACCTTCTTCAGCTGCGTGCCTTTACAGATGTCGGACAGCAGGGCGCCACGACCTTTGACCTCCTCTCTGCTCAGCTTCGGAGGGGTGGTGTTGGCCTGAAGGGGGGAGGAGATCATCAAACATGCACACAGTCCGACTAAGAAACAACAACAGCAGGAAGTCAGCTCCTCCACCTGCGTTTGAAAGGACGGCGCCGCAGGAACCCGTTTCTACACGCGACCCGTAAAAACGGGACAAAACAGAGCAGCTGCAGTTCTGATTGGTCGGATAATCTCTGTGTTACTTTCATGAGAGAAGAGTGTAACTGCGATCAGGAACAAGGTGTAGCGAGCGGGGAAGAGCGGCAGGAGAGTGGCGTTGGAAGGTTAGCGGTAAATAAACAGAGCGGACGACAGAGTGTCCGTTTATAAATCAGTCTGTTGTTTCTCCACCGTGAAGGTTAGCTACAGAGATAGCAACGACAGGTTAGCCTGACCTGAACTGATCCCGCCCCCCCCCGCCACTAACCCTTCACCGGCAGCGATGCGTCAGTCAGCTGAGGAGGATCTGTGACCTGCGTTCAGCGTTTGTCTTCATAAATACATGATTTTGTTCGTCAGTTAATTCGTTAACAGATCAGACAGCGACAGCGACGTCCTTCTACATGAACGGACCGTCAGCAGACAGAGGATCGTTTCTTCTTCGTTGGTTTTCTGGTCAGTCAGTGACAGAGTGTGTGTGTGTGTGTGTGTGTGTGTGTTACCTGGCTGAAGGTGGGGGGAGGTGGGGGTCCCCCTGGTGGAGGAGGGGGAGGGATGGGCATCCTGCTGCTGTCACAACACACCTGATCACCCTGAAACACACAAACAGCCGTCACACACATAGATACACACACATAGATACACACACATAGATACACACACATAAATACACACACATAGATACACACACATAAATACACACACATAAATACACACACATAGATACACACACATAGATACACACACATAGATACACACACATAAATACACACACATAGATACACACACATAGATACACACACATAGATACACACACATAAATACACACACATAGATACACACACATAAATACACACACATAGATACACACACATAGATACACACACATAGATACACACACATAGATACACACACATAGATACACACACATAGATACACACACATAAATACACACACATAGATACACACACATAGATACACACACATAGATACACACACATAAATACACACACATAGATACACACACATAGATACACACACATAGATACACACACATAGATACACACACATAAATACACACACATAGATACACACACATAGATACACACATTCTGCATCAATAATAACTCTCATTCCTTCAAAACAACGCACTGTTCCTCCTTCATATCCAGATCTACTTTATTATTGTTATTATTATTATTATTATTATTATTATTATTATTATTATTATTATTATTATTGTTATTATTATTGTTATTTCCCTGCTGTTCATTGGCTGAGGAGTCACTAACATCTGCAGAGGAAACGTCGTGTCGAGCTCTGTTAGTTTCACGTCTGTAAACGTTCAGAATGTTAGAACGCCATCACACAACCTGAACACCCTCCTCCTCAGGTCATTAACAGATCAATAATCAATAATCAACCTGAACACCCTCCTCCTCATGTCATTAACAGATCAATAATCAATAATCAACCTGAACACCCTCCTCCTCATGTCATTAACAGATCAATAATCAATAATCAACCTGAACACCCTCCTCCTCATGTCATTAACAGATCAATAATCAATAATCAACCTGAACACCCTCCTCCTCATGTCATTAACTGATCAATAATCAATAATCAACCTGAACACCCTCCTCCTCATGTCATTAACAGATCAATAATCAATAATCAATCACAGATGTTAAATGTTTTCATGCTGTTTGTAATAAAGTATTTAATTGATCATAATAATCAATGACAGGAGGAGGAGTTCAGCTTCTCTCCCAGCTGTTTCCAGGTAGGGGTCAGAGGTCACGTGCAGGGGTCAGAGGTCACGTACAGGTGCTCATTCTTCACTGTGTTTTATGAACCTTTTGATGGGATGTGACGTATCAGACCCGGTTTAGTGCGTCATGAACCGGGCCGCCGGTCTCCGTCAGACCGGTTTCACATCATGACGTCATTATTTTACCGTCTGAAACACAGAAATTAAAGATTTCGTTGCCTCGTCACAGAACAAGCTAACTTAGCTAAACTAACGGCTAACGTCAGCTAGCACTGAACACCATCATCATCATCATCATCATCACTCTGCAGGATGCTAAGCTAACACATTAGCTCCTGTCTCCAGCTGTTCGGTCTGTAATAATCTCAACATCTGGACGGACAGTCAGCGCGTCGTTCTGCTTCTCAGACAGAAAAACTCACTGTTCATCATCTGCAGGGTTAGCTAGCCTGCTAGCCTAGCCTGCTAGCCGTGTGTTAGCGTTAGCAGGAGGCTGCTGAGCATCACAGGTGATGTTAAACCCACCTGTGCGCGTCACCGGGCCGCCGCTGCTCCGCTCATCCCGCGGTGGTCACCTCCCAGTCGGTGTTCAAGTCTCCGCCGCGTTTCTCCACCGGGACGGTTAGCCGTTAGCCGCTAGCTGCTAGCCTCTCTGCTGCAGAGCTGAGATTTTTTTTATTGCTCCTCAGTCAACAGAGGAGCACGTGACCACCTGCGCGAGAGGACATGCACTGCTGCAGTGACTGCAGCTGCTGCAGCACATGCACGCGGGAAGCATCCCGCACACCCGGTTTACTCCCGCATCACCGCGCAGGAGAGCCTCTTCAGTACAGCTCAGATGATTAATAAATATTTACTGTAAACAGCAGAAATGTTTTTACATGCAGAGAAAATCATCATTTCTGTCTGAAACGGTTTTTATACAAAAAAGTTTAATTCGTTTTGTTAGAATTATTAAAAAAAAACATTTAATCCTCATTAAAACTCCAATAATCTATAAACATGCAGATATATTTCTCCCAATATTATAATCTCTGTGTCTCCTGCTGCACTGTGAAGTATATATATAAATATTTATATATATATATATGAACATGACTGAACGGGACGGAGATGAAATTCAGTAAAAACAGTTTTAATCCGTTTTTTAAATTAATAAATGACTATTAATAAAAACATGTTGTGTTATTCTCAGTGTTTACTGTTATGGGGATAAATCTGTTCTGCATGTTTGCTCACAGTATTTACAACATGTGAGAACTCTTTAATTTATGCATCAGAGATCAACAACAACAACAACAACAACAACAACAACAACAACATCTGAGAGGTGAAAAACATTTATTTTTCTATATTTGGGCATATTAAGCTGATCAATAATCAATCATATAGATTGGATTGATTTTAATAACTTTAATGCAGTTGAAGTGTGCAGCTGGCAGAAACACTTGATCAGGACATCACTATTATTTTGACATATTTTCATTGATCATTATTGATTGATCAGTGATTGATTATAATGTTTCCTCAGACGATAACGACGTTCCTTCGTATCTGAACTCTGCTCTCTGTGAAGTATTTTCTCCTTTTTAAACTGTTTCAGTTTGAATGTTTCCTCTCAGCTCGACATGAACTCGTCTTGTTGAGGATGTTTGTTTCCAGGAGAACTCAGGTCTGCTTTGCTCAGAGACATCAGTGTATGTAGCATCAAAACCTGCAGAAACTGTTCAGCACAGCTATGATCAGTGTTTTTATCGTTAACAGTGGTTTCGAGTCTTTGCAGCGTGGTCGTTTTACATCTTTACTTTCCCCCACCTGCATTCTACACACCTGCCTCTGATTGGCTCTGATTGGCTCTGATTGGCTCTGAGCCTGATATCTTCACCCAAACCACCTCACTCCTCATAAACCTAACCAAGGAAGGCAACGAGTATCAGCCAATCACAGGTGGCAGGGTAGGGGCGGGAAAAAACCTCCTCACTTTGTGGTAACTTTATGTTTTTGTGGTTGTTTTGCTTCTCCGCAGTAGTTTTAAGTAGTTTTAAGTCTCTTTCCGGCCACCAGGCTGTGGATGAACAGGCTGTACATTGACTCCTTTTCACTGGAATTTCAATTCATAAACTGAAAACTGTCGATGAGTTTGTGTGTAAAAGATCGTCAAGACTTTTCCCCCGCAGAGCTGCTCAGAGTCCTCTGAAGCCGCCGCTCTCTGCTGGGAGACCATCGATCTGAAATCACATCACACAAAGATCTTCAGACTGAAAGTCTCTTTAAACGCTCCGCAGACACTCAGATGCCCAGTGTGACGTTCCTAATGATGTGTTATTCTGAGATTCAGGATTATCATTATCCTCTTCCTCACTCTATCCTCTTCCTCACTCTATCCTCTTCCTCACTCTATCCTCTTCCTCACTCTATCCTCTTCCTCTTCCTCACTCTATCCTCTTCCTCTTCCTCACTCTATCCTCTTCCTCACTCTATCCTCTTCCTCACTCTATCCTCTTCCTCTTCCTCACTCTATCCTCTTCCTCACTCTATCCTCATCCTCTTCCTCACTCTATCCTCTTCCTCACTCTATCCTCTTCCTCACTCTATCCTCATCCTCACTCTATCCTCTTCCTCTTCCTCACTCTATCCTCTTCCTCACTCTATCCTCTTCCTCACTCTATCCTCTTCCTCACTCTAACCTCTTCCTCACTCTATCCTCTTCCTCACTCCATCCTCTTCCTCACTCTATCCTCTTCCTCTTCCTCACTCTATCCTCTTCCCTCACACTATCCTCTCCTCACTCTATCCTCTTCCTCACTCTATCCTCTTCCTCACTCTATCCTCTTCCCTCACTCTATCCTCTTCCTCTTCCTCACTCTATCCTCTTCCTCTTCCTCACTCTATCCTCTTCCTCACACTATCCTCTTCCTCACTCTATCCTCTTCCTCACTCTATCCTCTTCCTCACTCTATCCTCTTCCTCACTCCACCTCTTCCTCACTCTATCCTCTTCCTCTTCCTCACTCTATCCTCTTCCTCACACTATCCTCTTCCACCACTCACTACTCTTCCTCACTCTATCCTCTCCTCACACTCTTCCTCTTCCTCACACTATCCACTTCCTCTTCCTCACTCTATCCTCTTCCTCACACTATCCTCTCCTCACTCTATCCTCTTCCTCTTCCTCACTCTATCCTCTTCCTCACTCTATCCTCATCCTCACTCTATCCTCTTCCTCTCCTCACTCTATCCTCTTCCTCACCTATCCTCTTCCTCACTCCATCCTCTTCCTCACTCTATCCTCTTCCTCTTCCTCACTCTATCCTCTTCCTCACACTATCCTCTTCCTCACTCTATCCTCTTCCTCACTCTATCCTCTTCCTCACTCTATCCTCTCACTCACACTATCCTCCTCCCTCACTCCATCCTCATCCTCACTCTATCCTCTTCCTCTTCCTCACTCTATCCTCTTCCTCACTCTATCCTCTTCCTCACTCTATCCTCTCCTCTTCCTCACTCTATCCTCTTCTCACTCTATCCTCTACCTCACACTATCCTCTTCCTCACTCTATCCTCTTCCTCACACTATCCTCTTCCTCACTCTATCCTCTTCCACACTCTATCCTTCCTCACTCTATCCTCTTCCTCACTCCATCCTCTTCCTCACTCTATCCTCTTCCTCTTCCTCACTCTATCCTCTTCCTCTTCCTCACTCTATCCTCTTCCTCACTCTATCCTCTTCCTCTTCCTCACTCCATCCTCTTCCTCACTCTATCCTCTTCCTCACTCTATCCTCTTCCTCACTCTATCCTCTTCCTCACTCTATCCTCTTCCTCACTCTATCCTCTTCCTCACTCTATCCTCTTCCTCACTCTATCCTCTTCCTCTTCCTCACTCTATCCTCTTCCTCCACTCTATCCTCTTCCTCACTCTATCCTCTTCCTCTTCCTCACTCTATCCTCTTCCTCACTCTATCCTCTTCCTCTCCTCACTCTATCCTCTTCCTCACTCTATCCTCTTCCTCACTCTATCCTCTTCCTCTCCTCACTCTATCCTCTTCCTCTTCCTCACTCTATCCTCTTCCTCACTCTATCCTCTCCTCACTCTATCCTCTTCCTCACTCTATCCTCTTCCTTCCTCACTCTATCCTCTTCCTCACTCTATCCTCTTCCTCTCCTCACTCTATCCTCTTCCTCACTCTATCCTCTTCCTCACTCTATCCTCTTCCTCTTCCTCACTCTATCCTCTTCCTCTTCCTCACTCTATCCTCTTCCTCTTCCTCACTCTATCCTCTTCCTCACTCTATCCTCTTCCTCACTCTATCCTCTTCCTCACTCTATCCTCTTCCTCTTCCTCACTCCATCCTCTCCTCACTCTACCTCTCCTCACTCAATCCTCTTCCTCACTCTATCCTCTTCCTCACTCTATCCTCTTCCTCTCCTCACTCTATCCTCTTCCTCACTCTACCTCTCCTCACTCTATCCTCTTCCTCACCTCATCCCTCCTCACTCTATCCTCTCCTCTCCTCACTCCATCCTCTCCTCACTCTATCCTCTTCCTCTTCTCACTCTATCCCTTCCTCTCCTCACTCTATCCTCTTCCTCACTCTATCCTCTTCCTCTTCCTCACTCCACCTCTCCTCACTCTATCCTCTTCCTCTTCCTCACACTATCCTCTTCCTCTTCCACACTCTACCTCTTCCTCACTCTATCCTCTTCCTCACTCATCCTCTCCACACTCTATCCTCTTCCTCTTCCTCACTCTATCCTCTTCCTCTTCCTCACTCTATCCTCTTCCTCACTCATCCTCTTCCTCTTCCTCACTCAATCCTCTTCCTCACTCTATCCTCTCTCACTCTATCCTCTTCCTCACTCTATCCTCTTCCTCACTCTATCCTCTTCCTCTTCCTCACTCTATCCTCTTCCTCTTCCTCACTCTATCCTCTTCCTCACTCTATCCTCTTCCTCACTCTATCCTCTTCCTCACTCTATCCTCTTCCTCACTCTATCCTCTTCCTCTTCCTCACTCTATCCTCTTCCTCTTCCTCACTCTATCCTCTTCCTCACTCTATCCTCTTCCTCACTCTATCCTCTTCCTCACTCTATCCTCTTCCTCACTCTATCCTCTTCCTCTTCCTCACTCTATCCTCTTCCTCTTCCTCACTCTATCCTCTTCCTCTTCCTCACTCTATCCTCTTCCTCACTCTATCCTCTTCCTCTTCCTCACTCTATCCTCTTCCTCTTCCTCACTCTATCCTCTTCCTCACTCTATCCTCTTCCTCACTCTATCCTCTTCCTCACTCTATCCTCTTCCTCTTCCTCACTCTATCCTCTTCCTCACTCTATCCTCTTCCTCACTCTATCCTCTTCCTCACTCTATCCTCTTCCTCACTCTATCCTCTTCCTCACTCTATCCTCTTCCTCACTCTATCCTCTTCCTCACTCTATCCTCTTCCTCTCCTCACTCTATCCTCTTCCTCTTCCTCACTCTATCCTCTTCCTCTTCCTCACTCTATCCTCTTCCTCACTCTATCCTCTTCCTCACTCTATCCTCTTCCTCACTCTATCCTCTTCCTCTTCCTCACTCTATCCTCTTCCTCACTCTATCCTCTTCCTCTTCCTCACTCTACCTCTTCCTCTTCCTCACTCTATCCTCTTCCTCACTCTATCCTCTTCCTCTTCCTCACTCTATCCTCTTCCTCTTCCTCACTCTATCCTCTTCCTCACTCTATCCTCTTCTCACTCTATCCTCTTCCTCACTCTATCCTCTTCCTCACTCTATCCTCTTCCTCTTCCTCACTCTATCCTCTTCCTCACTCTATCCTCTTCCTCTTCCTCACTCTATCCTCTTCCTCACTCTATCCTCTTCCTCTTCCTCACTCTATCCTCTTCCTCTTCCTCACTCTATCCTCTTCCTCACTCTATCCTCTCCTCTTCCTCACTCTATCCTCTTCCTCACTCTATCCTCTCCTCACTCTATCCTCTTCCTCTTCCTCACTCTATCCTCTTCCTCACTCTATCCTCTTCCTCACTCTATCCTCTTCCTCACTCTATCCTCTTCCTCACTCTATCCTCTTCCTCTTCCTCACTCTAACCTCTTCCTCTTCCTCACTCTATCCTCTTCCTCACTCTATCCTCTTCCTCACTCTATCCTCTTCCTCACTCTATCCTCTTCCTCACTCTATCCTCTCCTCTTCCCTCACTCTATCCTCTTCCTCACTCTATCCTCTTCCTCACTCTATCCTCTTCCTCACTCTATCCTCTTCCTCACTCTATCCTCTTCCTCTTCCTCACACTATCCTCTTCCTCACTCTATCCTCTTCCTCACTCTATCCTCTTCCTCACTCTATCCTCTTCCTCACTCATCCTCTTCCTCACTCTATCCTCTTCCTCACTCTATCCTCTTCCTCTCCTCACTCTATCCTCTCTCACTCTATCCTCTTCCTCTTCCTCACTCCATCCTCTTCCTCACTCTATCCTCTTCCTCACTCCAATCCTCTCTCCTCACTCTATCCTCTTCCTCTTCCTCACTCTATCCTCTTCCTCACTCTATCCTCTTCCTCACTCTATCCTCTTCCTCTTCCTCTCCATCCTCTTCCTCTTCCTCACTCTATCCTCTTCCTCTTCCTCACTCTATCCTCTTCCTCACTCTAACCTCTTCCTCTTCCTCACTCTATCCTCTTCCTCACTCTATCCTCTTCCTCACTCTATCCTCTTCCTCACTCTATCCTCTTCCTCACTCTATCCTCTTCCTCTTCCTCACACTATCCTCTTCCTCACTCTATCCTCTTCCTCACTCTATCCTCTTCCTCACTCTATCCTCTTCCTCACTCTCATCCTCTTCCTCACTCTATCCTCTCCTCTTCCTCACTCTATCACTCTTCCTCTTCCTCACTCTATCCTCTTCCTCACTCTATCCTCTTCCTCTTCCTCACTCTATCCTCTTCCTCACTCAATCCTCTTCCTCACTCAATCCTCATCCTCACTCTATCCTCTTCCTCACTCTATCCTCTTCCTCACTCTATCCTCTTCCTCACTCTATCCTCTTCCTCTTCCTCACTCTATCCTCTTCCTCTTCCTCACTCTATCCTCTTCCTCACTCTATCCTCTTCCTCACTCTATCCTCTTCCTCACTCTATCCTCTTCCTCACTCTATCCTCTTCCTCTCCTCACTCTATCCTCCTTCCTCACTCTATCCTCTTCCTCACTCTATCCTCTTCCTCACTCATCCTCTCCTCACTCTATCCTCTTCCTCACTCTATCCTCTTCCTCACTCTATCCTCTTCCTCACTCTATCCTCTTCCTCACTCTATCCTCTTCCTCTTCCTCACTCTATCCTCTTCCTCTTCCTCACTCTATCCTCTTCCTCACTCTATCCTCTTCCTCACTCTATCCTCTTCCTCACTCTATCCTCTTCCTCACTCTATCCTCTTCCTCTTCCTCACTCTATCCTCTTCCTCACTCTATCCTCTTCCTCTTCCTCACTCTATCCTCTTCCTCTTCCTCACTCTATCCTCTTCCTCACTCTATCCTCTTCCTCTTCCTCACTCTATCCTCTTCCTCTTCCTCACTCTATCCTCTTCCTCACTCTATCCTCTTCCTCACTCTATCCTCTTCCTCTTCCTCACTCTATCCTCTTCCTCTTCCTCACTCTATCCTCTTCCTCACTCTATCCTCTTCCTCACTCTATCCTCTTCCTCACTCTATCCTCTTCCTCACTCTATCCTCTTCCTCACTCTATCCTCTTCCTCACTCTATCCTCTTCCTCACTCTATCCTCTTCCTCACTCTATCCTCTTCCTCACTCTATCCTCTTCCTCACTCTATCCTCTTCCTCACTCTATCCTCTTCCTCTTCCTCACTCTATCCTCTTCCTCACTCTATCCTCTTCCTCACTCTATCCTCTTCCTCTTCCTCACTCTATCCTCTTCCTCACTCTATCCTCTTCCTCACTCTATCCTCTTCCTCACTCTATCCTCTTCCTCTTCCTCACTCTATCCTCTCCTCTTCCTCACTCTATCCTCTTCCTCACTCTATCCTCTTCCTCACTCTATCCTCTTCCTCACTCTATCCTCTTCCTCACTCTATCCTCTCCTCACTCTATCCTCTTCCTCACTCTATCCTCTTCCTCTTCCTCACTCTATCCTCTTCCTCACACTATCCTCTTCCTCACTCTATCCTCTTCCTCACTCTATCCTCTTCCTCACTCTATCCTCTTCCTCACTCTATCCTCTTCCTCACTCTATCCTCTTCCTCACTCTATCCTCTTCCTCACTCTATCCTCTTCCTCACTCTATCCTCTTCCTCTTCCTCACTCTATCCTCTTCCTCTTCCTCACTCTATCCTCTTCCTCACTCTATCCTCTTCCTCACTCTATCCTCTTCCTCACTCTATCCTCTTCCTCACTCTATCCTCTTCCTCACTCTATCCTCTTCCTCACTCTATCCTCTTCCTCACTCTATCCTCTTCCTCACTCTATCCTCTTCCTCACTCTATCCTCTTCCTCACTCTATCCTCTTCCTCTTCCTCACTCTATCCTCTTCCTCACTCTATCCTCTTCCTCACTCTATCCTCTTCCTCACTCTATCCTCTTCCTCACTCTATCCTCTTCCTCACTCTATCCTCTTCCTCTTCCTCACTCTATCCTCTTCCTCTTCCTCACTCTATCCTCTTCCTCACTCTATCCTCTTCCTCACTCTATCCTCTTCCTCACTCTATCCTCTTCCTCCTCACCTATCCTCTTCCTCACTCTATCCTCTTCCTCACTCTATCCTCTTCCTCTTCCTCACTCTATCCTCTTCCTCACTCTATCCTCTCCTCACTCTATCCTCTTCCTCTTCCTCACTCTATCCTCTTCCTCTTCCTCACTCTATCCTCTTCCTCACTCTATCCTCTTCCTCACTCTATCCTCTTCCTCACTCTATCCTCTTCCTCACTCTATCCTCTTCCCTCTTCCTCACTCTATCCTCTTCCTCTCTCTATCCTCTTCCTCACTCTATCCTCTTCCTCACTCTATCCTCTTCCTCACTCTATCCTCTTCCTCACTCTATCCTCTTCCTCACTCTATCCTCTTCCTCTTCCTCACTCTATCCTCTTCCTCACTCTATCCTCTTCCTCACTCTATCCTCTTCCTCACTCTATCCTCTTCCTCACTCTATCCTCTTCCTCACTCTATCCTCTTCCTCACTCTATCCTCTTCCTCTTCCTCACTCTATCCTCTTCCTCACTCTATCCTCTTCCTCACTCTATCCTCTTCCTCTTCCTCACTCTATCCTCTTCCTCACTCTATCCTCTTCCTCTTCCTCACTCTATCCTCTTCCTCTTCCTCACTCTATCCTCTTCCTCTTCCTCACTCTATCCTCTTCCTCTTCCTCACTCTATCCTCTTCCTCACTCTATCCTCTTCCTCACTCTATCCTCTTCCTCACTCTATCCTCTTCCTCTTCCTCACTCTATCCTCTTCCTCACTCTATCCTCTTCCTCACTCTATCCTCTTCCTCACTCTATCCTCTTCCTCACTCTATCCTCTTCCTCACTCTATCCTCTTCCTCTTCCTCACTCTATCCTCTTCCTCACTCTATCCTCTTCCTCTTCCTCACTCTATCCTCTTCCTCACTCTATCCTCTTCCTCTTCCTCACTCTATCCTCTAAGCTTTGCACTCACATTTATTACAGTTATTATTTATTTATTTCTTCTTCGGTTGTTTCACCGCTGGACGCTGCTGCAACACAGAAAACTGTTGTTTATGATCAATAAATGAGTTCAATCCTCGTTATCAGCTGATTGACTGAAACTTTATAATATTAATGTCACATTATTTATATTATTGTTGTTTATTATTGTACAAATATTTAGATAAAATGTATTTTAATGCTTTTATTCTGAAAATAAAGTTTGTTTGTTCAATCAATAAAGTCTGCTGATCATAGACTGTATAATATATTGATTATAGACTGTATAATATAGATATTGATCATAGATGTAAATATATTGATTATAATCTATGTACAGTCTGTGTATATAAATATATTGATTATTATTAAGTATATTGATTGTAGTCTGATATAAACATTTTATCATTGACTGTATATATAGTTATCGATCACTGACTGTATATATAGTTATCGATCACTGACTGTATATATAGTTATCGATCACTGACTGTATATATAGTTATCGATCATTGACTGTATATATAGTTATCGATCACTGACTGTATATATAGTTATCGATCACTGACTGTATATATAGTTATCGATCATTGACTGTATATATACTTATCGATCACTGACTGTATATATACTTATCGATCACTGACTGTATATATAGTTATCGATCATTGACTGTATATATAGATATCGATCATTGACTGTATGTATAGATATCGATCATTGACTGTATGTATAGATATTGATCAGTGCCGCTGGGAGGCGCTGTTAGCCGGGAGCTAACCGCGGCTAACAGCGCGGAGAGAGGAACAAGGAAGCGGAGGCTCGCTGCGCTGCTCCGGAGCTAACGCGGGCTAACGGCTGCTAATATCCTCTCTAATGAGCGACCCAGGAGCATGCGACCTGATACGAAGAGGTGAGTGCACGCGGGGGTTTAACCTGCCCGCTACCTGCCGCGTGTTGGTTCACCTCCACCTGCCCGCGTGCTGTTTTAACCAGAAGGACAGATAATGAAAGAGGAAGCATACATGCACACAACAGCTAGCATGCTAACAGGCTAGCGAGCGTTCCGTCCGTTTTTCATGTCCCAGCGGGTGGAGGGGTGTGTGTGTGTCATCTCACACACTTTAACCTTTAATTAATGATCCAAACATGTTTACTGGTGTGTTTGTGTTTGTCCGCAGCGCAGATATTTATGTGACTGTGACGTGTTAGCCGTTAGCTGTTAGCAGCTATCTCGCATCTTCATTATTCCTGGTTGCTAACTTGTGTTAGCTAGCTTTATGCTTTTGTAATATTTCTGTTCAATCTGGCGTTTAAAAATCCTTCATGTGGACCCTCGCGGATCAGTTTCTGTTTTATTCAGAGGCGGAATGCAGCGCAGGGAGTTCCTACACATGGATAATTGATTACACAATCAATGGCTAACGTTTAAAGGACGGTTTCACAATGTTTCAGTCAGAACAACAGTCAGGAGCCACAATCATCATCACAGCCTGTTTGTGCTGCTGTAATGATTCCTCCTGTTCACACTGAAGATCCTTCATAATGACCTCACAGTGGAAGTGATGGAGGACTAAATCCACAGTCCTCCTTCTCTACAAACATGGATTTAAAGTTGATGTGAAGCTAATATGAAGCTTCAGCGTCCAAATGAGTCAAATCCAGTAGATATCTTTCAACGTTACAGTCTTTTTAGTGGCAAAGTCCCTCTTTTTGTTTCTATACTTCCACCTGCAGCTCAACAGGGAAACACAAAGAGGAGAATTTGATGCTAAAAAGACTGTAAATGTGTCAGATATCCACTTGATATGACTAACTCAGACTGCTGAAGCTGAACAGAAGCTTCACACACACTTTAAAGGACTGAAGGATCAACAGGACTCCTGACTGCTGGTTTACTGGGAACACTGGGAGCACTGGGAGCACTGGGAACTGGTCCTGTAACTCCACATTGCTGTTCTTTGATTAATAGAAACATAAAAATATGAAATGATTAAAGGCAACAGCAGATAAATTAAACAGATGAACAGTTTGGCCGTTCTTGTCTTCCATACAGAGTTTTTATTTTTATTGTTCCTAATATTTATTTTTATTTTCCTGGCAGATGTGGGCTTCCATAAAAGTTTAAGTCACCACATTATGATGAAAACTACAAGTCCCAGAATGCCTTTCTGCTTCTGACTCCACTTATGTCACAGTTTAGACTTTTTATCTCTTTAACAAAAGCGAGAAGTTTAAAAACACTGAATATTAATCGATGTGGCAGCTTTTGACTTCCGTACACAGTTTTTATTTTTATTGTTCTTAATGTTTAATTATTTTTATTTTCCTGGCAGATAAACAACAACAATAATTAACAACATAAAGCAGAAATAAACAAACAGAGAAACTGTCAGACGCGTGTAGGTGTCGTCTCCATGGTAACCAAAGCCTCGCCGCGGTCCGACGCGCCCGCCGTCCGGCTGGAGCCGCTCTGACCAACAGGAAGTGCAGTGATGTCACCACCACACTGCAGAAGCATGAAGCTGAAAGTTAACGATGATTCATCTGACTATTGATCAATCTGACTATTGATTAATCTGACTATTGATTAATCTGACTATTGATTACTTTATTGATCGTTTTAATGTAAAAATTTTAAACAGATTTTACCTGAAAAATGTCTGAAAACTCAAAATAGTTGCAGATTATTCTCGTCAACTTTTCTCTGAATGTCTTTAATGAATCTGGTTTCCTGAGGAAACATCAGCTGTCCAGCTCGCCGTCAGCTGACCAGCTCGCCGTCAGCTGACCAGCTCGCCGTCAGCTGATCGTTCACAGCGTTTCGTCCTGAAACGTTCAGTTTTTTTAAACTTGTTTCCATGAAATGAGAAAGCGTCAGATCAGAGGAAGTGAAACCATCAGAGCAGCTGCAGCGTCTTAAACTGGCGGCCATGATGGCGGCCATGATGGCGGCCATGATGGCGGCAACACGCTGAACTCGTCACGTGTCACTTAAATTTAAACTCCGACTGAATCCAACAAGTGTTTCTGTGCTGTGAAGCAGTTTGACCCAAACAAAGATGGCCGCTCACGCCCTCTCTCTCTCTCTCTGTGTCTCCGCCTCCAGCTGACTTGTTCGGGGATGTCGGGCAGTAAGGCGCTGGGCGGCGGGGCTGGCGGCGGGGCGAGGCGCAGGCGGACGCGGTGCCGGCGCTGCCAGGCCTGCATGAGGACGGAGTGCGGCGAGTGTCACTTCTGTAAAGACATGAAGAAGTTCGGAGGACCCGGACGCATGAAACAGTCCTGCCTGCTGAGACAGTGCACGGCGGTGAGAGTGCACGCACACACACACACTATACACACACACACACACACACACTATACACACACACACACACACACAGTAACACACACACACACACACACACACACACACACTATACACACACACACTATACACACACACACACACAGTAACACACAAACATGCACATGTCCAAACACTGAAGGTGAGATCTGTGTGTACATAGATGACTGTGTGTGTGTGTGTGTTACTGTGTGTGTGTGTGTTACTGTGTGTTACTGTGTGTGTGTGTGTGTGTGTGTCAGCGGGGTATCGGAGCCCAGCAGGCAGTGATGCTGGGTTACCGTGGCAACCAGAGATGGCTGCTGACGCTGTGAGCGAGATGTGGCTTTGATCCATCGCCGTGGTTACACACACACAGACACACACACGGAGTCGATGCTGATCGTTTTATTGTTTATAGATTCATTTATTGATTAAATTATTAAGTGATTAATTGATTATTATTTTTACATTTATGAACTTTTTATTAAAATCAGTTTTAATTTTAAATAACGATCGATTTTCTATATTTGTCTTCATGTTTGGATCAATTGATCACCAATAATCTGATCTGGAAACACGTCAGAGCCGCTCACATGTCAGTATTGATGAAGCTGAACTCCCCCGTCTCCCCCCCTCCTCCCTCTGTCCCCCCCCCCCCTCCCCCCTCTGTCTCCCTGCAGCCGGTGTTGCCTCACACGGCGGTGTGCTTTGCGTGCGGCGAGGCGGGAAAGGAGGACACAGTGGACTCAGAGGAGGAGAAGTTCAGCCTCTCCCTGATGGAGTGCACCATCTGCAACGAGATCATCCACCCCAGCTGCCTCAAGGTGGGTCACACCTGCACCCACACCCACACCTGCACCTGCACCCACACCTGCACCCACACCTGCACCCACACCTGCACCTAACCCTAACCCAGATTTTAGATCTCTGAAGTGAAACTGAGAATAAAACATTTAAAATCAGCTTCTGTCTGCAGGTCAGACTGAGATCTCAGTGATTAATCTGCTGATTAGTTTCTGTTAATCATCGTTCAGTTTCCCAGAGTTCAGTCTGACGTTATTAAAACAGTTTCATGTCTGCAAATCAACAACCTTCAGGATTCAGGAGGGAAGCTGCTGCAACCAGCTGCAGGTCCAGAACCGCAACAATATATTTATTAATTATAATGTTATTATTTATTAGGGAGGTCGTTCACAGACTGGGTTCATTTTACTTTAAATATTTTATATCGATATTAAACTTTCTGACATTTAAAATGTTTAAAATGTTTGAAATAAATAAAACTAAAACCTGTTTGTTGCTTCTGAGTTGAACTTCGAGTGTTGTTAAATTAAATCACCTTTTTAAAATCAGCCGTGTTGCAGTTTAACTGCAGCGCAGGAAGGCGTGTTACACGCATGTTACACGCATGTTACACGTATGTTACACGCATGTTACACGCATGTTACACGTATGTTACACGTATGTTACTGTTGTGTCTCCTCAGATGGGGAAGGCTGAAGGCATCATCAACGATGAGATCCCAAACTGCTGGGAGTGTCCGAAGTGCCACAAGGAGGGTAAAACCAGTAAGGTGAGACTGGGACCAGTATGACCAGTGTGAGCTTTGCTTCCTGTGTTTCCGTGTTAACGCCGCTCCGTCTGATCCAGGACCAGGCCGACGGCTCCGGCAAACGCAGGCTGGACAACGGCGAGGTGGGCCGCTGGAAGCTGACGGACGACCCGCCCCCGAAGAAGAAAGCCCCGCCCTCCCTGGAGGAGGCGGGGCGGCCGGAGGGCGGGCACAAGAGGAAGAAGGAGAAGGAACTTCCTGCCGACAGCGGCGCCAAGAAGAAGGTGAGCGCCGCGGTCCTGCCGCCAAACGCTGCGGAGACACTTTAGATATGTTTGTTCTGGTTACCATGGTAACTGAGCCATAGTTTACGTCACCGCGGTAACTGAGCCGGAGTTCCGTCCTCTCAGGATGAACACTCCAGGTCTCTTTATACGTCCATGACAACGACTCTGAACCAGCCAGACGTCTGAGCTGTGCTGTGATTGGCTGAGAGCTTCTGTTTAGTTTCTGATTGGTTGATGATGTTTGACTGACAGCTCGTTTCTTTACAGATGAAGGGCGCTCATGAAAAACGCCTCAAAAAGGTACGAAGATAAAAACTTTATCCATTTATTCAACAAACTGTTACAGAGAATCTTCTTCTTCTTCTTCTTCAGTTTTATTTATTATCGCTGACGTCATGTGACTTTTCTTCTTCTTCTGTCAGAAACCCAAACAGGAAGCGGTGGAGTCCAACGGTCCCGCCTCCTCAGCTGGAGGAGGAGGCGGAGGCCTGCAGGGCTCCTCCACCTCCTCCTCCTCGTCTCAGGCGGGGGGAGGCGGCGGGGGAGGCGGCGGCGCCGGGGGGACGTCGAGCGCCGACCAGCGCTCGCATCACCGAGAGAAGCTGGAGCGCTTCAAGAGGATGTGTCTGCTGGAGCGCCGGCCCGAGTCCTCCTCCTCCTCCTCCTCCAGCTCCGAGTCCGACTCCGAGTCCGACTCCGACGACTCCCTGCGGGGGGAGCAGGGGGGAGGGGGCTCCTCGCCATCCTCCTCCTCGCCGGCCCCGCCTCCTCCCGTCGTCTACGGCAACAGCAGCGGCAGCCGGGCGGAGAGGGAGCGGAGTCGCAGCGAGCGGGAGAGAGAGAGGGAGCGGGAGCGGCGGCTGGCCGAGCTGGGCTTCAGCGCCAGCGAGGAGTCGGAGGGGGAGGGAGGGAGGGGCGAGGAGGACGAGCGGGAGGAGGAGCCGGGGGGAGGAGCGGCGGCGGACAAGGCCCGGCGGCGAGGAGGGGAGGCGGGGCTGCTGCCGCGGGGACGGAAAGGAGCGATGATGGACGCGGAGGACGAGGACACGCCCACCTCGGACAGGACCAGGAAAAACTCCACCTCCCTGCCCCCGCCCTCGCCGCTCTCCTCCAATCAGATGCCTCCGTCCTCGCAGCACGACGGCTTCACGGGGAAGCAGCGCAGCAACGGGCAGGAGGCGCGCAACGGACGGACACGGGGAGGGACGGGCGGGGGGCAGGGAGGGCGGCGAGAAGGAGAACGCCAGCGGCGTCCTGACCAATCACAGACACGGCGGGGGAGGAGGGGGCGGGACTAAAGGCAGCCGTGGCAACAAGATCCGTAGCAACAGTAAGAACCAGACGTCCCGGAGCATCAACTCCTCCTCGTCCTCCTCCATCCCCACCTCCAACGGGGGCGGCGGCACGGCGGCCGGCGGCCTGCTGATGTCGGCGATGGCGGCGTCGCCGTGCTCGCAGCCGTCCCGCCTGGCGCCGCGCTCTCAGATGATGAAGCGCAGCCCGCCGGCCGTGCCCTCGCCGCCGCGGCCCGTCCAGATGGAGAGACACCTGGTGCGCCCTCCGCCCGCCTGCCCCGAGCCGTCCTGCCTGCCGCTGGACTCTGGCTCCTCCCACATCATGACCCGCGACGTCTGGCTGCGAGTCTTCACGCACCTCAGCCAACGGGAGCTCTGCGTCTGCATGAGAGTCTGCCGCACCTGGAGCCGCTGGTCAGTGCCTCAGCAGTGATTGGCCGGTCGATCACACTGATCGGTTTATGATCAATCGATCAGTTTCTAGATTAAACTTCTTTGATCTCTGCTGTCGAACGTTTTTATAAATTATTGATCAGATGAAACGTTTCATGTGTTTATTGATCGTTAATCTTCTCTGTCAGCGTATTGATCGGTGATTGGTCGTCATGGTGATGTATTAATTAACGGGCCGTGCTCGTTATGTCCCGCAGGTGTTGTGACAAACGTCTGTGGACTCAGATCGACCTGAGCCGGCAGCGCTCCATCACGCCGCCGATGCTGAGCGGCATCATCCGCCGCCAGCCGGTCGCCCTCAACCTGGGCTACACCAACATCTCCAAGAAGCAGCTGATGTGGCTCATCAACCGCCTGCAGGGTAACGCCTCACCCGACTCACCCGCCTCACCCGCCTCACCCCAAACACCCGCCTCACCCCAAACACCCGCCTCACCCCAAACACCCGCCTCACCCCAAACACCCGCCTCACCCGACTCACCCCAAACACCCGCCTCACCCCAAACACCCGCCTCACCCCAAACACCCGACTCACCCCAAACACCCGCCTCACCCCAAACACCTGACTCACCCGACTCACCCCAAACACCCGCCTCACCCCAAACACCTGACTCACCCGACTCACCCCAAACACCCGCCTCACCCCAATCACCCGCCTCACCCCAAACACCCGACTCACCCACCTCACCCGCCTCACCCCGAACACCCGACACACCCCAAACACCCGACTCACCCGCCTCACCCCAAACACCCGCCTCACCCCAAACACCCGACTCACCCCAAACACCCGACTCACCCGCCTCACCCCAAACACCCGACTCACCCCAAACACCCGACTCACCCGCCTCACCCCAAACACCTGACTCACCCGCCTCATCCCAATCACCTGTCTCACCCGTCTGTCTCTCCCCCTCTCTCCCCCCTGGTCTCTCCTCCCCCCCCCCCCCCTCCCCCCGCAGGTCTGCTGGAGCTGAACGTGTCGGGCTGTTCGTGGCCGGCGGTCTCGGCGTTGTGTCAGGCGGTGTGTCCGTGTCTGCGGCTGCTGGATCTCAGCAGAGTCGAGGACCTGAAGGATTCTCACCTGAGGGAGCTGCTGGCGCCGCCCGCCGACACCCGGACGGGTGAGACGCTCGATTACAGCCCGTTAATTAACCCTTAACGAGCCAATTAAAGGTTCAATTACTGACGACAGGAGTCTCCTGTTTGATTCGTTAAAACATTTTACATTAATTAATGAAATATAAATGTTTGAAATGAATAAACTAATAACTTTTAACTGTTTTTAAGGGTTAGAAAACTTAAAATTGATCAAATAACATGAAAACTTTAATTTCTGTTTGGTTTAAAACCTTAAATAATATTTAACCTGTCACTAATTATCTATTAATTAACCACTAATTAATGATAAACTGGAACATTAAAGACTTTTTAACAGACGAGTGAACGATAACTTTTTATATTAATGTGTTTTAATGAATGATGTCACTCAGCTGTTAATTTATTGAACCGGTTCGTCTTTTCTCTTTCCTGCTCTCTGATTGGCCGATCAGCCCACGGTGAAACGAGGGCGGGGCGTTTCCAGAACGTGACGGAGCTGCGATTGGCCGGTTTGGACCTGACGGAGGCGTCGTCCCGCCTGCTGGTGCGTTACGTCCCTCGTCTGGCCAAACTGGACCTGAGTCAGTGCGGGAACATCACGGACCAGACGATCCAGACTCTGACCTCCCCCATCTCCCCCCTGAGAGAGAGCCTCACCCACATCAACCTGGCAGGTAAACAACGGAAACACCACGACGACACAGAAAAACAACGTAAACAACGTCTGTGACGACAATTTAAACACGTTAATGTCGATAAAAAGAATAAACGAGTCTTTGTTCAGAGAGGAAAAGTTTAAATTCACAACTTTTGACTTTATTTTGAAGTTTATAAAATCTAAACTGTTCGAGTTATTACAAAGTTTTTACTAACGTTTGTTCAGCACAGCGTCAAAAGTCACATATTAAAGTGTGAAGCTGATAACATTAACGTCCTCGGAGGAGATAGTGTTTGTTTGTTTGTTTGTTTGGGGGCCAAAATTGGGGCAAAGTCTTATTTTGAAAGGCTGATTGCAGACTTCCTGTTGGATGTAGGTCAGGGGTGTCAGTGTGTGGTTTGTAGATCTTGATGAGACGAATAACTGAGTTTTGGTTTGATCTCTTTACGACGTTCCTACGAGCCGCGGCGGCCATATTAGAAACACAGGCGGAGCTAGAGAGCACAGTTTGGCACTTTTATCAAAACTGAGTTAAGTTGATGCGAGCTGAATTTAGGGTTTAAGGTCCAGGTGATTCCAGGAATCTCCAGGAGTCTCCAGGAGTCTCCAGGAGTCTCCAGGAGTTTCCAGGAGTCTCCAGGTGTTTCCAGGAGTCTCCAGGAGTCTCCAGGTGTTTCCAGGAGTCTCCAGGAGTCCTCCAGGAGTCTCCAGGAGTCTCCAGGTGTTTCCAGGAGTCTCCAGGAGTTTCCAGGAGTCTCCAGGTGTTTCCAGGAGTCTCCAGGAGTCTCCAGGAGTCTCCAGGAGTCTCCAGGTGTTTCCAGGTGTTTCCAGGTGTTTCCAGGTGTTTCCAGGTGTTTCAGTCTCTCTCTCTGTGCTGCAGGTTGCGTGAAGGTGACGGAGCAGTGCGTCCCGTTGCTGCGTCGCTGCACCTCCCTGCAGACGGTGGACCTGCGCTCCTGCTCCCTCCTCTCCTCTGAGATCGGACAGCTCCTCTCCTTCCCCACCCACGCCTCCTCCTCCTCCTCCTCTTCCTCCACCACCACCACCACCACCTCCTCATCCTCCTCTTCTTCTTCTGCCACCACAACGACCACCGCCGCCGCCGCCGCCACAGCCACGGTCGCTGCTTCCTCCTCCTCGTCCTCCACGTCCGCTCCCTCCTCCTCCTCCTCCTCCTCCTCCTCCTCCTGTCCTCCTGAAGACAGAACGCTGCTAAAGAACAGCTAAAGCGCTCCGTGACGACGTGACACTTGAGTTTGAAGGCTTAACGAGCCCCGCCTCCTCCCGCCTCGTTACACTACAGACAGCTGAGGAGGAGGAGGAGGAGGAGGAGGAGGAGGAGGCGCAGTGCAACATTTCTCCTGATAAAAGTGTGAGGAAGGAGCGACCACAGAAGAGGAGGAGGAGGAGGAGGAGGAGGAGAGACGTATTTTGGGAAAGTTGTCGGTAATAGTGGAGTAAAAATAGAAACCCTGAGCATGTACATATTTGTTCTCTGTACAATTTTTGGGTGTGTGTATATACTGTATCTGTAGTTTACTGTAAATGACCCTTGACCCCCGCCTCCTCCCCCGCCTCCTCCCCCGCCTCCTCCCTCCCTCCTCTCCTTCCTTCCACCTGACAACCAATCATCATGCCCGGCGTCCACCTGCTCGTCAGTAGCTGCAGAACGACAGTTTGTCACCTTTTCATCCACAGTCTCAACTTTGTTTATTGTTTTTGTTTTTGTTTGTTTTTGTTTTGTCATCAGGCAGCTGTGCAGCTGTTGGAGGGTCGGAGCTACGCTAGCAGTTTCCCTCCGCTTACAGTCTTTGTGCTAAGCTACGCTAACCGCTGTCTGAACGTTTGAGACACGACGCGCAGCAGGACGGCGTTTCCAATCAATCAATAATCAATACATTCATCAGAATACAGCAACAGTCGGATCAATAAGAGACTGTTTCTATTATTGATTCATCGTTTAGTTGCTTTTTTTTTTTTAGTCTTAAAACCTTTAAATGTTCAGTTTTCACTGATCGAAGCAGAAACCAGAAAACTAATCAATCAATCAATCAATCAATCAATCAGTCAGTCAGTCAGTCAGTGGTTGCAGATCAATCGTCTCTGCACGTCGTCGTCGTGGTAACGTTTGAAACGTTATTCAAAGTTTCCACCTTTGTGTTTAAATCGTCTCTGCAGTATTTCAGTAAACAAACATGGCGGCCGGCGGCGGCGAGCAGGAAGCAGATCAAACGCTGTGTGTGTGTGTGTGTGTGTGTGTGTGTGTGTGAGAGTGTGTGTGTGTGTGTGTTTGAGGTTCGGGGTCGTTCGTGTGTGTTTGACAACAAACTGTGAACAAAATAAATCCGTCTGAAAGTCTCGGCGTCCGGCGGCGGCGTTAGCCTAGCTTAGCACAAAGACTGGAAGCGGATGGAAACTGTTAGCATGAATCTAAACGCTCCTTCAGACGACTCCGCAGCTCAACACGTAAAAACCCGACGACGGAAGACTTTAAAGGTTTTTCATCTTAAAGCGATCAGCACGTTAATTATATTAAAGGCTTTTATTGTGGCGGGTTTAAAGACCTTCAGTAAAGTTAAATTCACCTTAAAACCTTTTAAATGTCTAAAAAACGCCGTTAAACCTGTAAATCTGCAGCCACGCTAACAGTTTCCCTCCGCTTCCAGTGTTTGTGCTAAGCTACGCTAACACTCTGAATCTTCCAAACAAACAAACAGAATAATCTTAATAAAATGTGCGACTGTTCCTTTAAACACAGCGGCGGCGTCAGCTGACCGTCAGCTGACCAGCGGCGGCGTCAGCTGACCGTCAGCTGACCGGCGGCGGCGTCAGCTGACCGTCAGCTGACAGTCAGCTGACCGGCGGTGGCGTCAGCTGACCGTCAGCTGACTGTCAGCTGACCGGCGGTGGCGTCAGCTGACCGGCGGCGGCTCGTTCAGTATTTCAGCTTTTTGTTTTGTTTCCTCGGCAGCAGGTGAAGTTTGGTCAGCCGTGGTTTTTGGTTCGAGGTGTTTGTTTTTCCGTGTGTGTGTGTGTGTGTGTGTGTGTGAGTGTGTGTGTGTGTTAATCTGAGCCTCAATGTCTTCAACGTTCGCCTCAATCATTCGTCCTCCCCTCTGTCTGTCTCTGTCTGTCTCTGTCTGTCTCTGTCTGTCGTTTCCTCTTCATCCCTCCGCCTGTGTTCATCGCCTCTGATCAGATTGATTGATCAGATTGATCAGAAGTGATCGATCATGTTTTCTCAGGAGTAACTTTTAGTTTTAAATTATTTTAGTGCCACAGCAGCACTCCGGTCCAGACTGAGACATTCCTGCTACGTAGAAACAACCTCAGCTTAGTTTGTTGTTGTTTATTTCACTCCTGTTTGTTTGTTTGTTTGTTTTTGTTTATTTGCTGCATTGTTCAGATCACATGATTTAAGTTTGAAGCCCATTTCTGCCACAAATTTATAAAGTTCAGAAACTCCATAAATTATGAGAAACTAAATCAACGTTATGACTTTGAAACGATCAATAAGCTTTATTTACTGATTTAATCAATAACTTCCTGCTGCGTCATCGTCTGATCAATATCTGCTGATTTACAGTCACAACGATAATCTGAGTAAATCCAGATGATTTAAAACATATCGTAGATTAAAAGTCGTTCAGTATTTTATAATCTTGAATTAGTTTCTCATAGTGAGACGTTTTATTTTGAAAGGGAAACATTTCATTTACTTTGTGTCATAATCTGAAATAATCTCACTGAATCAGAAATAATCCTGACTTTAGGATCTAATTCAGGATTCAAGACGTCATGAATTTGATCCACTGATCTCGATTCAGTGAGATTATAAATCTCATCATTTAAACTTTCAGTCGTAATCTGGACTAACGAGTCGTAATCTGGACCAACGAGTCGTAATCTGGACCAACGAGTCGTAATCTGGACTAACGAGTCGTAATCTGGACCAACGAGTCGTAATCTGGACTAACGAGTCGTAATCTGGACCAACGAGTCGTAATCTGGACTAACGAGTCGTAATCTGGACCAACGAGTCGTAATCTGGACTAACGAGTCGTAATCTGGATTAACGAGTCGTAATCTGGACTAACGAGTCGTAATCTGGACCAACGAGTCGTAATCTGGACCAACGAGTCGTAATCTGGACCAACGAGTCGTAATCTGGACCAACGAGTCGTAATCTGGACTAACGAGCGTTTTCGTTTCTCAGCGGCTGAAATGGGCGTCCGAGTTTTTCTCAGGGCTTCACTTCCTGTCGGGACGAAGCTCGCCGCGACTGTCCGAGTTTATTTTTCTTGTGGTTTGAACGTCTGACGGCTGTCTGAACGCCAGGCGGCGGCACTGAGGGGGGCGGGGCTATGAGGGGCGGGGCCTGATCGGGCGGGCGGGTCGGGGGTCCAGAAGGTTATTTCATGATGTTTTCAAATGTGCAAACAGCAGCCAAATAAACGATTATTATTATAATGAGAAGAAGCAGCTCAGTCAGAAACGCAACAGCTGTTCACTGAGCTATGCTAAACTATGCTAAGCTAAGCTATACTATGCTAAGCTAAACTAAACTAACAAATGCTGGCGGTCGTGAAGCTGCTGGTTCCTGACGTTTTCCTGAACATGGAGACTCTCCTGATGATGTAACGACAGAAAACTACATTACCCATCAGCCACTGCTGCTGCTGCTGCTGCTATAGAGAAGAAGCTATACACAACGCATCGCCATGGTTACTGAATTCACTCAGTGACCCGGAGATTTAAAAGTGAACTGATTCAATCTGTAAACAAGTTTTAATCTTTAGTTTCTGTCGCCGTTAGCGACGCAGTGATTGGCTGGCTGTGGCTGAAATGCATCCTGGGAGTCGTAGTTAACGTCTAGCCTGAAACTTCAGAGAAACATGAACGAGGTTTTATCGGCAGGAACCAGAGAGGCTGAAACTTTTCCTCACGCTTCACGACGGCGCTCGTTTATCGCAGCTAAGACGAGCTAGCACGTTAGCCAGCCTCGCTAGCAAGCTAACGGCTGCTAACTAACTAGCTTGTTACAGAATCAGCAATGGAGGTGTGAGGATGAGTCTCGTGTTGGTTAGCTACATGCTACCATGTTAGCTTCATATATTTCCATTTTAGCTAAAATTTGAGAACGAACAAGTAAAACGATCTAAAATCAAAATTCTGTCGTAAGGATCAATAGTTTCGTAACGCAGATCATTTTGTGAACCGTAGATCTGCGTTGCTAGCTTGTCATTAGCAAGCTTAGCTAACTCGTGTTAGCTTGTTACAGAACAAAGAAGGTTTGAGGTACAAATAAAGATTGTTTATGTTGGTTAGCCACATGCTAACAGATTAGCTAAAATAAATCAAAGGATGAAAAGCAACAATGAGCGGGAAACCTCAGACCTGCATTGCTAGCTTGTTTTGCGCTTCAGCAAACTTGTGTAACAAGCTGCCATTAGCACGCTAGCTGGTGTTAGCTAGCTGGTGTTAGCTAGCTGGTGTTAGCTTGTGATTATTGGCTAAAATGATGAGACGGTTAATCGATGGAACGCTTTGATTGATTTGTTTACATCCATAAAGCAGAAACGTTTGTTTGCAGCTTGTTGAATGTTTTTAATTTTGCTGCTTTTGTTTCTGAAGTGAAACTTTGTCAGTTTGACTCGACGGGAACATTTAGACGATGTCAGCAGCGAGTTTTTGTTTTTCTTGTTTTTGTTGTTTTTTCTCCACCAAACAAGTAATCAATAATGGAAACAATCATTTGCAGGCCTCTTATCAATAAGTGTTGAAAGTATTATCTGATAAATGTTTAAATATCTGCAGCCAAACTTCTCGTCGTGCCATAAACGCAGCAGATCGACGTCTCGGCGTTTTTATATTTGACTTTTTCTTTCTGTGATTTAGTTTGTTTATTTTTACTGTGACTGTAACGTGAGGATGATGATGCGTATCTAAAGTCTACCCGGCAACAAGCGAGGAGATCAAATCTGATTGGACGATAATTCCTGACTTCCTGAAAAGCTCTTATCCAATCACGTCTCACCTTCTGTCTCTTCTTCTATCTTAGTAAAAAAACCTGAACTCATGTTTTTATTGATGTTTTTTAAAGATGCACTGGATCATCATCATCATCACCTTCATCCTCACCGTTTGCCAAATGTAATTTTGTTGTGAAAAGGGGCATTTTATCCTGTTTTTGTTTTTGTTTTGTTTGTTTTTTGTTCTTTTTTTTATACTTTGTCCATGACTCTTCCGTTGTGTTGATGGAAAAAAAATAAAAATAAAAAAATGAGGAAGAAGTTGGAACAAAAATGAAAAGAGACAAAAAGACCAACTCCAGGCAGCTACGTATGAGTGACTACTGTAAAATGACTAACTAATAAAGAAGCAATGGGTTTGTTTTTACTGCACGACTCCAGACGTTTGTTTACATCACAACAACACAAACAACACCATAAACGAGGCTTTAAAGCAGCTGCTTCCTGTTTGTCTCACATCTCAGTTATTGATCTTCTCTTCTAGATTAATGATTTATTGATCCGTGTCTCATAATCTGAAGGAATAATTCAGATTATTAGAAGCTTCAGAAACTGATGTTTGATTAACTCTGATATTATTTATTTTATTAATCAAACTCTCAGTGAAACACAAACATTCAATCAATAGATCTGATCAGCTGCAGCGTTCCGATCAATAACTGATATCCAATAAGAGAGTTTCTGGGTGACGACTCCCGATCGGTGATGTCATCGGGGTGATGATGTCACTTCCTCTCAGTCTGTTCACACAAACACGAGTCAGAATAATTAAAAACAGATTTATTTATGTTTATATCACTGCAGAGCTGCAAACATCAAACTGCTGAAATATTAAAGCGGTTTTATGAAATCATTTTAATAAGTTTTAACATATAAACAGAATAAAAACAAGTAATAACAATAATATATAATGTACTATACAACTAAAAATGTACATAATGAAGCAACAGTAATAAATAAACAAGTAAATAAAAATAAAGACAAAAAGCAAATAAAGAACAAATTAATAATATAAAAGCAGCAAAATCCTTCAAATAATCCAACAAAGGTTTCCGTACTTTAACAAACTGCTTTCTACCATCCCAGTAGGGTTCTGGTTCTGGTCCCGTCCCAGTAGGGTTCTGGTGCCGTCCCAGTAGGGTTCTGGTTCTGGTCCCAGTAGGGTTCTGGTTCTGGTCCAGTAGGGTTCTGGTTCTGGTCCCGTCCCTGTAGGGTTCTGGTTCTGGTCCCAGTAGGGTTCTGGTCCCAGTAGGGTTCTGGTTCTGGTTCTGGTCCAGTAGGGTTCTGGTTCTGGTGCCGTCCCAGTAGGGTTCTGGTTCTGGTCCCAGTAGGGTTCTGGTTCTGGTCCCGTCCCAGTAGGGTTCTGGTTCTGATCTTGTCCTAGTAGGGTTCTGGTCCCGTCCCAGTAGGGTTCTGGTTCTGGTTCTGGTTCTGGTTCCGTCCCAGTATCACCAGTTATAACTTGTTTCTACTTTTATAAAACTGATTCTAATAAAAACTTTTGATCTCAGAATTTAAAACTTAAATCTGATGAAAGTTTTTTATCAGCAGGAAGCAAACTGAGCATGTGCAGAACGATGGCTGCTGCCGGCTTCTGATTGGAGGAATCAGAGGTTGAAACTGACCCTGGTCTCCCCTAATATGCTTTTTCTGAGACTGTTGATTTATTTACTGTTATAAACTAAAGAATAAAATCAGCTGCAGATCAATAATGGAACCAATCAATAACTGATCAGACTGCAGCTCTCAGGTGGACAGATCAATTGATTGTTGTTTTTTACTTGAACTTGTTTATTTATTTGTGGAATTTCAAAACATTAAACACTTAAATTAAAAACAGCTGTATTTATTTATTTGTGTTTATTTATTTCCGGAACCATAAACAAACATTTTAAAAGCAAAACAAGAAACTTTAGACTTGGACACGCGCACGTACGCGCGCACATGAGATGGGGCGCGCCACAGAGGACCGAGCGGGGGCGCGCGGGAGATGATGATGATGATGATGATGATGATGTGTTCAGGTGCTGCTCGTAAACTCAGAAACATTTTCTGGTTTCAAATAAAAAACATTTAATTTAATTTTAGAATTTCTGAGAAAAGTTTCAGTTTGAATATTTAAATAATATTTTTAATATCAGAACAGAAAATCTACTTTAATAATAATAATAATAATAAAGCTGCAGCTACAACAGTAACATGCTGCTCTAACACTGATGCTTCAGTATTAATAATCTAATGATGTCATATATAATAATATATCAGTCAGAGGGACCAAACCACTACTTTTACTGCAACACTTTAACTACATCAGGCTCAGAGTACTGATGGACTTTAACTGTAGTATTATTACTGTGCTGTGTGTTTTACTGCAGTAAATATCTCGCTGCTCTTTGTATCTATTTTCTTGCTGTGTTGTGTCGCCTCCGCCCAACCTGAACTACTTTCAGGTGTCCTGCGGTCCCTGAAGGCAGCACGTCGCCCCGTCAGCGCGTGATATCCTTCCGCGGGAGAGAAGCGCGCGGCCCTTTCCCTCCGACAGCACAGGATGTGAACGGGACGTTACTCTGCGCCACCGTTAACGTTTCCCGCCCCATCCGACTGAAACACACCGAGCTAGCACCGGGTCCCTCCGCCTGAACCCGCCCTGCGGCGCCACCGACGGAGCTCCGTGAAGAAATATAATCTGCTGCGAGCTGCGCGGCAACCGAAACCGAGAGAGAGAGAGCGAGGCTGCCGGCGGAATGGAGCTCATCACAATCCTCGAAAAAACGGTCTCTCCAGGTGATTATCAGCACCGCAGCCTCCGCACACCGCACGCCCGCGCTCCGCCGCTGTATGTTGGGGCGGCGGCTGCTCCGGTGAACCGGCGGCGGCTGCTCCGGTGAACCGGGGAAAGTTTAAAGGAGGGAAAAGCTTTGCTAGCGGGGAGCTAGCTCGCCATGCTAACGCTAACGTCACGGCCCCAGTCCCCGCAGATAACGCGGGTGACTCTGCACTCTGTCCGGCGGGTTCTCGCAGCCTGACAGCGGCGGTGACCCGCCGATCAGCCCGGTGATCCATTAAAAACGCAGTCGCATAATAATCCTGCCGGTTCGGTTCGCGGAGGCTGAGCTGACAGCCGGATCCAGCTCGCGACCCTGCCCATGCCCGTTAGCCGCTGTGCTAGCCGCTGCTGCCGGCCGCCTCCCGCACGCATGCCCGGCTAACGGCTCTTTTAAACCGCTTACACCGGAGAAAAGTGCCACCAGTCGCTACTTTAGAGTTGTTCGGCTTCTTTACACCGAGTTAATGTTGTTTTTGCCGATTTGTTGTTTGTCCTGAAAACTTTATTTTTGCGTCTTGAAATGTGTCCCGGCGGCCGGCTAACGCTAGCATGCTAACGCGGCTAACACGCACGCTGGAGCCGCGGCGTGCTTCCTCCGGCGGGACCGGAGAGCGTTATCGGTGAAATCCTCCGTTAATGTCGGTCATTAGCGGGACGTATCTATAACATGCCCTCTATTTAAACCCGGTAAACCTCCCGGTTCACGGTTCATATCGGAAGCATCGCGTTAAAGGCGTGTGTTAGCATGCTAGCTGTGAGCTACATTGAATAACCCCTCTCCCCTCCTCTCCTCTCCCCGCAGATCGGAATGAACTGGAGGCGGCTCAGAAGTTTCTGGAGCAGGCGGCCATAGAGAACCTGGTTAGTATGTTGTTAGCATGTTGGGTGTGTGGACTGTGGAGGGGAAGCTAACAGACCTGCTGCTACAGGCAGACATGCAGCAGCAGCAGCATGGAGGAGCTCAGGACAGCTGCTGCCCCCCCCCACTAAAACACACACACACACACACACACACACACACACACACACACACACACACAGCCTGCTAGCGTTAGCATTTCATGGAGGCAGCTACACCCATCTGATGTGGTGAGAGCTGCAGATTCAGCGTTCAGCAGCTAATATGTCGCTTTATGACGTTTAAAGGCTCATTTCACCCAAAATGATGAAACACAGACACACTGGTCAAACTGGTTCTGCTCCACTGGGTCTCTGTCTCCCAGTTAGAGGATTTTAAACCAGTCAGCAGCAGCAGTGGTGGGCAAACAGCGGCTTGTGGGCCAAGTCTGGTCCTGAAGTTCTGACTTTAACAAACCTGCAAATAACAGAATAAATCCCAGTAAACATCTGCTGCTCCCACATCTGGAGAGAGCCGTTCCCAGCGTTCCCAGCGTTCCCAGGGTTCCCAGCGTTCCCAGCGTTCCCAGTGTTCCCAGCGTTCCCAGCGTTCCCAGCGTTCCCAGTGTTCCCAGCGTTCCCAGTGTTCCCAGCGTTCCCAGCGTTCCCAGCGTTCCCAGCAGTCATTTACAGCTGCAGGTGGAAGTACAGCAACTGTAACGTTGACAGATATCTGCTGGCTTTGGCTCATTTTGACGCTGAAGCTTCAGATTATGAAGGTTTAATGTTTGTTTTGATCCTTTTATGAATCTGTTTATTAATTAAAACAGGCTGTTTCCATGGTAACGTGCTGGATAATAAACTGCAGCTTCAATCAGTTAATTAATCTTTAAAATGCTGCTGAGTTACAGTTTAAAGAAACTATTATTATTATTATTATTATTTCTGAGGATAGATTCAAATATCCCGATACTTTGGATCAAACAGCTCGATCAATACTGTCAGTACTGTACGGAGGATTATTGGTGCTGATCAATAATCATCAATATTGACAAAGTGATTAGAGAATTTACTGTTATTGAGCTTTTAAAACCAGGAAAAGATACTGATGTGACGATATCTGGCTCCATATCGATATATCGGCCTGATATTATTATCGGCTGTGGATGTTAAATATCTGTAGAATCAAACAGCTGATTGATCAATAACAGTCTGATCAGTCTGTCAGACCGTTCCCATGCTGATCAATACTTCCTGACGATGACGTCATCAAACATTCAGTTCACTGTTAAAGACTGGTAACCATAGAAACGAGTCAAACTGATCGATTGATCAGAATAGTCGCTGATTAACGTGTCGGTTGGTTATTGATCATCACAGCTGTGGAGTTTATTGTGCTTTGCTGACTAATAACAGATCAATAACCTTCCTCACCCACTCTGATGATGATGAAGCACTTTGATTTTACAGTTATTGATCAGAAGCACTTCCTGTCATAGAGATGATCAGTCGTCTCTGATCAATACGCAGCTGAAGAATCGGATCAATAACATCCCAGTTTAACCAGTTAACTGGTTGAAAACCATCTCCAGCTCTGCACCAATCAGCTGCCTCCGTCCACGCCGCTGCTAGCTTACAGTTAGCAGTTAGCTTACCTTTAGCCTGTGCTGCTAACATAGCGTAGCGTCGTTAGCGTTGCTACAGGAAGTAGCTTCTCACCGAGCCGCCGCTGTAACTGAAACACATTAAAATGTTTCCTGCTGATGTTACAGGATGTGACCTTTAACCTTTAACTAGTTTCATCACTTCCTGTTTTGACCACTACAGAGAACACGCTAGGAGCTGATTGGCTGATGTAGCAGCGTTCATCAAAGATCTGATATATGATCAATAATATAAACATCGACACAAAACTACAAACAGCTGAGTCACACAAACTGGTTTAAACACAGCTACGCTACGCTATGCTAAGCTAATGATGCTATCCATGCTAACTCTCTGTGTGGCGTTCAGGCGGCGCTTCGGTTCACAGGAAGTCAAACAGCAGACTGGTCAAACTGGGAACCAGCAAGGAGAAGGCGTCCTGGTCCTGCTGCTGAGTCCATGTTTTTATAAACAGCTTAAAAACAATAAAATAAAAACAAACATTTAAATAAAAAGACAAAAAGAATAAAAGTTCAGCAGTTTCCTGATTTATGAAACAAACCTTTTATTTGTTTTTCCTTGTTAAACTGAGTCATGATGGTCGTCATGGAGACGCCAGCGCCTGTCATGGTAATCCTCCTTTTGTTACCGTAGCGACGGGGACGATGCACAGAAACACAAAGTCTTTAAATGAAAGTTGTTTCTGAGATGAAGCAGCTGCTGTTGGTGTAGAAAGCTCCGACAGACTGATGATGATCAGCTGTTAGCGTCCCTTTAGCCTTACTGTGTTATTGTCTGTCAGTGATGAACCTACAGAGGCTCTGCAGCTCCTCTCAGCTCATCGTTTATCTGTCCGGCTGTTCTGGTTGACTCTCAGTGGCTCTCATAGCGTCAGAGAGAAGAAGCTGCTGTTCACTACCTGCTCACAGTTAGCTGGAGACTAGCTGGTAGCATTTAGCAGCTAAAGAGCCGGATATCAGATTGGACAGAAACAAACACATGAACTTCAAGATGATGTCAGAAGGTTTCTGCTGAAAAACTGTGAAAGATTGAAACTGTAAAGGACCGAGACCAGAACCCTGAGGAACCCCAACGCTAATCATCTACAGAAAACCGCTAACTTTAATGTTTTATTGCTTTATTACATGTTTCTGATTCTTCTGTGATCTCTCCATCTCCTCCTGCTCCTCCTCCTCCTCCTCCTCCCCCTCCTCCTCTCCCTCCTCCTCCTCCTGCTCCTCCTCCTCCTCCTCTCCCTCTTCCTCCTCCTCTCCCTCCTCCTGCTCCTCTCCCTCCTCCTCCTCCTCCTCCTCCTCCTCCTCCTCTCCCTCTTCCTCCTCCTCTCCCTCCTCCTCCTCCTCCTCCTCCTCCTCCTCCTCAGCCCACGTTCCTGGTGGAGTTGTCCAAAGTCTTGGCGAACCCAGGAAACACTCAGGTGGCTCGTGTGGCGGCCGGCTTGCAGGTGAAGAACTCTCTGACCTCCAAAGACCCCGACGTGAAGACGCAGTACCAGCAGAGATGGCTGGCCATCGACGCCAACGCTCGCCGCGAGATCAAAAACTACGTAAGTACGGCGGGGGGGAGCCTCCACGCCGCCGCCGCCGCAGGTTGTTGTGATGCGTTCGGCGTCCGGTCCTCACCGCCCGTCTCGTCTCTCAGGTTTTACAGACTCTGGGCACGGAGACGTACCGGCCCAGCTCGGCGTCGCAGTGCGTCGCCGGGATCGCCTGCGCAGAGATCCCCGTCAACCAGTGGCCCGAGCTGATCCCCCAGCTGGTCGCCAACGTCACCGACCCCTCCAGCACCGAACACATGAAGGAGTCCACGCTGGAGGCCATCGGATACATCTGCCAGGACATCGTGAGCCACCACACATCAACACACATCAACACACATCAACACACATCAACACACATCAACACACATCAACACACTTCCTGTTTGTGTTCAAACAACAGAATAAAACACAAGAACTGATTAAATAATAATAATAATAACAATAATAATAATAATAAATGACTGTAATGCTAAAGTGTGTCAGAAATAACAATCTAACTTTTATAATTAATGTACCAACCGACTCAGCTCTGCCTATAACGACTCTGGCCCTCGTTAGGCTGGCCCTCGTTAGGCTGGCCCTCGTTAGGCTGGTCCTCGTTAGGCTGGCCCTCGTTAGGCTCGTTAGCAAACTGAAGTCTTTCTTAATGTTTAATTTCTTGTTGGACACAAACAGTTTTCTGTCATTTTTCCTTAAAGAGAAACTTTAATGGTTTAATGGTTGCAGCTGTAGATCAGGGTCTCTCTAACCCGCTTCTGGTTCTGGTTCCGGTTGTTCAGGATCCGGAGCAGCTGCAGGAAAACGCCAACCAGATCCTGACGGCCATCATCCAGGGCATGAGGAAGGAGGAGCCCAGCAACAACGTCAAGCTGGCCGCCACCAACGCACTCCTCAACTCCCTGGAGTTCACCAAAGCCAACTTCGACAAGGAGGTACGCACCCGTAGGGACCAGGATCCAGACCCTTAGAGACCAGGATCCAGACCCTTAGGGACCAGGACCCAGACCCTTAGAGACCAGGACCCAGACCCTTAGAGACCAGGATCCAGACCCTTAGAGACCGGGATCCAGACCGTTAGGGACCGGGATCCAGACCCTTAGGGACCAGGATCCAGACCCTTAAGAAACCAGGATCCAGACCCTTAGAGACCAGGATCCAGACCGTTAGAGACCAGGATCCAGACCGTTAGGGACCGGGATCCAGACCCTTAGAGACCAGGATCCAGACCCTTAGAGACCAGGACCCAGACCCTTAGGGACCAGGATCCAGACTGTTAGGGACCAGGACCCAGATCCTTAGGGACCAGGACCCAGACCCTTAGGGACCAGGATCCAGACCCTTAGGGACCAGGATCCAGACCCTTAGGGACCAGGATCCAGACCGTTAGGGACCAGGATCCAGACCGTTAGGGACCAGGATCCAGACCGTTAGGGACCAGGATCCAGACCGTTAGGGACCAGGATCCAGACCGTTAGGGACCCGGATCCGGACCCTTAGGGACCCGGATCCAGATCCTTAGGGACCGGGATCCAGACTCTTAGGGACCAGGATCCAGACCCTTAGAGACCAGGATCACGACACTTTAGAAAGTCTCTGCAGTGTTTAATCTGGTCTCAGTAAAGATGTTGAAGTCAGCAGGTAGTTTACTGACAGGTGAGCAGTTTACTGGTAGTTTACTGGTAGTTTACTGACATTTTACTGTAGTTTACTGACAGGTGGGTAGTTTACTGGCAGTTTACTGGTAGTTTACTGGTAGTTTACTGTAGTTGATGATGTTGCTTCTGTTTCAGACGGAGAGACATTTCATCATGCAGGTGGTTTGTGAAGCTACACAGTGTCCCGACACCAGAGTGAGTAACTACACAACAACTACACAACAACTACACAAACTGCACAATAAATAAACAAACAGCTTCTGGATTCACAAAACAAACTGATTTAATTGAATTTGTTTCAAGTTCAAACATCTAAACACCTGAGACGCTCTAACACTGTGTGTGTGTCTCTGTGTGTGTGTTGCAGGTGCGGGTCGCAGCCTTACAGAACCTGGTGAAGATCATGTCTCTGTACTATCAGTACATGGAGACCTACATGGGTCCTGCTCTGTTCGCGGTGAGACCTTCTTCCTCCACACTCACTGAACTCGTCTCAGAGACGCCAGGACTTTAACTCTCCTCTTCTTCCTCCTCCTCCTCCTCCTCCCCCTCCTCCTCCCCCTCCTCCTCTTCCTCCTCCTCCTCTTCCTCCCCCTCCTCCTCCTCCTCCTCCTCCTCCTCCTCCTCCAGATCACCATCGAGGCGATGAAGAGCGACATCGACGAGGTGGCCTTACAGGGCATTGAGTTCTGGTCCAACGTGTGCGATGAGGAGATGGACCTGGCCATCGAGGCCTCGGAGGTCCGTCAGCTCGCCGTTTCTGAATGTTCAGACTTTAAGCAGCTGTTGCGTCTCCTCACTGTGTCTCTCCGTCTCTCGTCCAATGGCAGGCCTCGGAGCAGGGACGGCCTCCGGAGCACACCAGCAAGTTCTACGCCAAAGGGGCGCTGCAGTACCTGGTCCCCATCCTGACGCAGACCCTCACCAAACAGGTACCGCCCCCGGGCCGCCGCCTTCACCCGCTCCGCTTTGTCTCGTTGACTCGTTCTTTGTTTTGAGGTTTGAGCGCCGTCGTCTTCGTCTCCGCAGGACGAGAACGACGACGACGACGACTGGAACCCGTGCAAGGCGGCGGGCGTGTGTCTGATGCTGCTGGCCACGTGCTGCGAGGACGACGTGGTTCCTCACGTCCTGCCTTTCATCAAAGAACACATCAAACACCCCGACTGGCGCTACCGCGACGCCTCCGTCATGGCGTTCGGCTCCATCCTGGAAGGACCTGAACTCAACCAGCTCAAACCGCTGGTCATACAGGTGAGCCGCCGTCCGCTGGGGGTGGGGGTGTGTGTGTGTGTGTGTGTGTGTGTGTGTGTGTGTGTGTGTGTGTGTGTCTAACCTCCTCCTCCTCCTCCTCTGCAGGCGATGCCCACGCTGATCGAGCTGATGAAGGACCCCAGCGTGGTCGTCAGGGACACCACGGCGTGGACGGTGGGGAGGATCTGCGAGCTGCTGCCTGAAGCCGCCATCAACGAGGTCTACCTGGCGCCCCTGCTGCAGTGTCTGATCGAGGGTCTGGGGGCCGAACCCAGAGTGGCCTCCAACGTCTGCTGGGTGAGCGGGGGGGCGGGGCCACAGAGTATGACATCACTGCAGTCCGTGCTGCTCGTTAACCGCTAATGGATTAATCCCAGACAGCTGCTGGTGGACTTTACTCCTCATGAGAGTAACACAGAGATTATTAACCAATCAGAATTCAGTCTGAGAGCGCATCGACCAATCAGACTGCAGGACTAGAAAACAGCTTTTATTAGTTTGTTTCAGTCAAACAAACATCAGATTATTAACTTCAGTCTGCTGTTTGTGTGTCAGACTGATGATAGAACATCACTGACTGCTGCTGCTTCAAACAGGAGTATCTGGTCCCGGTTCCAGGTCCTGGTCCCGGTTCCAGGTCCTGGTCCCGGTTCCAGGTCCTGGTCCTGGTCCTGGTTCCGGTCCTGGTCCTGGTTCCGGTCCTGGTCCTGGTTCCGGTCCTGGTTCCGGTCCTGGTCCTGGTCCTGGTCCTGGTCCTGGTCCTGGTTCCGGTCCTGGTTCCGGTCCTGGTCCTGGTTCCGGTCCTGGTTCCGGTCCTGGTTCCGGTCCTGGTCCTGGTCCTGGTCCTGGTTCCGGTCCTGGTCCTGGTTCCGGTCCTGGTTCCGGTCCTGGTCCTGGTTCCGGTCCTGGTTCCGGTCCTGGTCCTGGTCCTGGTTCCGGTCCTGGTCCTGGTCCTGGTCCTGGTCCTGGTTCCGGTCCTGGTCCTGGTTCCGGTCCTGGTCCTGGTCCTGGTCCTGGTCCTGGTTCCGGTCCTGGTCCTGGTCCTGGTTCCGGTCCTGGTCCTGGTCCTGGTCCTGGTCCTGGTCCAGTGTCCCGGTCCTGGTCCTGGTCCAGGTCCCGGTCCCGGTCCCGGTCCCGGCCCTGGTCCTGCAGCCTCCCAGTGTCTCAGTCAGATGAATAACCGTGGCGTTCTTCTTCTCCTCTCCTGTCAGGCGTTCTCCTCTCTGGCGGAGGCGGCCTACGAGGCCACGGACGCAGCGGAGGACCAGGAGGAGCCCAGCACCTACTGCCTCTCCTCCTCCTTCGAGATCATCGTCCAGAAGCTCCTGGAGACCACCGACAGGTAGGAACCAGTCAGCTGATCAGACTGTAAACATCCAGGGACAAAGGAAGGAACATGAACAGTTGAGACTCTGTAGTTTCTGTTTTTGGCGCCAAAATGAAGGCGAGCGACCACGATGAGTCACAGCAGCGTCTCAGCCGCCTCTGAGCGCCGGGTTCAAGCTCAGCAGTTAGGAAGACGCGGCTTCCTGCCGCAGGACTTCCTGCTCAGCGTGAAGGAGGAAGTGTGAACCGCAGCTGTAGAAACACGCTGCGTATCAACATGTATGAAGCGTGACCTCAGACACGCTGACAACACGCCGGGCTCTCCGCTGGCGTGCCGGAGTCTCTGATGGTTAACAGGACGCCATTTTAGCTTCTTCAGAGGCCGCGGCGCCTCCATGAGCTGAACCGAAACCAAAACCACACGCTCAGCGTCACTGCTGCTGTTCACATTATTCTGTCCACTGAGAGCTTTGATCACAAACTGTGGAGCTGGTTGTTTATTTGTTTATTTGTTTGTTTGTTTATTTGTTTGTTTATTTGTTTGCGTGCAGACCCGACGGACACCAGAACAACCTGCGCTCTGCCGCCTACGAGGCTCTGATGGAGATCGTGAAGAACAGCGCCAAAGACTGCTACCCTGCAGTCCAGAAAACCACCCTGGTCATCATGGAGAGGCTGCAGCAGGTCCTGCAGATGGAGGTGAGGCTCCAGGTCCAGAACCAGGAGGGTCCGGAACCAGGAGGGTCCGGAACCAGGAGGGTCCAGCACGGGGAGGGTCCAGAACCGGGAGGGTCCAGAACCGGGAGGGTCCAGAACCGGGAGGGTCCAGAACAGGGAGGGTCCAGAACCAGGAGGGTCCAGCACAGGGAGGGTCCAGCACGGGGAGGGTCCAGAACGGGGAGGGTCCGGAACCGGGAGGGTCCGGAACCGGGAGGGTCCAGAACCGGGAGGGTCCGGAACGGGGAGGGTCCGGAACCGGGAGGGTCCGGAACGGGGAGGGTCCAGAACCGGGAGGGTCCGGAACCGGGAGGGTCCAGAACAGGGAGGGTCCAGAACCGGGAGGGTCCAGAACAGGGAGGGTCCAGAACCAGGAGGGTCCAGCACCGGGAGGGTCCAGAACCAGGAGGGTCCGGAACCGGGAGGGTCCAGAACAGGGAGGGTCCGGAACAGGGAGGGTCCAGTGTTTGTGTTCATGTATCAGGTTTACTGTTTAAATAACTGATCAATAGTGAATCAATAGTTGATCAATAGTTGATCAATAGTCTGGTCTGTGATGATAAATCATGCACCACGCTGACCGTGATGTAAAACACAACCACATTTATCTGAGACCTGCTGCTCGTTAACTTTAAACCTCGTTAATGATCCTTTAACTCGTTAAGATCAGCACGACCTTCCTCTCTAATGATGTCACTTCCTGTCTAATGATGTCACTTCCTGTCTCCAGTCCCACATCCAGAGCACCTCAGACAGAATCCAGTTCAACGACCTGCAGTCGCTGCTGTGTGCCACTCTACAGGTGAGACGCCCCTGAGCCGTCGCCATGACAACGAACATTCAGCCCCACGTGTGTTGTGTTTGTGTTTTTTCCTCACGGCTGCTTCCTGTTTGTTTCAGAACGTGCTGCGTAAAGTTCAGCACCAGGACGCCCTGCAGATCTCTGACGTGGTGATGGCGTCGCTGCTCAGGATGTTCCAGAGCACGGCCGGCTCCGGCGGCGTGCAGGAGGACGCCCTGATGGCGGTCTCTACACTGGTGGAAGGTACGGAGAGACTCACACACACACACTCACACACTCAAACACACACACACACACACACACACACACACACTCACACTCACACACACACACACACACACACTCTCTCTCACCCTGCGGTGTTGGCAGGAAGCTGACTGTGTGTGTGTGTGTGTGTGTGTGTGTGTTCTGCAGTTCTGGGCAGTGACTTCCAGAAGTACATGGATGCCTTCAAACCGTTCCTCGCCATCGGACTGAAGAACTACGCTGAGTATCAGGTACGCTGTTACTTCCTGTTAACTCTGATCAATAAGCCTTTAGAGTCTCAGCCGCCATCAACTCTGGTTACTGGAGCTTTCAGTCAGGTGACGCTGGGCTTCATCCCGTCACTGATCAGGTTGATCATTAGTCATCAATACCACTGCTCTATAAACACAAATGTTATTTACAGCTGATCATTAATGTTTCAGCTCTGATAGTGAATCAATAGTGAATCAATAGTTGATCAATAGTTGATCAATAGTCTGGTCTGTGATGATAAATCATGCACCACGCTGACCGTGATGTAAAACACAACCACATTTATCTGAGACCTGCTGGACTTCATCACCATGGTTACGCTCACGTTCTGATCGATCAGCTGATCAAACTGATCAGATCAATCACGTCTGTCGTTACGACTTCAGCAGCAAATCAATCAATCACTTGCAGATCAATGATGTAGATGTTTGTAGTTCTGAGGTTTCACCAGCAGGTGGCGCCTGCAGACAGGACAACAAACTACGTTACCCATCAGCCTCAGCGGCTACAACAAACCCTGTCGCCATGGTTACTGAATTCACCCAAACGTGACCCAGAAAGTAAAATCAATCGATCATAATGTTTAGTGTGTGACAGAACTAGAAGCTCTGTGATTGGCTGCTTCCTGCTGAAATGCATCATGGGAGTGACGGTTAATGTCTTCATCAGAGAAACAAACACCACAGAAGAAGAACAAACTGCTGCAGCTGCACGAGTCAATGAGTCAGAGTGATGATGCTGTTATTGATGATGATGATGTTATTGATGATGTTATTGATGGTGTTATTGATGGTGTTATTGATGACGGTGCAGGTGTGCCTGGCGGCGGTGGGTCTGGTGTGTGACCTCTGCAGAGCTCTGATGTCCAACATCCTGCCTTACTGTGACGAGATCATGCAGCTGCTGCTGGAGAACCTCGGGGTGAGGAAGACTCTGCCTCCTCTTCCTCTCTGTGTGTGTGTGTGTGTGTGTGTGTGGGTCTGTGTGTGTGTGGGTCTGTGTGTGTGTGTGTGTCTGTGTGTGTGTGTGTCTGTGTGAGTGTGTGTCTGTGTGCGTGTGTGTGTGTGTGTGTGTGTGTGTGTGTGGGTCTGTGTGTGTGTGTGTGGGTCTGTGTGTGTGTGTGTGGGTCTGTGTGTGTGTGTGTGTGTGTGTGTGT